>VWZV01003980.1:155997-173957 GCA_013397155.1 Irena cyanogastra
AATAAAAATAGAATAAAATTAAAATGGAATATAAAAATTAAAAAAAAAAGGAACTGAGTATGTTTAGGCTTGAGAAAAGGGGGCTCAGGGAGGACATTATTGCTCTCCATAAGTCCCTGACAGGAGGTGGTAACAAGGCTGGTCTCTTCTCCCAGGTAACAAATGCTAGGACAAGAGGAAATTGCCTTAAATTGTATCAGGGGAGGTTTAGTTTGGGTGTTAAGGAAAATTTCTTTCCTGAGAGGGTTGTCAGTCGCTGGAACAGTGTCCAGGTCAGTGGTGGAGTCGCCATGCACAGAGATGTTTAAAAGATGTGTGAATGTGGCACTTGGGGATGTGGTTTAGTGGTGAATTTGGAGGTGCTTGGGAATGGTTGGACTTAACTTCTGAGGGTTTCTCAACCTAAATGATTCTGTGACAAAGGCCTAAGGTGGCAACCAGGCTTCTGTGAGAGTAGGATGCACTGGTCTTTCCAGTGCTGCAGCCCAGTGAGATACCAGTAGTCCTACAAAAACAGGATTTCCCAACCAATCCGAGCAGAATCTGTGTATAAAACGGAAGCTCTGCTGGAGTCAGGGATTAGTTCCCACTTGGACTCCATCCTCTGGGCCAAATCTACCATCAAGGTGTTTAAACCGTCAGATCTCGAGTTTCTTCATGGAAGCTCTACCCAGGCTGAAGTTCTGGTCATAAAATGGCTGATTTTAAGGTGTTTTTTGCTTTGAGTGCTTCCAAATGAAGAGGCAGATGCCAGCATTGGAAGAGCGGCAGGAGCAAACTACAGACCTGACATGGCTTCAGCTTTCTCGTGGAGAAGAACTGAGAGCAAAATCTAGTTTCAATGACAAAGAAAAGGCTGACTAAGAAACCACACAGCTGCACTTGCCTTGTGGAAGTGACTCACAGGGAATTTAGCTCATAACTGGATGGATAAAGGAGAGCTCAGTTTGTAATTCTATCATAATTACACCCAGGGAGTTGATTTATCATATCGAATACTAGCCTTAAATGTGAAAGGAATTGGGATTTACACACAATAAATGCTAAATGCATCAGTGAAAGAGTGCTCTGCATGAAACTACATATTTAAGAGACAAACATGTGGGTGATGCTGCTGATTTTCTGGGAGTGTGACCATCAGGTGTATTCTCTGTGTCTGAAATGGTCACCCTGTTTACACGGGACTTTGCCTGACATCCAGAACAAACGAGGCTCTGGAGAAAAACCAGACCTTCAGATGAAGGAAATTGCTGTCATCCCACCTATCACTGAGATCTGGGAAAGGGAGGAACAATCAGGGCAGAGTTAGAAAATAAAACCTGTAGGTTTGTTCTGAAGGACACTGGTGACATCACGAGGTGACATCATCCAGTCTGGCTGAGAACTGGGAGGAAGTCAAACACCAACTACATTTTCCCCTAGAAACTTCTCAGCTCATGACACTCCACAGACTGCTGCCTGCCCCAGTGCTTTTCGTTATCTTGAGCTGAAAAAAAGCAAAGGAAAGGGATTTGGTTTCGGGTTGACTCACCGTGGAGATGAAACAGTGGTTTCCATCCTGCTCAGCATAGAGAACGCCGTCCTTAATGAACACAGAAATTGCACGGAGGATGAACGAAACAAAAAGGTTCATGTGGATGAAATTCCGAGTGCAGTGAAGCTTCCTGGAGAGGAAAGACAAAGGGAGAGGGGGGGAAAGGAGAAATAAAGAAGAAAATAGTTTTATTTTGTGGAAATGTCACACTGGGCCTGAGCACACTTGACCAGAGCACCTTGGTGCTGAGAACAGCAACATCTAAGGCAAGACTGTGTTAGTACCGACCCTAAACCTGAGAAAGAGGAGGATTTGGGGATTTTCTTGTAAAATGATGAAGAGAAGCATAAAATAGACAACAGAACAAGCCCAATGCAGCTTGTGAAGCTACATACTTCCATGTATGTTTTACTTCAGCTGTCCCCCATTACAATTTTGGTGGAGTGTTGGTTTTTTGTTTTTTTATTATTTTCCTTTAAGTGGTTTCAATTAAATTGAAATTCCCTGAAGAGATAAGCATTATAATTTGTCCTGACAATGTACACTCTTTATCACTTCTGTATAACCTGACAGCTCCTGCATTTCACAGTCCTCTAGTTTCATAGAATTTTCCTAACATATTAAAAAAAAGCTATCTAAAGCTATTGTAAAACAGATTTTAGTAAGTGCTGCTCAGCCAATTCAAGAAAGATATGCAAATTTACACTATAGGAAGATCTGATTAATTCTGATCTGATCAGCTTCTCCTGCTGCATTTACACTCTACTGAAATGCGACTTCTGGAGGGTGTCCAAGCTGGGGGGGCAACTCAGCTAGAGCATTTTCCCCTTTTTATTCTACCTCTGGTGAGATAAAACCTTTAAGTCAGTTTGGGACAGCTGAGTGCTCGTGTCCCCACTCACCTGAAGCGACACAGGATGACCATGGCAGTGGTGAGGGAGACCAGGGACGTGCTGTACCCCACCGTGTACAGAGCCTTCACCGAGAGGTAGTAGTAATCCTTGGGAGGCAAAAACCACAGGGTTAAGGGCTCATCAACAGGCACACACCTGCCAACGTGCAGGGGCAACCAGAGGCAGGGTCTGTGTCTTTGCACAGCCTGGTTTCTCCTCGTTTCCTCTGAGATCTCACTGTGCATCAAGCTCTGCTCTACGGCTGGCCCTGCACACCATGAGGTTATTTATCAGTGAGCTAGCAAAGGCTACCTCTATTTTTTTAATAAGTATCTGCAGAAAAAAAACCCAACAAATAGTTGGCTAAGAGATTCTTTATCAACAGGGGTAGAATTGAGGGGTAGAAGTTCCAAGCTAAAAGCTCATCTTCTATAAGTATTCAATACAGGCCCAGGAAGGATTCAGATCTCACTTCTCACAGTTTTATACCCATGTACATCTGATTGTTTGTTCTAATCACTGTCAAACCAGAACATGACCAGAGGCTGGACAGAAAGCAGTCTGCTGCTTCCCCCCTCCCCCCTTCGTTTGTTTTTAATTATGAGATTAATTCCCACCTGGTTATCAGACTCTGTTTCGTTCTCATCGAAGCCGCAGGCATCGTAATAATGAGGGAAAGGTTCAGACCAGCCATCTTCAGTGCAATTCCTGCTGATGTCCCCTGTGCCAAGGGCAGGTGGGAATGTGACATCCCCCCAAAAAAACCCAGGACATCCCTTCCCTCCCCTTGGTGCAAAGAAAACCCCACAGTTCTACTGGGAGCTCTGTTTGTCTGCCTAGCCATAGATTTAATTCTGGAAATTTATTGATGTCTTTAATGATCCACTCCTACAACAGGAACCTATGGATGGCTATTACTACAGCTGGTCACCAGAGAGCAAAAATATTTAACTAGCACATTCAGTGTCTCCATGCCACTAAAAATCTCATTCTCAAGCAGGTTCCTAAACCAGGAGTCAGCTAAATGTCCATTTCTTTCAAAAAGGCATCTCAGGAATACAGCTTTGATGAAGATATCTCCACACCACATGGCCAAAGGGGAAGTCCAGAGTTTAAAACCAGGCCCTTTGTGCTATTTTTATTGATTTATGTCTGAGGCACATGCATGGGACTGGTGAGAAACTCCAGACTAACATGATTTTTTTGGTCCAGGTGCTGCAGGCCAGTCAGTTACTGTGGGACATCTCAGAAAATCATGGATTATAAATCCATGGGGATGCAGCTGGATTGCTCTCCTGTAAGCAGATAAAACACATCCCACTCATTTATCTCCAAGCCCAGGCTCTGATCTCAGAGTGACTTTGTGGGAAGGGTCTGCAGAAAACAAAGGAACATGGACTGGGAATCTCTTTCCCATCCCTGTCTTCATGGCAATGTGTTCTTTTCCACCCCCAGATGCCCAGAGTGGCCTCAGCTGGTGAATTCAGAGCTTCTCACATTCCTCTGTCTAGTAATTATTCCAATCTTAATATATTATATTCTATATATGATCATGTATATTCTATGTATTATATAGGATATATTATATTCTAACATATATTCTGTATATTATATTCTATACTATATTATATTCCAATATTCTTAATATTTCCTTATAATTAAGGTTTATAACCTTAATTTTAAGCAAATATTGGCTTAAATACCGTAAATTTTTGGCTCATCTTATATAGGAAGGAGCTCCTAAACAGTTTCACTGATACAGTTAGGCTTTAAAACCATACTAGGAATGAAGAGCTGGGGGCAGAAGAGGAAGAATCTCCTGACACTCATTTACCTACAAAGCTGCCTGAGGTAGGACAGCCCCTGTGGGGCTCTTCTGAAGCACCATTATTCTTCCCAAAGCTCAGTGGCTTTCCTAAAAAATTAGGGATGGATTGCTGCTGCACTTCTTCCATTCCAGCACAGAGGAATTGCCTCAATTTATCAAATTATCACACTTTTTGGAGTTTTGGAAAAGTGATGGAAATGCTTTTTGCTATTAAAGTTGTGCTGCTTTGCATTCTTAGAGAGGTTTAGTCTCTCATAACCTTATTTTTAACCTTATTTTAGAGGATCTGTTTGCCATCCATGCAGCAGAATATATCTCTTTAATCACAGCATTCGTTTAAGAACTTTGCATTACTCGGCAAATTTTGTTAAATTACTCTTGCACATTCATCTCTAGTTTTCTGTGGAAAAAAAAAAAGCACTGAATCATGGTGCTGACTTCCTTTAGCACCATTTGGTAATTACTGTTAAGCAGGTAGATGTAATTTATTACAGCACACTTCTTAGATTGCAAGGCTTCATAGAGGAGGAGTAAATTTTCATAATATCGCTAAAAGTAACAGAGCACAAAATATGTCATAACAATTGGAACTGATTAGAAAATAATACCAAAACTGCAGGGAAAAAAAAAAAAAGCTGAAAGCTTCCTTTTTAACAGAGAGACAAATAAAAAACAAGAGAGAAAAATTTCCATGGTTCTGTTTCTTACCTAGGAGAGACTGGGCTGTGCTTTCCAGCAGGTCATAATCACCTAGAAAAGTGGAAATTGGCTATGAAATTGTTTTGATTGTGTTTTCTATTAGAGCCCAAACTGGTCTCAGTGGAAAGCAGTGAATGGAGTGCAATTGATTTTTATTTGTTTAGATCAGGCCCAAAGGCGATAAAAACTTGGTGCTGTCTTCTCAGGAAGTAAACACAGTTTTACTTGAGAGTTTAAATCAAAGCTGAAGCTCTAAATTTATAACTAAAAACACAGGCAATAAACAGGGGCAAACTTTATTGAAAAAATATAGAAGTCAAATATTATTTCTATAGTAATTTACATTTATAATGCTCAGGTATTTAAATATTATCAATTTTCAGAGAATTAATCAAAAATTATTTCCATCCATCAATGACAAAGAGCAGTAATTAATTGCTTCAAATAAGACTATAATTTTGTGGCTTTAGGTAAAATCACATTGATTTATAGAGACTTATGAGCTTTGTAATTTCATTTTTTGTGCAAGCATTACAGTTAAGTGCCAATGTATCATTGTCATAATTATTGATACACAGACAACTTTTAATAATCTGAAATTAACATGTGCACACCATTTGGGGGAACAGAAGCACCAAAGTTCTTACCTGCATGGGTTTGCCCCAAATTATCCACTTCCCAACCTGCAATTAGAAGAATGAAAAGAATTAGTTCATAGTGATAATAGGTTGCAATTTAATTTTGATACAAGTTTGACTCCCATAAGAGGAATTGATGCAGCAGACCCCAGAGAAGAACTGGAGATTTAAATCTTAATTTCTGCATTAGTCCTGCATATTTATGAGTGGAAAAGGGTTTGCAGACGATGGGATTTTGTTAAACTTCTGGTTTCGTGAAGTTTCATCAGACTCTAGGAAGAATAAAAACAATGGATGTAGGAGCTTTTTTGTGGATTTTTAAAAAATTATTTTTAGAGGAATGTTCTGAAGCAAGAAAGACCCACATATTTCCAAAACACTGTGCCCAAACCCACGCTGCTTAATATCCTAAAAACACAACCATCACAATGGCAAATGATAAAACTTGGGGTTTACATCAGAAATCTCCCTTTCCCTTTCTTTTGTTCTTCCAAACAAATTGTTGGGGTGATGCCAAGCCAACCTCCCAAGCCTCTGTGCTCAGTGTTTAATCCGGATTGGGCTGAAATCCGATTTTCCTGGATCCTGGGAGATTCTGGCTCAGCTGGGGATGCAGGAGGAGCCAGGGAGTGGAGCTGCTGCGCCGTGCACAGAGGAGCTTCAGGGAGCTGCTGCAAATCCCCCCAGAAAAACCTTTCCAGCCCTTCACTGACCACTGGAGCAGGTTAAATATTCACATCAGTTTAGTTCTGCCTCCTCTGGAGCGGCCGCAGGGCTTCAGGTCGTTCCTCTTTCAACCCCAGCGGTCAAATGTTAATTAGGGACTGGAAAAACCTTCACCAAATTGTATGAGAAGGGTTGTATTGAAAGTGAAATCCAAACAAAGACTGATTTTGACCCTATGTGAAAGGAGAAAGCGTCTAAAGAAGTAAAAATAATAACAGGAGGCTTTTCAGCACAGCATAAAATGTGGGGGTTTTATTTTATAATTCACATAATAATTTTAAATTCCTTGATTTCTGTGTCTCCTCTAAAGTAAATCAGGTGTGCTTTTATACCTTTTAAGACAGAAAAAAAGAGGGTTTAATGTGAAAATGATGGATTGATTAAACATCAGTCCTACACATCCATCCCACTGGGGACTCTGGAGGGCTGATCCTGGAGGCCACGGAGAGAACACCCCGGTCTCCATCCTTGTCTGCCCAACTCCAGCTGCTGCCAGGACTCCACAGGAAGAATTCAGCCTGGATTTTAGGGAAAGGTTCTTCCCCCAGAGGGTGATGGGGCACTGACCCAGGGGATGGACACATTCCCAGAGCTCCAGCAGAGATTGGACACCGCTCCAGGGATGCACAGGCTGGGATTTTATGCAGGGACAGGAGCTGGGCTCGATGATTTTGTGGGTCCCTTCCAACTCAGAATATCCTTTAACTCTAATTCCTGGGTGTTTGCAGATGTTGGGGAGGTCTCTGAATTCTGAAGAGCAGTCCCCAGTGCTCTGAGCAAACATTTTCCTGCAGCCAGGGTGGCTCAGATGCTGCAGCTGGCAGAACATCAGGGGTGGTGTGGTGGGGTTCAGTGATGGTCAATATTAGAATTATTAGACTATTAAATAATAGAATATTTGTATATTCTGCTCTGCAGAATAGTTTGGAGAGACCTTTTTTCCTCCTAAATCCAGCAAATCCCAGGTTTATGAGCAGAGGTGTAGCTAAAATCCTGCTAAAATCAGGATTGTGTTGCTAAAATCTGAATTCAGAACATGGATGTCTGAATGGGGGGGGGAACACGGTTGTGGTGGGGGAACTTTTATCTGTGGGTGTATCAGAGGATCAAAGAGCAAACCACCTCTCCTTTATCACTTCTTCCATGGTGTTCTTCCTCCAGAAGGTGGTGGGGCACTGACCCAGGAATGAGCACATTCCCAAGGCTGCCAGAGCTCCAGCAGAGATCAGACACTGCTCCAGGGCTAGGATTCTGTGCCGGGACAGGAGCTGGGCTGGATGATTTTGTGGGTCCCTTCCAACTCAGAATATCTTTTAACTCTAATTCCTGGATGTTTGCAGATGTTGGGGAGGTCTCTGAATTCTGAAGAGCAGTCCCCAGTGCTCTGAGCAAATATTTTCCTGCAGCCAGGGTGGCTCAGATGCTGCAGCAGTGCTGTGCTCGTGCCCCACATCCCTGGTAGGGCATCAGGGGTGGTGTGGTGGGTACAGTGATGGTCAATATTTGAACATTAGAACATTAAATAATAGAATATTTATATATTCTATTGTGCAGAATAGTTTGGAGAGACCTTTTTTCCTCCTAAATCCAGCAAACCCCAGGTTTATGAGCAGCGGTGTAGCTCAGTTTTAGGAATTTGTTGCTAAAATCAGGATTGTGTTGCTAAAATCTGAATTCAGAACACGGATGTCAGGTTGTGGTGGTGGAATTTTTATCCGTGGGTGTATCAGAGGATCAAAGAGCAAATCACCACTCCTTTATCACTTCTTCCATGGTGTTTTCACAGCACCTGCCACTCCAGCCAGCAGCTCTGATGGAACCTGTCCCCTAACTGAGGTCACCTAACTCAGCAGCCTGAGCCTCACACTGACCCACACAAGCAGGGCAGAAAAAGCTGCAAGAAAACCCACCCAAAGCCTCTTTGACTCATAAAAATCCAGTTTGGGTTTATCATTTGTAGAGTAGTTTGACCTTAAAACTGTGTAGAATTCTTTCTGGAGAAAGAGCAGGCCAGTATGAAGTAGATTAATGCCTGATGTTCCTGACGTCCTGCATGTTACAGTGATTGCTCAGAAAAAGACATTTCTCTTAAATTTACATGTTTTGAATGCAGTTTTTTTTTTCCCTACAATCTAAAAAGCATGACATAAAAATTACCATTATTTCATTCTAAATGTAGATGGCAGTTAGTTCCATTGATATTAAAATACTAAATTTTAGTTAATTTTTAATTTCATGACATCTGTAATAACAGTCAAAACACATTAATGCAGTTTTTCTGAAAAGAATAGGCTTGCTATAGAAATCTACTGAAATTATTATTACATTTCACTGTGTTTGGACATTATGAAGGGATTCACTTTTCTAACAGCATTAATTTTCTGATTTGTAGGAGCAAGCAAGCCTTTTATTAACATATATTTCTATATCTAATGTACTGAAGAAAGTTCCAGTACAACATTTGTCTGTACAGGCTTTTAGGCTTGATTCATCAACTCAATTTTCATTAATAAGTTAAGATACTGGGAAGTTAATTAGATTTACATTGAACATCATGCCCTGAGTTACAACAAAAAGTCAAAGTTCATCTATTGAGTGTTGGGATAAAAAAACAAACACATGCAATTATATTTGTGGGTGTATAGATATATTTTTATGCAATTATTTAAATATATGTGTTTATATAAATATATAAAATATATCTGTGTATATATATACNTATAAATCATATAAAATATAACATAATATATATTTTCTTCTAGAAATTATATTTATTATAGAAATCCATGGCATTGGTGCTGCTTTCTCACACGTGAGAATGAAATGCAAATGGATTCATTTTGTGCACAATATTTAATACGTTTACATAGAGAGGGACAAGAGCTGACCTTGCATTTAAAGGGTTGTAAGGGATCCCAGACACACTCTCATTTTTCACAATGTTACCTGAAAACATTGTTTTTCTGGCTTGTATTTTCACCTTAGTGCCTTTAAGCCTACAGAGAGGCATCAGTAAATTTACTTTGTTGTCAGTGATGGAGTGGGCAGGACTACAGGACCCCTCACTGCGTGGGCTTCCCCAAAAACCTTCTTCCTACTCTTAGGATACAACCAGTGAGAAATCCGTGTGTTTGACTTCACTGATGAAGAAGATAAAGCCCATTGATATGATTATACAATGGCCTAATAAAATGCATTGCTCTCTGAGAAACAAAGAATAAACAAAATATGGTTTTTCACCTGCATTTTCACTGGAAACACGATTTTCAGGGTTTCATTCAAGGGTTACATTTACAAGGGACTTTTGAGGAGAGCACAGGATGAGGAGGAATGGCTTTAAACTGAAAGTAGGCAGGGTTGGGTTGGGTATTAGGAAGAAATTCTTTAGTCAGAGGGTGGTGAGGCTCTGGCACAGATTTCCCAGAGAAGCTGTGGCTGCCCCTGGATCCCTGCAAGTGTCCAAGGCCAGGTTGGACAGGGCTTGGAGCAGCCTGGGACAGTGAGAGATGTCCCTGCCCATGGCAGGGGTGGCACTGGATGATCTTTAAGATCTTTTCCAACCCAAACCATTCTATAATTCTATTATTCTATGATAACATCTTAAATATCACGATTTTATCACTTATTTGAATATCTGTGCTTCTCACATGTAGTTAAACTATGGAAATATGGACAGCAGATATTGAACAGTGCCTTAAACAGCACTCATTAAATAAATAATTGCTCTTATGAGTCAATAAACTCCTGAGGAAGCTGCTGCTATCCTCGACACAGGATGGTTTATTCAGTGTATTGACAGGTTGTGTTATTTGCTGTTTGACCAGACTTAAGTAAGTGTCACTCTTTGGGAAGCAAATCTACAATTAATGCTTTAATTGACATTGTTAATTAGATGTTATTTGCAGCACTGCTCAGAGATCCTAGAGAAGATCTATCAGAATGCTGAGTTACCAGTTGTAAAGAGCAAGCACAGAAAATGCTCCTAATTTCTGTTTTCTGCAGGAAGAAGCAAAAGAGGGAGGAAAAAAAAAATCCAAGGACTTGCCAATGGCTCTCCATAGAGCTGGTGGCAGAGACCCAGACCTTTCCTGCCCTTTTTTTGCCCATTTATCAGACTTTCCTCTTTGATTTTTATTTACTGAGACCCAGAACTCATAATTCACCCCTCTCCATGCAACAACTGATGAGAAACTCGACGACAGCAGTTGCTCCTGATTTAAAGTGGACAGCGATGGGGAAGCTGAAGCCAAGAACCAGCCTGTGCACGATGAGCCTCAGAGCCTTTTAGATCTCCTCCCTGGTGCCAAATCTGTGCTGGCTGCTCTCCACCTGCCTGGCCTCCCGTGGCTTTGTTTATCTGAACACAACTTGCATTTAACCCTTTTGTTCCAGCGTTTGTCCCTTATTAGTGGCGGGGCGGGAGGGGATGAAAGGCTTCCAAAGCTGTTGGGTCCTGAATTGGCTTGGCCACACTTCTGCCATAGTCCTGTTGTTCTTATCTCAGTGTTGTGGGTTGGAGGGCTGCTCCACAAAGGTAATTCTCCAAAAGGTTTTGGATTTTGACAGCATTAAGATCAACATGCAAAACCTGCACTGTTTTTACTGCACATTGTGTCCCTACAGAAAGTGCAGTGACTGGGGCAGGAAGAGACTGTGGACATTTACAACATTTACAACCCCTTGTTATCCTTCTGTCCAGCTATGTGGATAACGAGCTGGCTGGGCGAGAGTTTAATTTTTTCTTTCCTGCTTTATATAGCAGTGCTTAGAAGTTTTACATTCAATTTCTAAATATGAAATAAACCAGCGAGCTCTCGCGCCCGGCTCCGCGGCATCCACCACGCTGAGCCTCCTCTCTGCCTTCCCCACGGCTGCCTGCTGCTCTCCTGCTCCAGCAATCTGTTCAGCCGGCTGGCAAAGCCACAGTCGGGAGCAGCAGGCTACTTAGCAGCTTTTCTGCAGCTCTCTGAGCTCCCCACACGGGTTCTGGTTCCACACCCTGCCCGCTGTGTCCCTAGAAGGGACATCAGCCCTCTGCCCGTCCTGTGCCTGCACACACACCATCCCACACACACACATCCCACCTTCCCAGCTCCTTTGTTATGGCTCCTTGTGTTTTCCAGAGAAGCTGTGGCTGCCCCTGGATCCCTGGAAGTGCCCAAGGCCAGGCTGGATGGGGCTTGGAGCAACCTGGTGATGCCTCAGGTTTGAGCTTTTATATTTTCAGGTTCTGTGCTGCTTTAGTGTGTGGGTCTGAGCTTCACATCAGGGCATGGTGAGCTCTCTGCACAGAGCAGGGAGACAAAACAATTCCTGCTCCAGCTGGGGACCAAGGACAAATGATCCAAAGTCAGACCCAAGAGCACAAACAACATGGGCTGCAGAGAGAAAAACAAGCAGGATGGGAGTGCAGAAGCTAAAGCTGGAATTGGACAATGAACTCCAAGGTGCAAATGGAGCAGAACTGATCCCAGTGACAGAGCCCGTGCCCGGGCTGCATTTTGGGACCATTTTGGTTCATCTTGGGTGCAGCCCTGGCTGGGCTCTTGTGCTGCCCAAGGTGGATCCATGGAGGAAATCCTTTTCATAAATCCCTGCTTTATTCTTTAGCTCTGTCCAGCCTCTGTTCTAGGTCAGCCTTCACAGGGCATCACTGGGACAGTGGAAGGTGTCCCTGCCCATGGCAGGGGGTAGGAACTGGATGATCTTTAAGGTCATTTGCAACTGAAACCATTCTGTGATTCCACAATTCATTGATTAATCCAGGGTTAGCTGCTTGGACTTCACAGTTCCATTAGCAGGATCTGGGAAGTAGCAGGCAGGAAAGGTCACAGAGTACATGGCCCTACAGGTTCACACATCTTTCCCTGTGTTAATGATTTCCATAACAATTTCCAGGGGTTTGGATCTCTTCAGCCTCATGCCCCATAGCCAATACTTTAAAATACAGGTTAAAAATCATTTATACAAGAGGAGGAGGTGACAAGACATGGGATAATGGCTTCAAACTGACAGAAGGCAGGGTAAAATGAGATATTAGGTAGAAATTCTCTCCTGTGAGGGTGGTGAGGCCCTGGCACAGATTACCCAGAGAAGCTGTGGCTGCCCCTGGATCCCTGGAAGTGTCCAAGGCCAGGCTGGACAGGGCTTGGAGCAGCCTGGGAGAGTGGAAGGTGTCCCTGCCCATGGGACTTTTAAGGTCCCTTCCAACCCAAACCATTCAGGGATTCTATTATTCTGTCATTTACTGCAGATCTCCATTTGCCTTCCATAGGGATTGGTGAACATAATGCTCACACACAGCACAAAATGAAGTGGTGTTCATTTTATTTAGAAAACCAGAAATGGGGCAGAGGATAATCAAGGGTAAGATTAGGAAGCCTTTTTCATGTTTGTGTGTTTGAATAAGAACTGGTGCCTAAGGACATCTGAGTAACTGATCATGTGGGGCAAACTCCTTCCATCCAATTTATCCACATGAAGATAATTTCACCTGGTTTTTAAACTTTCTCCCATAAGGGGCAGAGAGACTGGAATTTCCAGGGGATGGTTGAGTTTAGATATCTGTCCTACCATGAGAGGAAAAAGTTTCAGTAAAGTCTTTGTTACCCAGAAGTTTGTGCAAGACATTGCAGTAAAGGCAGGGACAGACTGATACATAATTAATTTCTTCTTATATCCCAGTTTACCTTCAGGGCACAGGGACAAGATCCAGAAATCATGGGAGAATTCCAGTGAGGTCCCGTATGGAGAAGAGAAAGGCCAGAGCACACAGGGCTGGCTAAGGTAGGACTGATGCACAGATAGGATCAATAACATTTAAGGGAAATCAGGGCTTTATTCTTTTCTTCCTCTTTCCTGTTAAAGGATGTGAAACTAGAAGTGGACTGAGGTCACCATAGCAACTAAGCATCATCTAAACATTATGTGAGCCCTTCCTTTGAGTCTGGCTGTCACAGCAGCATCCATCAGAGTGCAGGATCAATGCAATTACTATTGAAGGGTCCCTTAGCTCTGAGGAGGGCAGAGATTGTATTTGAGAGGAAAACAAAAGTTTTTTAAACGAGAACCACGAAAAAATTTGAAACATTGCTCAGCGGAGATTGTCAGTTCTGCAATAACTCCTAGAGAAGAAAGCAAATGAAATGCCTTGCTCAAAGGTAAGAATAGATGTGTGCCTGCCCACCACACCTAAAATCCTGCAATCACCTAAAATTCTCTTCCCAATCGTTTGGATCAAGAGGAGAAACATGAACAGAGCAAAGCCTGTTAGGAAAGGTTGAAGAATCTGCTCATGTTGCCCCTACAGTGATATCCAATTTATTCCCTTTTGCAGTCTGACTGCTCTCCAAACCACTCTGCAGCTCTCAGCATCTTCCACCCTTGCATTCTTCCCAAAGATGCAGGATTTTTTTCCCTCCCAAGGCCAAATTAGCTCTCAGATCATTGACAATGTTCTTGAGCTGTGTTGCTGCTTTCTCCTGACCACTGCAGGATGTCCCCCTGCAGAGGACCAAGGACTTGATCTTCAGCTGAGACACTCTTGCTCGTGCTGCACGTTTGAGTACCAAATTATGTCTCCATAATTTGGTGGGAAAGGCCATAAAATTTCTTTTTTTTTCTGCTAGAAAACATCAGAGAGGCTCAGCTACCTGATTAGATTTGTAGATCCAGTTACTATTCTTCCATGACAGCATTTTCCTCCCATTTTCTCTGCATTGCAGATGGACTTCATGATGCTGTGACCATGGAGGCTTAATTATAGCTTGTCCTCCTCTCTTTGGAAAAGCTGCAGTAATATCTTGGCTTTACTGCCTGTGCAAAGCTCAGGGATGAAAACCAGCTGGAAATAACTTGTTATCTATCAAGTGCCATTTTATATATACATTTTTTTCTTTCTCTTTTTAAAATTTTTTTAATGGTTTATATATAAAATGCACTGAACTTGACTGTGACTGCTATGTAGGATCTTATATAAAATTTAAAAAAGCAAAGGTTTCAGAGTCCTGGTTGCTTCAATAAATAAAATAAGCTCCAGTAACTTGTTATTATTCCCATTATGAGAATGCTGGGATGGGTCATACACGTTTTCCAGAGAAAACTTGGTTACAGGGCTTTCCTTCCCTCTGTTTCCAAGCAGGATGTTGGAATACTCATCCAGGCAAAACATCCTTGAAGAGAAATCTAGACCTTTGCATTGATCTTTTGCCTTTTTGACAGGCTAATGCAATTTCCAATTTCCCTCTGCTGCAATGCTGACCTTAATTTCAGCAGTAGCAACAAAACCCTGCATCTTTTACCTCAGGAGAAAATAAGCACACAATCTTCCAGGGATATTTGGGTGTTTAGGAGGCCTCTGATCTTTATCAGTCTCCTTTTCTTTCTGTCTAAACAAAGAACTATCAATACATAACCCAAACTAATAGTAACTGGAACTTGCACATATTTCCAACAGCTTTCACTTTGGCAAGTCCATGACTTTTATTGTCTTTTCACCCAGTTTGGGGGTTTTGTACTATTTTCCCATGTCAGCTTCTAAAGGCTTTAGCAGGACTGCTTCCCCAGAAAGGACACAAAAGGATTTGAGGATGGAGCATCACTTCCCTTCTCATTAGCTCCTCTCTTGTCATCCTGTTCTAATTGATTAGGGATAACATCTAAACTCAGGCACAGACTGCTTCCCAAATCCAATTAACCCCACCTTCATAAATCCCACTGTCCACGCTCAGCATCTCTAGTGCAGCACTTATGAGGCTTGGAGCTCTTACACAATCAATTAATCAATTAATTAGTACAACAAAGTACTTGAGTATTTCCCTGGGTTTTAAACGGGTTCAGTGGCAGACTATTTCCAGTTTCTTGGGATAACAGAGCTCATTGCTTGAGCACTGATTGTGTTCAAGCAAGAGAAGCAAAAAGCCAAAGATTGTTTCTGAAATGTGAGCATAGGATGTAATTCCCTCTTAAAATTTCTAATACCTGATTATAATCTTTATTCTGCTGGATTTTAATTAGGAACCTTTAATCCTGGTGTCAGCATAGGATAGTTTTATGGCTTTGGTAAAAATCAGGAGAATTTTCTCTGTTGATATAGTGAACCATGTTTTGTGGTAAATGTAGCAGGGAGTGTCCTAAACTGAGCACCAGATAAACTACCTGAATTGCTGGAAGATTCAGTAAGAGCTGCTCATATTTATTATTTGGATTTTTGTGAATGAAAGCGTTTTCCAAGTGTGGAGCATATGGCAATGCTCAGAAACTGTCTATTATTGTTTGTATTATTTTTTACTGCAAATCAAAGGACTGAAAATATGTTCATTTCTGATCTGGTTATTGAGTTTCATTCCATGGTCCATTTGGGTGAGTTCATTGGTTCTGGAATATTTCAGCTGTACAGTGCAAAGCAGGAAAAACCAGTGATTTTGCTTGTGTAGATTTCCATTGCCAGGAAGTATCACCTCTGTCTGGGGAAAAAAAAAAAAAAAGGGGGGGGAAAAACCAAAGAAGAGAAAATTCTCCAGCTGGGAGTGCAGATCACTGTGTCAGGGCCATCTCTAGGTCTTGCTGTGTCCTGCTGAAAGGTAACATCACAGCTTGGCATCATTTTCTTCTTTTCACCTCTGAAAAGATGCCTCAGAATGCTTTAAATATGTCCTGTTGTGGGGTGGGTGTTTCTGGAACCAGTGCTGGGAAGGCACTGGAGAAATGGCAACATACAACGGAGAGGTCATGGAAGTGACAGCTCCTGGTGGAAATATTGCTTGATGGATATCAATCAAAGAAATCCACGTGGAAGAGGAAAAAAAGAAAATATTAGGGAGCTATCTAGAAGGAAAGCCACTGTAATCCCTAATTTACAAGATGGAAAAAGACTCAGGAACTAAAAAGTTTTTTTCCATTGGAGGAAAGGAACCTCCAGTGGAGAGATTTTGAGAAAAATATTTTTTTTTCACAGTCTGCATCTGAAAGGAATGAAAAATTCTGGTGATTTTGGAGGATTGGAGAGGTGAAATGAAATTTGAGAAGGCAGCATTGCCAAGCACACAGAATTTCACTTTGAACTTTCTGCACGATGTTGACAGCAGCTCAAACATTGCTCCTTGGTTCAACTGCAGTGAAGGTTAAAGCAGAGCAGATTAAAACCAGCAACAGCTGGTATTTTTAACTAAATACACAGCTAATTTTTCCAAAATGCATCCCTCCAGATGACAGCTTAGTCAGTTAATTTTTCTTTTGTAGTATCTTTTATTTTTTTCCCATTTTACTCCACATGGAAATCAGACATCCAAGCAAAGGCAGCCAAATTCCTTTCTGAAATTCCCAAAAGCAGCAGTGACTTCACTCACCTCCAGACAAGCATTTGAGAGAGGTCAGAGAAAGCACCTTCTACAAGTGCCCATTGATTTCTATTCCCTGAGCCAGAAATCCATGTGATCACTTCATAAATTCACATCTGAATTTAAATATCCAAAGCCAGGTGAGACATTTCCCACCCACTCCTTGAGATTAGCACACCCCACGATTGCCCTGTGATTACAGTGCACCTGCAGGTGCTTCAGAGCACAAACTTTTAAAAAGTATAATTTAAAGTTATTGCTGCATTTGTAAAAATTACCTATGGCCATATAAAAACGTTGCTGTACTAGGAATGATTTTGCTATTAATAAATATTAGTGTCCATGCCCAGCCTAGCTCCATGTTCTAGAAACAGAGCAGCAGCCAGAGGACACTATAACAATCCCTAAAATGTGATTATCCATGTCTTGGAAACATTAGAGTGCTCTAATAACCCCTTCTTTAGGGAACTATCATGAAATGGGACTTTTTTCATTGAACAAATACACTTGGCTGACAAAAATTAGCAGCACCAATGGCAAAGCTGATGCTGCTTCAGCCAGGAGAGTGCTTTGGGGTGCTGAAAATTCCACCTTGGGGTCAGCACTGCCATCCCAGCCACATCTGCTGGCACTTCCAGCTGAATGTTTATTTCCAGATTAATATTTATTTGTTTGTCTAATGAATGATGAATCTTGGGTGTGTTCCTAGTGAGCAGAGGTCCAAAACCCCTCAAACCCAGCCCCACACGAGGAAACAGCTGTCACTTTTATTGGGGATCCCATGAGGTGATAAAGGAAGGGGACAAATGTTTCCTCTGGATGGAATTTTCCTCCCTTAGGGTTGTTCTGTCACCCTGCCACAGGGCAAATGGGAAGTACAGTGTGAGAGCAGATCTGTAAATCCTGGGGTAATGATTTATTATTCAAAAATAACATTTTAAAAATGTTATTTCAGCCCTTTATTTTACATAGGTATAATAAACAGAGCTATAAATAAATAAATAGAGCTTATATATATGTGCTTATAAGTTCATATTATATTTATATATTATTTATTTATTTATTTTCACTTATAAAGGCTCTATTATTTTTATTGAAAGAAATGATATTTTAATGCAAAAAAAAATTATTTTTGCTTACACAATTTAATGTAAATATATAAAATCTTTATTTAAATAAATAAAAGCCATAATTATAATAAATACAATGAAAATCCTGCTTTTATTTAAAAAATAAATAAATATATAAAATAAAATTTATAAAATAAATGTATAAAATTTTTGTTTAAGAAAGTATAAAATAAAT
>VWZV01003980.1:179769-216115 GCA_013397155.1 Irena cyanogastra
TTTAAAAAAAAATCCCCAAAGCAAGCCATGCTGGCAGGAGAGCAGTGATAAACAGCTCTTCTGAAATCGCTGATGGCTGTCTTGCCCAGAACCAGAAGAAAAACCCTCAAAACAATATTAGGATTGATAACATCAAGAGCAGTCTTTTAATAAAAGCTTTACAAAATACCCCTAGGAGCAGGCATGGCATTGGATTTTCACAATTTTTGTAAGTTTCATTAATTAGGATATCTAGAAATTACATCCCATAGGAGACTGGTTGTCCTGGAAACCAACCCTGCCCTACTGGAGTCCCTCCAAGGGGTTTTTAAGCCCAGATCTTGTTATGTCCCCCAAGTACTGGTGCAAAACAGGGTGTCCCTGTTAGAAATCCTAAAATTCTAGAAATTATAAAATTCTTTGCAGTAGAAATTCCAAAATTAGGCTTTGTCTCATTGCCTTTTCTAACCAGAGGAAGAAAATGTACATCTCCATCTGATAATTTATTTTAGAACAGGTTGCCCAGAGAAGAGGTGGATGTGCTGTCCCTGGCAGAGTCCAAGGCCAGGCTGGATGGGGCTTGGAGCACCCTGGGGTAATGGAACATGTCCCTGACACTAAACAGAATTTCAGGAATTGATAAAATGTGTGAGAAAGTGTAACCACTGTTCTAAAGTGTAAGAAATCACTAGAACATATACAGCTAGATATTAAAAATCTACAACGCTGCAAATATATAAAAAAGCTAAAAATCTTTAGGCATCACTCCCTTACATTCCTTTTCTCCTCTGTCTAGGGCTGTCTTGAGCCACAGTTCACCAGTGGGTAGATACAAAACCAGATTTTAGGCAGCCCCATAGGTGAAGTTCCCTGAGTTGAAGGAATGGACCTAATTTGGAACCACCTGAGGACAGGGCCTGGTGTCTTCCACCAACACAGAGCCACTGTGTCACCAGGACTGTGTAAAAACTTCTCTTTTTGGTAGATTTTGTCCTGTTTTCTTACATTTTTTGTAGATTTATGTCCTGTTTTCTTATGGTGCCTATATCTCAATCTCCTATTTACACTCTGTATTAAAATCCTCTTTCCATCCTCTTAACATCCTGCCATGTCCTCATCTTGCCCTAGTGCAAAATGCTTCCTCTCATCCCTGACAACTTTTTGGCAAGAGAAGGTGCAGAGATGGTTTTTTGGATGGTAAATCCCTGTGTAGTAACTCACTGTTTACTCATTCCCTCCTCTAAACCACGTGGGTAACTCCTACCTGTCTCCTTCTCTATCAAAATTATTATTTCGACATTTTTCTTATATCCAGTGCCCCTTTTTCAGAAATGGGGGACTGAACAAAGGAGTAACAGTTCAATGGGCAGTGGAATTTATGGATTCATACATAGACAGGAGGTAATAGACAAGAATTTGCATAAAATTTGTTCCCTTGGCAAACCAAGGAAAAAATGTAATTACATAAATGTTAGACTTCTGTATTTTTCATGCAGGGAAATAAAGGCCTGAGATGAAAATCCACCATTCTGGCTTATAGCACTCAGTTTGATTTTCAGTTCCTCTCCTCATTTATTGGTTTAAAATATCACCTTCAAGGTCGTATTGCCTTCAGGAGAGCAATATCAAAGGAAACGTAATGTAACAAACCAGCATATTAAACTGAATTATGTGGTGCACAATAACTTCTAAAGGGCATGCTACATATAAAGCCTTTCAGAGAGAGGGGAATATGAGATAGGAGCTCTCTGTTCCTTCATAAATCTGGGTAAATACCAAAATAAATAAGGGCTTGAGTGTGGCCTGGGTATGGGGATATGATTTCCAAAAGTAATTGACATTTCAAAGTGCAGGTGTCTTTGAGGAGTTCCTGTCACAGAAATGTTGTTCCTGGAGGTGTTTGGAGTTTGGGCACCAACACTGGAACTCTGTCAGACCCAGCACTGTGCACTGCCAGCCCAGAGAGCCAAAAGCAGGGTGGGCAGCAGGACAAGGGAGGGGATCCTGCAGCTCTGCTCTGCTGAGATCCCACCTCCAGCACAGAAAGATGTGGAGCTGCTGCAATGAACCCAGAGGAGGTCACAGAGAAATTCCCAAGGCTGGAGTCCCTCTGCCCTGAGAACAGGCTGGAAGAGCTGGGGGTGCTCAGCTGGAGAGGAGAAGGCTCCAGGGAGAGCTCAGAGCCCTGCCAGGGCCTGAAGGGGCTCCAGGAGAGCTGGAGAGGGACTGGGGACAAGGGATGGAGGGACAAGACACAGGGAATGGCTCCCACTGCCAGAGGGCAGGGATGGATGGGAGATTGGGAATTGGGAATTCCTGGCTGTAAGGGTGGGCAGGCCCTGGCACAGGTACCCAGAGAAGCTGTGGCTGCCCCTGGATCCCTGGAGTGTCCAAGGCCAGACTGGACACTGGGGCTTGGAGCAGCCTGGGACAATGGAAAGTGCCCTTGCAGGAGGTGGAATGAGATGATCTTTAAGTTGCCTTCCAACCCAAACCATTCTGGGGTTCTCAGATTCTTTAGTTTCATTAGAAAGTCCAAACCAGAGTAGAAATGTAACTGGAATTGCAGAGCAAGTCATAAGAGTGAGAAAGTTTTTTTCCCTTCCCAGTTGAGCTCCTGACAAATTTTGGAATTATGAGAACAAAGTCCATTCTTTCGCCTGGTCATTTGGCCCAGTTTTTACACCAGAAGTATTTTTCTGTCCAAGTAATGCTGTTGCTGCCCAGAGAAGCACCTTGTACTGTCTAATCTGATATTCATTCATCTCATCAGTATAAAAGCTTTATGTGTAACTCTAAGGGAAGTTCTGCGTTTCTTTCACAGTGCACAAAATAAAATAAAAAACCTGTGGAGGGAACTGCTAGAGAGTTTCTAATTATCACAGAACCACAGGATCAAGGAATGGTTTGGGTTGGGAAGGATCTTCAAGATCATCTCATTGCACCCCCTGCCACGGGCAGTGACACCTTCCACTGTCCCAGGTTGCTCCTGATGCCTTGTGAAGGTTGGCCTAGAACAGAGACCAGACTGAGCTAAAGAATAAAGCAGGGATTTATTAAAAGGATTTCCTCCATGGATCCACCTTGGGCAGCACAAGAGCCCAGCCAGGGCTGCACCCAAGATGAACCAAAATGGTCCCAAAATGCAGCCCGGGCACGGGCTCTGTCACTGGGATCAGTTCTGCTCCATTTGCACCTTGGAGTTCATTGTCCAATTCCAGCTTTAGCTTCTGCACTCCCATCCTGCTTGTTTTTCTCTCTGCAGCCCACGTTGTCTGTGCTCTTGGGCCTGACTTTGGATCATTTGTCCTTGGTCCCCAGCTGGAGCAGGAATTGTTTTGTCTCCCTGCTCTGTGCAGAGAGCTCACCATGCCCTGATATGAAGCTCAGACCCACACACTAAAGCAGCACAGAATGTGAAAATATAAAAGCCAAAACCTGAGGCATCACTCCAAGCCCCATCCAACCTGGCCTTGGACACTTTCAGGGATGGGACATCCACAGCTTCTCTAGGCAACCTGTTCTAAGATCAATTTTCAGCTGGAGATGCTCATTTTCTTCCCTTAATTAGAAAAGACAATGATAGAAAGCCTGATTTTAAGTTTGATCCAGCTGGGATCAGAAGAATTCCACAGGTACAGTCCAGGTTTCTCTGCCAGAGTGGTCTATGAAGAATAATATACTGTGATCCAACTCACCAGCACTTGACCCACCTCAACATTTTCCATCCGCTGTCCTTAGACAGCTGCTGCCTCAGTATTAAGTTACTCAGAACTCTATTATAATTATTTAGAATCCTTTTTTTATGTAGGTAAACTTATAAACCATCAGAGCAATTTCTACTGGTGCAGCATTATCAGTGAAGTGACTTATTTTATAGGATGACATCCTCAGAGATCCAAGTGCAGCACTGTTTGCAGAGAACTTTTAAAAATATCACCTTAATTAATAAAAGAGAATGCTAGAAAAAATTATTTGAGATATTTCTCTTCTAATATACTGTGCTAGTAATAGATTATATTAAAAACTAAAAGGGAAAGCACTCAAAATACTGAGGTTTTTGATTGGAATAATGGATTTTTATTAAAAAAAATTATATAATGGATTTACATAATGGATTTTTATAAAATATATATTATACTATTATAAAAATATGACTTTGTGATAAATTCAACATGTATTTTAATTATAAATACACATTTATTGTATATTATTATCCTAATTATATTATGTAAATATTTTATATTATTATATATCAATCATTTGTATATTAAAAATATAATTAAACATTTTACAAAATATATCATTCTTGATATATGAAATATGCTGTATTTTATAACTTTTTTATTCCTTGAATATTTTATACATGGCAAAGATCAGCTTGTAAATTACAGGAGCTGCTATTTACAACCAGGGAAGTGTAAATCCTTTTTCTGCTTTTAAAGCTGTTCAGTTCATTGCAGTCACAGGATATTTATTTCTAAGGTCACACTCATTGCTGCTCTTGCATTGATACCTGCCAAGAAAACCTCATCCAAGAAAATCTCCAGAATCTTTTAAGTGCTGCCAGCCAATCGGCCTTAGGTGAGCTTTGAAGGGTTTTAAAGGGAAACTTCAATTTGGCAAAATCTCTGGAACATTTCTTTGTCTAATTAGGCAGGAGAGTAAAAAGCCAACAAGCTGGGAAATTGAGCGGGGTTGTTGTTTTTTTTAAACCTGCTTTAAATATAATAAAAAGGATTGGCTACTCCTCTCTGAGAAAGTCCCTGCTTTGCTGTTTGGGAGGCAGGGAGACTCTGTGACATTACTGAAAAAATCAGGAGGTTTTTTTCTTTTCCCATCACTGCTGGAGGACAGGATGACACTTCCAAGCTGCCAGAAGCCGAGGCAGTGCCAGGCTCAGCAGCTGCAGAAAATCCAGCCTTGCTCAGGACACGGGATCTGGGAGACCACGAGGAGCTGCTGGACCCCTGATCCCCTGCTGGTTCTCAGCTTCTTTTCTGCCTCTCTCAGGGTCGAGATTGAAGGCACTTGAGAGAGTATTTCACCTTCAGGCTCAGGTGTTTATTATTTCTTGTCTGTGTTAAAAGTGTGTGTCCTACAGCATTCTACTAACAAGGTACAGAATGGCAAACTGGCTTTCTATACAAGGCCTTTTAAGGATAAACGGTCCAATTCAGAAATGACACCTCAATTATTTTCACTTTTAACCCAATAACCAACCACCCGTGCCCACAATGGGGACTTTTTATCCAATGACACAAAACCACCCAAACGCATGGAGGAGAAGAAGAAGAAGAAGAAGAAGGAGAAGAAGAAGAAGAAGAAGGAGAAGAAGAAGAAGAAGAAGGAGAAGAAGATGAAGAAGAAGAAGAAGAAGAAGAATGTCCAGCCTCCACCCCAAAACCTCTGTCTTGCTTTATATATATTACTGTATTCTAAACCCTTAAACTCTGAGTTTCCCACCCTGTGATATCACACACTTCTATTCAAACTCCACATTCACAATCCCAGTTCTGCCATTCCATTTTGGAAGCTTCTCCACAGCCCCAGGTCAATGCAGTGTTCTCCTGGGGGTCAGTGCCTGGCAGCACAGAAAGTCTGGAATTCTCTCAGAATCCAGGGTTCCAACAGTCTCCCTCCCTTCCTTTTTTGAGGGGGGCACCAGAACATCATCATTCTCCCCCAGCACTGGTTCTGACTCATTTCCCTCCCTTCAGAGGGGAAGAGGATGGCATCCTGCACTTTTTCAACTCTGTCTTGCATAAATTCTCCAGGCTGAGACAGATGGGGAGAGGGAACTGCTCCATACATCACACTGCCACAGATTTCAATCCTCACACGGCTGGGCTCAGAGTAATTTCTG
This sequence comes from Irena cyanogastra, assembly GCA_013397155.1. Lineage (NCBI taxonomy): Eukaryota > Metazoa > Chordata > Aves > Passeriformes > Irenidae > Irena > Irena cyanogastra. The sequence goes on from VWZV01003980.1 coordinate 185,615, forward strand.
GGAAGGGCATCATAAAAAACCCTGCCTGAAGGCTGCAGAGTCCAGACAGAGTTTGAGAAGATGGGTTAATAACCATAAAAAAATACTGTTCTTCCACACATCTTTCCTTGGTCACATCCTATGGCCACAACCTGGCCATAAAAAGGGATTGACCAAGGACAGCAGGGTGGAGCCCTGTCAGCTGTGGCCTTTGTCAATAGTTTCATTAATATTATCTAAGCATGCAGCTTGTTGTGGTGTTGAAGTAGCTGGATAGAAATAAATGCATTTGTATAAAATATTATATATATTTAATATATTTTCCCACAAGTATTAAAGTACCTCACAGTGAACCTGGCTTTCAGCTAGGGCTAAAAAGGTAAAAAATCTTCCCGAGCTGGCGAGCTGAACAGCCCACTGACAGTTTTGCCACCCTTGGAGTGATATTTGGCCCATTATGAGATTTATGGGCCTGTGAAGAAGACATCTGGAAAGGTCTCTGGGATAAACAGTTGCCATGGAGACAGAGAAAGTAGAAAATTTTTCAGACTGTCTTTTTGGTAATTTGGAGTCTGCATTCCTCTGAAGATGGAGACAGGATTTAATGGCATGGAAGGAGATGAGGAGAAAATTTAACAGCAGGTCTCTTGAGCCTTGAGAATTCACAATAATAAATTCATGGCTCCAAATCTTTTCTGTCTCAAAAGAAAAGGATGATAACATCTTTCTTTGATTTGTTCATTTCTAACTAATCTCACAACAGCACTGGAATGGGACTAAAATAGGACACAAACCTTGAAGCAGTCTCTGAGTATGAGTCTTAAAAATTCCCAACACAAGAGAAGAGGATTTTCAATGGGAGTTGTTATTCAGGCAAAGCCTGTGGTTAATAATTGCCCAGTCAATAACATTTGTCAGGAATTCTGACTTGTTTCTAGAAGAATAAACAGACTAAACAAAACAGGCAAGCAATAAACAACTGAAAAGAGCAACTTTCCTCAAGTCTATATGATTGATAATTTCAGAAATTAAATTGTTGTACACATATGTTAAGATCACTCAAAAGGAATTAATAAATTATTATTATTATTGTTTCAGGGTAGCTCTGGGTGTTAAAGAAAGATTTTCTGCTATTTTTTACAGAAAACAAAACAAACCAAACCACAACAAATGGTGACACTGAAATCTAAATGGCTCTCCAGAGCCAGAATTGTAAAATCAAGCTGCCCCTTCATATTCTGACTCCTGCTCCCCACCTTCTTGCTTTTCTGGTGTTTATAAATAGAATTATCTCAGTGGAAAATGTAGGAGAAGAAAACTTATAACCGATCTTGGGCCAAATTCACTCTTGATGTAAGCAGAGTGACGCCAGTGGGGACACCCCTGAGAGGAATTTGTTCCTTGTTTACTCCTTCAAACCTTGGGAGGATGAGGAATGACTGAATTAAATAACTTAATTTCTTCCAGCGTGCAAATTCCATAATCTGTCCTGGAAATTGTTCTAGTGGTGAGTCAAACAACTCCTTATTAGAGCTCGTGGGACCTTGTGGTCTAGTGGAAGAAACAAAGGAAATAAATCCATTGTCAGCAGCCAGTCCAGCCCATCCCCGTGGAGGGGATGTGCACATGCTGCATTTCACGCTCCCCAGCAGGAACACGATGTCAGAGTTTAACAAAGCCTGTCTCCTCTTCCATCCTGAACTTCTCTGAGTGCCCACAACGTGTTCAGGGAGTGGAAAAAAATAACACTGCAAATTCAGTGTGATCCAGCCTCGTTGGAGATGACCAGCACAGAAGATGTCAGAAGTATTTCTGATTTTAGGTACAGGGAACACATTAGGGGAAAACGCCCAGAAAACCACAGGAAGACACAAAATTACAGTTGTGTTAATGTAAAACCTGAATAAATAGAGACAAGATAATTCCTCTTTGCTTGTCTTTGGGCCAGGAGAAGTGTGATGGGTCTGGCTTTCTTTGTCTAAAGGCTGGCAGGATACACAAGGAAATGGGAAGTGGCTGCCAAGAGGACTTGACAATTTATCGTCAATTTACAGGAGCAGTAACACCAAAAACATACAGAAACATGGATCAAACCTTCAGCAGTGCTGGGTTAGTCACTACCTCCATAAAAGCCATTGATGGAATCATTGAAGGAAGAAGTATTTTGGAAAGAATATGGATTTTAACAATATTTGTGGAAAAACAAGTCTACACATCCTCAATTTCTTATGGCATCCTCAATTCATTATGGCTTACTCCTGCAAATAAGGAGTTAATTCCAAAAGAGCTAATAAGTTTCTCCATGTCTAAAGCTGCTATAAGTCAGAGATTAATCGATTTAGAAAATTTAGAGATGGATTAAAAAAGAAATATGAAAATTATATAAATATATTTTTGTTACTTTTGCCCCTCTTCCCATTGGAAAGAGTTAAAGATAAGTAGGAAGGAAATTGTTCTGTAGCTTTTCTCACAAATATGTGTGGGCAGGTCATGAATAACTATGAAAAATTTGCATACATCTAATCACTATTTTTTAATTGGAAAATGGAATCATTATGGAAAAATAGAAAATAATCCTAAAGGGACCTGCAGACTTCATAGAGATCCTTCCTTGCACCCAGGTAAAATAAACCATAACTGAAGTATCTAAAAGGAATTTGGGGAGTTCTCATTGTCTGTGACTTTTTATTAGCTGGACAAAGCATGAAAAAAAATGTATGAGAGCACAGTTCTGTGTGCTTGAGTTACAAAGATCCAGAAACTTCTTTATGTTTCAGTCACTTGGGAATTTTTGACTTGCAGGGATGGCAATAACTTCAGTGTCATTTATAAAGCCAATAATAAATTTCTTCCGGATATTATATGAATGAACAGATGTTGTGCTATTTAGCAGATTTACAATTAAATCCTGATGTAAACCTCAGTTAGGTGTAAGTTTTTGTAGCTGTAGGTGTGCATTTATGCAGGTATAGAGTATAGGTTTATATTTATATTTATCTTCAGATAGATTACTCTGTCCACAGTCTATTTGAGATACAGGTAGAAGAAAAATGAGGAAGCACACAAAATCCACTCAGTTTATAACCCAAGTAAGAAATCTCACCAATGTGAGCAGGAGTGCTCAGCTGCTGTAACCACACTGCTGTAAAAATCTCTTTATCAGTTCTCAATCCAGGAGAATAATGGGAAACAAATCTGTGATTCTGCTCTGTCCTGCATGAAGACAATTATGAAATGGTCCTGCTGACTGGGAGCACTCTGGTTAATTCTCTTCAGGATTATTCAGTTGTGATAACACTGGGCTCTGGTGTGGGCACTTTGCAGGTTAGCAGAGAAGGGGTGGAATTACATTAGTCATTGTTTTTTATGGCCAAAAACTTGGAGCAGACTCAATTCCTTTCCTGTCTTGGGAATAAGGATGAGGCACGTTTTTAAAATACACCCAACAATCCTTCAGAGCATTTTATTAATTGTTGGTGTTCATTATTTCAATTTGGCATAGGCTTGGGCACACTCCTTAAACACTCTAATAATTGTTTTTCTCCTCCAAAGCGTTTCCTTGTGCATTGACTTCTGTGCCCAGTAATTTTCCCAGCCAGGTCCTGGCTGGTCACTCAGTGATGGATCCTTCCAGCCTTGCCTTTTGTTTTGTTGTGATTTGCAACTTGTGTTGTTTTGCTCTGCTCCCTTCGATTTGTTTTGCTGCAAAAGGACACAAACCAATCGATTCCAGCAGCTGTTGGAGCAGGAAATGGATGGCTCGATTACCAAAAGTGCAAGCTGCCATGGAAGTCTGAAATGGCTTTTAGGATAATCAGAAAGGCAAGGAAAAGGATCAATAAAAAAAGCATCTGCAGGTGCTTGTCCTCAAGACTCAACTATCTGCTCTTGAAGGGTGAAAATGATGTTGTTTAACCAATCTCCAACTATTTCTGTAAGGCTCCCATTTGTTTAACCAAAAAAACCCCAGAATATCAAGCAAAAAAAACCCCACAAAAAACCAAATGAAACCCACCAAAACCCAAAAAACCAAAACAGCAACCCCCCCTCCAAAAAAACCCCAACCAAAAAAAAACAAACCCAAACAACCCAACAAACAAAACACAGAAAAAGAAAATAATGTCTAAGAACACTGAAAATAAGAGGAATTTCAAGACTGGGAAGTGAAACAGGCAGCTCAGCCCTCTGACATTATGGATAATGCCTTCAGTGGGACTCAGCTTGCTTATTAAGGCACCTTAATTTAGGTTTTTTAATATACAAACTGGATGTAAATCTCTGTATCCATCAACTCCACAAGTAGTCTTGGGAGACACGCCAGCTAATTTAGCCAATAATTTAGATGTCTAACATCCAGTGATGCAATTTTTCCCCAAGGGGGGGCATTTTTTCCCTAAATACAGAGCCCAGCAGAGTTCTCTTCATTGAAACACACGCCAAAAATTCCTGTTGGATTTAGAGGGAGGGGAGATGGGATTGAGAGCAGCAGAATTCCAGCTGTTCTTGGTGCTGACAGCAGAACCCTCCCACTGCCAGCTGGGGATTGGCTGCTCTCATTTTGGTAAAAAAATGTGTTTACTTAAGGAATCATCAAAAATTTAAAGGTGTGACTTGTCAAAGATCTTTTTAAAAAACAAGATGATCATACCTATAAATATTTTATTAGCTGGGAAGTGAGGCTTTTTGGGTATTTCCACATGGCATGAGGCTCAAAAATATTCAAGTTAAAACTAAAAATGCCTCTAAACTCCATGTTTACAATGTTGTGCAAGAGACAGGTAATTGCTTTGATTCATCTGTAAATAATTTATAAGACATGATACATTCATTGAGCTGTCAAAATCGTGAGCCTTCATGGCATCCGGGAGCAAAATTCACAAAGGAAAAAAGGAGGAAAGAACATTTAAGAGATCTATTTGAAGTCTTGTTGGCAAGTTTTCTAAACTCTATTCCTTTCCAACTATTTTGCAGGAATAATGGGGAAGAAAATGGACCCCAATGTTCAGCATTCCTGTTGACAGGAAATGAAGGAAAATCAAATGACACAACAATAGGGCAGAAAGTTTTCTATCTTACTTCTGAAGCATCTTAAATTAATAAATTTTCTTAGAATAGCTATAAAACATAGGCTGGTCAAATTAACTTTTCTCCTCTTTGTTTTTTAAATTTTTCTTTTTTCATAGGAGAGCCTACACATCCACTTTAGGCAAATATTCTGCTTTTAGCCAGCTAAAGTGAGATTAATTTCACCTTTAAACCCAAGAGTGACATTGCTAAAGAATTCCTGCACCACAGAATAACTCGTTTCTGTGGTGGAAATCATATTAGAAAATGAAATCTCAAGCTGGGGAGCAGAACAGCACAGGCCAAGTTAATTTGTTTTCTTGCACAGAATGCAAAATTCTCCTCTCTGGAAGGAAATACTGCCACATATTAAGTTTTATGACCCCCAAAACAAAATACGAGTTCTTTTTTCCTTCATTTCATTTACAAAGGACTGGAAAAGTCCCAGGACAGAATTTTCCCTTTTCCCTCCTTCTCTTGTGAGGAATTTGGGGAAGGAATTGCACATTTTTCTTTTTCAGGAGCAAATTGCCAGGTCCACTCTGAGCCAGCAGTGTTGGATAGCAGCTCATGGGCAAAGCCAAGGATCTCCCTTCCACCCTCATCCTCCTTTGCACAGAAACTACAAAAAATAAAATGAAGATTGGACCTACAATTCCTCTTCCCGTGTTCTTCCAGTGGGGGAAGAGGCCAAGAACTTTCTGGAAAAAAAAATAAAGCTTAGTAAGGGCTCAGGGAGTTGATATTTATGGAATGGTTTGGATTGGAAAGCACCTTAAGGACCATTTAATTCCAATTCCCCTGCCATGGGAACAGAATATATGAATGTGACGTTGTGCAGCTGCTTTTGAGGGTAAATAGGGCTGAATTATCTCATTTTTGCCATGCTGAGATAAGTATATACAGAGATTTTTCTACCACTAGCAGACAGAGCAGTTAAAAACTTGTTACAGCACTGTAACTTGCTCGTCCATCTGAAGATGATTTAACTTACTGTGCTTCAGTTTTATTTTGCTGAGGAAAAATCAATATGCAAAGCCTGTCAGGAGCCCAAATTATTACAGTTATTCAGCTGCATGTATTATTGAGTAGCAGTTCCCTGTAATGAAGTTCTTGGCTTAAGTTTGTGAGGTATATTAAGAAGTAGTGGATGTAGCACAGAGGAGGCTGCAACAAGAAATGAAATTGTGCAGTTGGGCAGTTTTAAGCACTGGCCACCTCTGTGAGAATATCAGTGTGTGGTGAAATCTCACAGGAAAAAAAAAACATTTCATGGTAAGAGCAGGCTAAGAAGACTCTCTTGAGTCTTTGGTCTAAGAAAATTTTATTCACAGCTAGAATTTTCAGAGTGATCCTAGGGTGCAGGCAAATAGAAAAAGGAGTGATTTTAAATAAAATGTCAGAATGTTCCTCCAGAAACCCAAGTGCTGGTGAAGAGGTGATCCTTAAGTGGGCACAGAAAAATCTTCCAATCGAAGTTATCAAAAGAAAGCCATGGAAACTATCAACAGAATGTCATGGGAATTTCTTCCAACCCTTTCTTGCTCCCATCACTTTTATTGTTCTCCCAGCAGTGATCCAAGTATTCCCATGAACAAAGGAAGCAGCACCTGACAAATGTGCTTTCCAGAGTGGGATTTCATGGACCATTGCAACCTCTACATTTGAATGGCCCTCAAAGTTTTTGTGGGGATAGATTGATGCCTCAAACTTTAGCTTTCATATTTTCCAGATTCTGTACTGCATTAGTGTTTTAACTTCATATGAAGTGAAGTTTTATATATAAATAATAATATATTATAAAGTTTTGAATATATTATAAAGTTAATATAAAGTTTTGAACCTCATATAAAGTGTTAGCAAGTTCTCCTCACGGTTTAGTCAGACAGAACAATCCTTTTCCAGCCCCAGAACCAAGGACACCATTGCAGCTTCAAGCCCAAAAAGTGCAAACAACAGTGAAGTGAGGAAAGCAAACTGGGAGGATGGGACTGCATAACCTGAAGCTGTAACTGGACAATTAACCCCAATACAGAAATGGACCATATAAAAGTTATAAAAGTGTGAAAACTCATTACTCAGAGTCCATCTTGGGTGGAGCCACGGCTGGGCTCTTGTACTGCCCAAGGTGCATCCTTTGAGGGCCATTTAATAAATCCCTACTTTATTCCTCTAACTCTGTCCAGCCTCTGTTCCAGGTCAGCCTCTTTAGGGATCAGATAGGGAAGGCAGCTCTGGAGAACGTTGTCCTCATTGGAAAGCAGATGTTCAAAATGCATCCCACGAGTCATTCCACAAAAAGCAGCTTTTGTCCTTGGACTGGGAAGGCAGCTTTGGGGCAATAGCCAAGCTGAAACACCTAAGGCACAGAAACCTCAAGTTCTGTGAGGAAAACTCACAGAATCCCAGAATATCCCGATTTAGAAGGGACACACAAGGATCATGGAGTCCAGCTGCTGGCCCTGCCAGCTGTTGACAAACCAGAGTCACACACTGAGTGTCTGCTGCAGTGACTCTGCTCCTTTCCCTGCTCCCAACACAAAGCCAGAGGAGCAGGGATTGTCACCTGATTGTCACCCCCAGCAACAGGGAACATCATTACGAGTGGGGGGTTATGCAGGGCACAGTGGGAATGGGCAGATATTACAGATTTACATCACACTGGGGAGATAAACGTGCCTTTAACACAGCCCAGAGTCCTAATTCCTAATTTCAGCCCTAATTTCAGTCTATATTGGTAGATCCTGTTATAGTAACTGGCCATATTTAATGAATTAATTAGCTGCAGAAGCCCAAAGCTGAAGAATTAAGGAAAGGATCAAAATCTCTATTTTGTCCATATTAATTGGTGTATCAGCATCTTTTACATCCTTCTAGGCTTTTATAAGCTCAAGCAGGGATCTTAAATTTTTGCTGTACAGTCCTTTATTGCCTGCTTATTGTCCTCTCCTTGCCTTTGGGTAATTTGACTAAAACAATCAAATTTCCTGGATGTGCTGTGCAGTAATCCTATGTTTTCTCTGTTACAAACAACAGGTGCTCAGAATTATTCACTTTAGGAATCTTTTTTTTTTCTCCTTTGTGTCTACAATCAGTGCATTTTTTCATAGCTTGGTTTATATCCTCCAGCAAACAATTTTTTTTTTTTTTTTAGGATTCTTTTAGGAAACATGACTGAAGCTTTGAAAGTAATTCCAGGGACAAAAAGAAGGTGTCTCTGGGCAATGATCTGCACTTTGAAGTCTTCTATTTTCCATCCCTGGTTATTCAGGGAGCCTGGGTGACTGACTTAGATTGGACATGGGGTTTTTAGGAAGCTTTGTCAGGTATTTTGACTCTGAGGATTTATTTTGTATTTTGACTCTGAGGATTTAATTTATTTTAACAAAGGTAAGGTTTGTTAGATTTTTCAGGGGACTGAGTTTCCAGTCTGGATAGGCACAAATCTTGTCAAGGTCCCATGTCAGAATGTCTGGATATCCTAAGGAATCCAGGGACTCTTGTGTTTATGTGCACCTGCACCTGGTCCTAAAAATCCCCCAAGCAATTCCCTATTTCTCTTGCTTCAGGAGCTTATTGGACACTAGAAATCAATTCACAGGCAAAGCCCAGGGCTCATCCAGGGCTCCTGTGAGATGTAATCACTGCCAGGGAGGTGAAACCCAAAGTCCATCAGTGCTGTCTGACTCTGTGTCTCATCCCTGGAAATAAAGATCCTGGAAACCAGTCAGCTGTGCCATTGCCTCCAGCTAGGATGGAGCTCTGTCTGTCACTGCTGTGTTTTCTCAGGGACACAAACAGGCTGAAGCAGCAATAAAGCCTTGCTTCCTCAGAAAATCCAGCAGCCAGCCACAGAACAAGCCATGGGAATAGCAACAAAAGAGATTTTCACTGAATTCCCTTTGAAAAGGAGATCCAGTTGTCTGACACCTGACCCACACATTTTTACACATGTCAGTAAGGTAGAAAAATTATAAAGGAAAGGCCTCATGAAGTCAGGCCTGCTCTGTTAGATCAGTGGCTGGCCTGTCACTTCTTCAAATCAAAGCTAGGACTTTGCAAGTTCCCAGGTGAAAACAACCCTAGTGTGAGCAGTTCATTAGCACAACAATCTGTTCCTGGGTGAAAAACAACTAGGACCTGCATAAACATTCAACCTATCCCATGAGAATCAGTGAAGAAAATATGTAAACAATTTCAGAATAGAGAGATTTGATGGACAAGTAAAATACCTTTTACTAACCAATAGAGTAATTGGCAGGAAAGCTACTGACCACTTGGAATGCCACAAGAGGTCTGTAAAACTGGATAAAAAAGGAGAACCTGCAGCAATAAAAAAACCTTTGCTTGTTTATTGTTTGATTCTTCAGTGTGTTGTTTCTGTCCATCTCTACAATGACATTTACAGAAGCATAATACATTTGCAGGATCTCTATGAAAACACAATTTCCATGTGAGGAATCACTTTGTTGAAAAGGAGTTGACCATCACAGATCACTTACCAATTATCACTCAATTAAAATTCACTTATCAATTATCACTCACTTATTTATTATGTACTAATAATAGTTATTGTTGGTTTTGCTTCAATTATTATTGGAGTATTGTAAGAGATGAAATTATCAGCTCTTCATTATAATTTGTTGAGATGACAGTTGGAAAAATTGAAAGCCTAAGAATTTTATTATTGTCTGTTTATAATCAGAAAGTCTTGTTTTTGTTGTGAAGTATTAGTAATTCTTGTGGGAATGCATTTATAGTAAAAGTCTTATTAAAAATATATTAATTTGGATGTTGTAATTCTGATTGTGATGGAGTGAATTATAACATCTGTACTGTCTCACCTTCACATGAGACTGAAAATAGAATAAAAGTGATTAAAACTCCTCTCATTGCCCCATCTCTGGGTCAGAAAAGGGTTAAATCTGACAAATCACCTCCAGCCAGGGCACTGATTTTCACTGATTTTCCACTGGGTGGGGTTTGAACCTCAGCCATGCCCCTAAAAAGTGATCTCATGAAATCTGAGGTTTTATTCTCCTTTAGTTGATATTCCCTGGCCACTGTCTGCTATAGGAGCGAAATTCTGTATTGATTTCCAGAAATGGGTCACATCCTTATTTTGTTGCTGCTTTGGGATTGCCTGGATTGTGTTGGCTGCAATGTTCTTCTCGTAAATTAAACTTTTTATTCCCTTCTTTTTTTTTAAATTTTTTAAAATCTTTTTTTAATTCAGATGATTCCTTAACAGTTTTTTGGGGATTTTTTTTTAGCCGTGGTACTACAGACATTAAAAATTCGATGAGTGCATGTTGTCACAGCTTCTGGCTGCTTATGACTTTACAGATACTAATAGATTAAACCACCACTCATTAATTGGGTAAGTTTTATTGCTGCTCATCATTCATTTTTAACTGCAGTGGCCTGGTAAGAACATGATTGCAATTTCATGTGCTGCTCACAATTGCTTGGGACAACATGAATTAGAAGAGTACTCACATCCCAGAAGTAAAATCAGTTGCAAAGGTATCTAAAATCAAGGAATTATGGAATGGTTTGGCATGGAAGGGACCTTAAAGATCACCTCATTCCACCCCACCATGGGCAGGGACACTTCACAGTAAACCAGGCTGCATCTACTATGCTGTGTATTTGAAAATGTTCATTAAAAACCCCAAACCAACCAAGCAGAAATAAAACACAAATAAAAAACCCTACTGAAAGTAAACAATAGATGGGAAAAACCCTCACACTTCAAAAATCTCTGCATAAACTGGGAAGAAGCTTCTCTCTTTGCTCTGGATCATCATGTACACCATGAACAAGATAATCAGAGTGGTCTTCTTGATAATATTTATGTCTGGACCAAAGAAAAGAGAGGATTTAATAAACTGGATGTCACCATAGAAACAAAGAACTCGCAGGTGGAACTGTGTAAACAATGCATATTTTATTTTTAAACACATTACTTACAAAAATCCCATTCTGTTCAATTAAGTGAGTGTTTTTCCTTCATCTTGTCTGACATGAAAACAAAGAGCCAGACAGGCAGAGAGGAAATTTCATTTTTAGCTTTTTATCTTGAATTTTATAATTTCTTTACTTTTTATCCCTAACTCAATTTAAGCACCAATACCTCTGAAACAATGTTCTGTTGAACAGAACAATATGAAATGGCCATAAATTTTCATTTTCCAAATTTGTTAATGCCTGCTATTTTTCAGCCTTAATTATTTTAACATGTAACCTGAACCTGCATTTTTCAATGACTGAACTGCTCGCAGAGAAATACTTTTATTCAATCTGGTTCCCAGAAACTCATCTTATCCGAGTCATTATCTTACCCAGCTGCCTGGACAAATTCTAATTCACCTTTCATTTTCTTTTAACTCATGTTCCTTGCCTATTACAGAGGGACTTCCTGGCAATTCTGGAGATGACAAAAGTAATGGCTTTGAAAGAAGCAGGTAGGAATTATCACAATGAATACACTCTGGGATGGGAACAGTGGCTTGTACACGTGTTTCACAGCTAATGGTGTTTTCAGAGATGTAGGTATTAAATTCCAGTACTTTTCTTTCCCTTTTATTTTTTTTTTTCTGAATGGAAGTCCAGCAAATGCTGAGAAGATGACTAAACTCAGATTTATCAGCAGGGCATGCAAAGGTGGCAGTCCTTGTTTAAACCACCAAAGTGTGTTCCTGCTGCTGGAGGAGAGAATAGAAATTTCTGCCCCATTACAGCAATTTTTGCATCTTTTTCTCTGAGTCATCTTCCCTGACCATCCCCAGGCTGATGATCACCTTGCCTAGGCTTTAACCAGGTTAGAAAATCCACAGGGCTTAACTCATTCTCTTCTTGAGTCAGGAGAGAGAGAAAAAGGCCATTACAGAGAATGACTTACCCCCAGATGTCAGGAACCCAGAGCTGGAAAGGAACAGCTCCAAGGAAGGACCCACAGCTCTACAGGGTTCAGATTTCATTTAGGTCAGAAATTTGAGGTGTTAAGTTGTTGCACTCTTTGAGCCAGGTCTTACGAGCTCAAAGGGGACCCATCTCACCTGAGAAAGCTCAGTTACTTGAAATGGCATAAAAATAGCAGGATGGCTTCTGAGGTAGTGTTGGAAACAGAAAAATGTTTAATAAAAGGCAAAAATACCAAAACTCTTACAGAGAAAACCCGAGCCGAGAGTAAGAGGCTCTTACTCCTGTTAAAACACCCTACAAAAGCAATTAGTTCCTTTGTTCTCTTCTTTTTCTCGTGAATTGCTTAGGCAAGACTTCTTTGTCTCTGTCCAATCGGCCAGCCCCAGGTCTGAGGTGAAGTCCCAAAGGTCCCATGAGGTGTCTCTGCCCCAAATTTGAGAGAGAAACTTCTGGGCTTTTTACTTTTTTGAGCAGACAAAGAACAACCTGGTCACCCTGTGAACAGGGGCACATCCCTACAGTGTTATTCACTAAAATCCAGAGAGATAAATTCCATCCCTGGAGAAAAAGTAGTGAAAAAGAACTTGTAAGGTTTGAGGTTAAGATTCTTCTGGCAGGGGCTGAAGTAATCATGTCTATCCTGTGTGCTGTGGAAAATCCATGCCAGAGCTGTGGCCAGGTGGTGCAGGACACACCTGTGGCCATGGGTAGCACACAGCTTTGAAGATAAGGGGTCACCATATTTAGGAATGATTTTCTTGAAAATGAAATACACACAATGAAGGAGTTTTGGCTTCTTTTTTGCCAGGTTTGGGATGAAATCACAAGACATTGTTTCTTGTTGGGACTCAGATGTTCTACATCACTCTGCATCAGAGTTCTACAGCACGTCACTCTGACAAACTAAAAATGGAGCCCCATCTCTCCCTCTACAAGACCTTTTAAAGATAAACTGCCCAATTCAGAAATGACACCTCAATTATTTTCACTTTTAACCCAATCACCAACCACTTGTGCCTGCAATGGGGACTTTTTTATCCAAGGACACAAAACCACCCAAACCCATGGGGAAGAAGGTGAAGAAGGTGAAGAAGAAGAAGAAGAAGAAGAAGAAGAAGAAGAAGAACCAGCCCCTGCCCTAAAACCTCCATCTTGCTTTATATATATTACTGTATTCTAAACCCTTAAACTCTGAGTTTCCCACCCTGTGATATCACACACTTCTATTCAAACTCCACACCCACAATCCCAGTTCTGTCATTCCATTTTGGAAGCTTCTCCACGGCCTCAGGTCAATGCAGTGTTCTCCTGGGGGTCAGTGCCTGGCAGCACAGAAAGTCTGGAATTCTCAGCAGCCAGGGTTCCAACAACATGATTCCAACCACACTGTGATCCCTGATGGAAAGTGGTCCAGAGATTCCCAGTCTAGTGGCAATCTAGCTGGGCCTGTAAGAAAAAGCTGTAGGATGACACAAGCTCTATTTCTCCTCCCAGCACCATGAGAGTTACAGTGACAAAGGAATTTTCCTGCTCATCTGCAATTATTATTATGTCTAGGGTGCAATGTGGGTGCAATTTGAATCTCTCTTTCCAGGAATTCTTCACCAGAAAAACTATTGTTGTAGTGTTTGCTTCCCTAGGCAGAGCATCTAGGTGAATACAGCCTGGCTGTGAATACAGAGGGATGAGAAGGAAACATCTTAGAGGCTTTTCCAAGAAATGTTGTGGTTCATGCATTTGAAGTTTATCCTATCTGCACCCGTGTCTAGCAAAAAACATTTCCTTAAATTATTCCAGGGCTGTTTGACTGTGACACAACACCCTTTCTTTCCCCTTGCTAACTTTTCCAATGGCAATGCACTTCCAGGCTTTCAGCCCCACTGAAGTGACTGAATTCACAGTAGGTCAGCATCCACCATTTTAGCTTCAGCTGCTCCATTTGAGGAAAAGATTCTTTATGGAGCCAGAAGCTTGGTTTATGCCTGGAAAATGAAGATTTTGGTCATTATCACCAACAGAATTCACTCAATCCATCTTCAGACTTCCACAATTATTGTGTTAATAGGCAAAGCAGAAAAATGAGCATTTATCATACAACCTTCTCTGCAGAAGGTGGATGAAAAGTAGGGCAAGTGTAAGTTCTATAAGTATTTGAAAGTGTCAGTGAGTTCCAAGTTCTGGTTTTGATCTCTTGACTATAAATGCAGTTTCAATATCTAGCACTGATAAAGATCTCTCTGCTTCATAAACCCATTTTGAGCGGACATGAATTCATCCACTTTATCAGGTGAGCAAACTTATAGAATCCTAGAATGGTTTGAGTTGGAAGGGACCTTAAAGTTCATTCAGTTCCCATCCCAGCCATGGGGACACCTTCCACTATCCCAAACTGCTCAAATCCCAGCAGTCCAGCCTGGCCTTGGACACTTCCAGGGATCCAGGGGCAGCCACAGCTTCTCTGGGCAGCCTGTTCCAACGCCTCAGCACCCTCACAGAGAAGAATTTCTTCCCAATATTTAATCTAAACCTCCCCTTTTTCACTTAAAACCATTCCCCCTTTCCCAAAAACATCTAAAAAGCATGATGATAAAGTCAGAGAAATTCAGCAGAGAACTAAAGAATGAATCAATGTTGGGAACACAGGGATAAGTGAAACACTTTCCCTTGCATTTTCCTGAGAAAAAGCAAAGTTTGATCACAGCTTGGCTCCCAAAGGGTGCACAGGAGACTTGTTCAAAGAGTCTACAGAATGGATACCAGAAATAAGCACAGACCCCGTGTCTGCCATCACATGCCCTGGCTTCTCCCTTGAAATTCTTCCTTGTTCCTACCAGTCCTAATATGAATTTAGTAGAAGACACTTTACGCAGTGTCACATGGATAAATCCATCAGTGCCCAAAAAAAAATCATCTTTGACCAAGGAGAGATGGATCCATAGAGATCAAAGCTGTCTGGGTCTGTATCCTACTTTAAAAGGAGCCACAGAGAAAACTTTCAGGTGTAGAGACATTTTCTTATCAATGCCCTTCCAACTCTAGGAATTCATTAGCTTGGATTCAATCCCAGTCCTGTTGTTCTTGGGCACAGCTGCTTCAACAAGGGAGACACAGTGAAGTAATGTCTTCCCAGTGGTGCCAGGGGAAACAGCAGCAGATAATTCAAAGGCTCTGAGAGAACAAGAGGCTGATGAGACACTCAATAAAAAATGTGAAACTGAAAAAAAAAACCTGCTCCATCATCTTCGTGTGATGGAAACATAATTCAAAATCTCTCCTTGCATCACCACCCTGCCTCCTAATCAGCAGCTCCTGCCCCCCTGGTGCCCTCCCAGTTTCTTTGCTGTTGATTTACAGGGTAACTTCTAACAGGGATTCCACGTGAGTCCTTGCAGGGATCATCACACCCCTTCAAATCCCTACTTCCTTTCAATTCCTTGACATGCCTGGGAATGTTGCCTCCTCTCTATGTTTTTCAGAGGAAGGACAAGGAGGAGTGGGACTGGAAAAGAAGGGCTGCAAGTTAAAGATTGATTTGACAATGAGTCATGAACCACAAAATCACCAACGAGGCCTCATCACTTCTTCTGTTCAAATTCTTGTGCTGAGTTCACTTTTGTCACCCCTTGGCTCCTTCCAGGTTAGTGCATTTGAAGCACTTTGAACACTAAATTGTAGACACAAATCTGCAAATCACTCAAGGAACTCTGCCACCACTTGAGAGGGAGCCACACTCAAGGGACAAGTCTGGGATATCTGGTTCCAACAGTGGAAACAGGCTGGGAAAAGCACTTCATGCCAATCTATAGTTCTCCAGCAGTTTCTTTCCATCACAATTCAGATTTCTGGGGTAATCCAGACCTCCAGCATGACCTAGTCAATGTAACAAAGACAGAAGCTAAAGGTGGGATTTGTCTGATCAAATGTAGACACCTAAATGTGATTATTTGGAGCTGACACGGTCACCCTTTATTCCATGTGTCCAGAGAGAAAAAACAGACATCATCTAATCTATGCTGAGGATGAAATAAATTATGTCTCAGGCTCTGCTTGGTAGACATCCAGAGCTGCAAACTGAGGAAGGTGACTTGCTCATTTGTAGTGCAGATGCAATTGCAGGTATCAACATTTAATTAGATAAATCCCCTGCTAAATGCACATAACCCAGGAAATTGTCATTAATATCTGAGTAACTCCTGTGTCAGTCTTTCCTAGCCCCAGGGCTGGGAACAGGTCAGAAGAGTCTGGATGGGAGAAATAAAAATAAAAAAGAGTGCATGTGGATCAGCAGTGAGATTTGTCAATTCTGATCTGGCAGAAAAAACCTGGAGGGCTGGTGAGAGATAGAAGAGGGTCCAGCACAAACTGGGGCAGCTCCACAGTAGGACAGGGACAAAAACTCAACCAAAGGAAATTGGAAATACTGGTGTAAGGAACAGCCTGGCACCACTGCCTGGGGAAGTTGAGTATGAAGTAATCACTGCTCTCCTTCCTCTCTTGTCTGCCTTTGGCTTTCATTACTCCCCTTTATCAGTTTAATTCCTTCTCTAGAGCAAGGGAGTCAGAATCTGGGTCCTGCTGAGATTTCATTTCCTTCAAATTCTCTTTTCCATTCAGGCTCTCAGTGATGACTGAACGAGAACGGACACATAGGGTCAGCACATGCTCCCTATTTCTTCTCACATAAAGTTTCCTACAGAATTTAAAGCATTTAGGAGGAAGAATCTATCATAAAACTAATGGGAAAAAAAAAACCACCCAAACAGAAAATCTCAAGGCAATCATTGCCTCTGAAGCATTAAAGGCATGGCCCAGCAGCAGAAGGAGAGAAAACTGCTGTGAAGAATAAAGAAATAATGAGCAGAACATCTGGCCATGAGAGGTGGAGTGGGAGAGAAAGGAGGAAACATCAGAAACCCCATTGGGTCGATGTTTGTGTTCACTGGACACAGCAAGGGGGTAAAGCAAAGGCAGCAGAGCTGAGTTCTTGCAAAATGTAGGAACCAGAAGCTGTTCCTCCTCTCTTGCCACCCAGGGAGGGGGCTTCCCGTGCAGAGAATTTCCAGTGCAGAAAACAAAGTCTCTAAAGAGCAGAGAACCTGCTTTACCATTGGCACATGTGGGTACCTTGGAGAAGGATTCATGAACCCTAATATTTTATAATATGGTTCTAGATAATGTAGGAATTGCAGCGTTATAGGCTGGGCACAGTGTGGCTGGACAGTGCCAGGCACAAAGGGACCTGGGGGTGCTGGTCCACAGCCAGCTGAACATGAGCCAGCAGTGTGCCCTGGTGGCCAAGAAGGCCAGTGGCTCCTGGCCTGGATCAGGAATGGTGTGGCCAGCAGGAGCAGGGAGGTCACNAGAGACTGTTCATGTCCCAGACCCACGTTCTCTACCTGACACTCTTTGTGTCACCTGCCATAAAAGGTGGATTTTTCTTTTAAGCCACAGTAACTTGACCATGTTCACAAGCCCCTACAGACTTTCTAAAAGCTCATGATCCCATTTCAGACCTTGCAGCCTCGCTGAGGAGAAATAGATTCTCAAAAATTTTATAAATTGAATTTTTCTATGGGAATTTTCATGCAGGAATAGTCAAAGAGGTAATTGTGTGCTTCTCCTCTGAATAAACAGAATTTTGTTCACCAGTCAGGAGGGATTTCTTCCTTCTTTCATCTGTTTCTGACAAGAGTTATTCCCTATCCTTCTCTTTCTTTGAAAGAAACGAGCTGACAGTAGTTTTCCACTAACTGCCATCATTAGTAAGCCTTAATGCTGAATATAAAAAAGTTATATGGGGCAATTTTCATCTTTCCCAAATAAAAAATAATTTATGTGCAGCGGGAGAAATTCAAGAGGAATCAACACCTTGCACTTATGAATGCTTAATTTATTGAGAGCTCCTGCATCTACAGGGAATCTTCTGGTGAAACATCTCCCACAAATTCAACCAGCAAGGAGAGGGTAGAATTTTTTGCTATCCCATCCTTTAACGAAAGAAATAAAGATTTGTTGAGAATGAGGGTGGCAGGATCTGGCTGGAAATAAATGTCATGAAATAATGAAAGGTGAGACTCGAGGTCAGGACTTCGAGTGAAATGCTGTAGTCCCAGAGGTGAAATGAAATAAATTTAAAACATGTCTACAAAAAAATTTTAAAAAAAATAAAATGCAGAGAAAAAGGCCAGCAAGCAGGATCCATGGAATGAAAGGGCTTTCAAACAAGAAATACACCAGAATCCTTCACTGGAAGATCAATCTCTTGGAGGGGATATGTTCTTTTTCCACTCTAAGCCACATCAGCTGTGGAGCTCGTTGCCAGAGGATGTGGGGAACAACTAAAAGATGCTCAATGAGCCTGGGAAAATCCTCCCAGTGACTCAGGCTGCAAACACCGGGGGAGCAGAGCAGGGAGCAGCTGGGCTCTGCTCGGAGTGAGAGCCTGAAAGGATCCGGTCCCTTCCTGCCTGAGTGGGTGACACAGTTTCACCACATTGAGATGCAAAAGCCTTTCCGAAGGCTCTGGGCTTCCTGCATCTCTGAGCCGTGTCCTTTCCACTGGGAACAGGCAGGGGAGGAGTTCAGTGGGAGCAGTCCCCAGCTGCCAGGGTTATTCTGGGTTTGGGTGGTAACAAAATAAAAGCTGGCTGGTGGAATGGTCTCTTCTCACCTGCAGAGCTCTGTGAATTCCTGAATTCCATAATCCAAACAATTGCCACTGCATAAAGCATAAGAAGTAGGTCTCATGATCAGCTTCTGGCACCATTCTGGGGATAGGAGGCAAGAAATAGGCTTTTTTTCCTTTTTTCCTTGCTCATGCCACTTCTGGACCAGGGAGA
The DNA here is from genome assembly GCA_013397155.1 of Irena cyanogastra. Lineage (NCBI taxonomy): Eukaryota > Metazoa > Chordata > Aves > Passeriformes > Irenidae > Irena > Irena cyanogastra. The sequence continues at coordinate 204,424 of VWZV01003980.1, forward strand.
AATTGGGAAGCTCTTCTGTAAAGCATGAAGAGGGTCTCAAAAATAAATCCCTGGGGCCGAAATGACCTGCCTGAGGTACACTGAGCTTTCCTCACTTCCACACAGTTCATCTGCCCAGAGCTGGGCAGCAGAACAGAGATGAATTTATGCATGAGATGAATAGCAGGACCCTGATGGAAACCCTCCTCTCTGATAGAAATGCTCCTAGCAGCTCAAATGCAGGGATGGGTTACTCTAGAGGACACTGCTCATACAGATACCTGCATTCTGACCTCCTCTGCTTCTGCACTGAAATGTGCTGCAAGAAAAAGGGGAGACAAATCTCCCCTCTTTTCTCACACACAACATGTTTTATCAGCTTTTCTCTGCGGTTTTATCAATTCCAGTCACAGCAGAAGCAGTTTGGGCAGGACTCAGTAAATGGACCCTGATTTCCAATTAGTTTCTTTGTCATTCTTCGCCCTTCTCTCCTTGCTGCTGGCCACGGGCAGCTCCTGCTGCAGTCGGGAGGAAATAAGGCAGGATATTAAACTATAAATTTCCTTGCTCGCTGCCTCAGTTTCTTATCTCAGCAAAAGCACAAGTATCCTTCATCAAGATTACAGATGCCACAACGTTAATCCCTGTCAAGGGCTCAGACCATGGAGAGATTCCCAAATTATTACTGAGATGGGGAAGGAAAACGAGTACTTTGTGTCACATCCTATCCCCAAAGCTGTTGGCAACCAGGCAAAACTCATCCAGGCGTCCTTTCTTTTCAATTTACTTTTTCTTTTTTAATTAGTTTTGCAGACATACTGTAACCTTAAGTAAAGAAACGAATTCCTGACCTCTGATAATAACCAGGAACGGTTCCTATGCACCCCCAGTGATTGAATTTTTGTCCTGATTTCCCCCAGCAGTGATGCTCCTGCTACCACGAAGTGTTTGCTTTGACAGAGCTGAAAACCCCTCTAGGCATTGCAGGAAATGGTGAAAACCACTTTGAATTGTCAGCTCGAGGTGCAGGAACTGAAACTCACCCGGGGAGGAGTCATTGAGAGGGGTCAGGGCCGTCGCCCTCCGGATCTTCTCCAGACAAGTCTCTTGCTCCTTTTTAATGATGCAGTTGGAATGGGTTGCTGCAACCTGAAATATGGGGGGAAATGGGAAAAAAAAACCAGTTACAAAAATTAAATAGTTAGGGAGGAGATCAGAAGTGTCAGTAAGTTTTAAGAACCCATCCCAAGGAAAAAAAATAAAAGTAGAAAGAAAAATATCATTTAAAGTTGAGTAAAAACTGCAACAAACTTCATTTTCTTTCCTTTTTTCTTCTTTACTCTTATTCTCTTTTTTCTTCTAGCAGGTCTAAGGCCTAATTAAGTAATTAAAATTCTGATAAATTATTTGAGGGTTTTATATTTTTTTTTTATTTGACAGGTTCTCCCTGTCAAAATGTGATTTTTAACATGTTTGTTTTATTTTATTGAATTCCTTCTTCACATCAAGCTGAACAAGGGTATCTCTGAATACATATATACTTTAAAGAAGAATTATGAATAAATTTTAGCTTGGTTTGATATTCCACCAGTTTCTTATGAGTCTTTGCACACTTCATTAAGATCTCTCTGGAATCTAAACCAAATGAAAAGCTGTTTCTCTTATTCTGTCACCCTGTTTGGGTGTTACCTTTGGGTGTTATCTTTATTTATTTCCAGAGAATTCAAGGCAAATTCTTTTGCCAAAAATAATACAATGTCAAATAAACCAGGCTGATCCAAATATTTTGGGGTTGGTTTTTTTTTTGTTTTCTATCTTTAACTCTCTAGTACAGCCAACTACAAGGAAAAAGTAAAGGGGGAAAAAAGAAGGGAGTAAAAAGTTTAATTTATGAGAAGAACGTTGTAGCCAACACAATCCAGGCAATCCCAAAGCAGCAACAAAATAAGGATGTGACCCATTTCTGGAAATCAATACAGAATTTCACTCCTATAGCAGACAGTGGCCAGGGAATATCAACTAAAGGAGAATAAAACCTCAGATTTCATGAGATCACTTTTTAGGGGCATGGCTGAGGTTCAAACCCCACCCAGTGGAAAATCAGTGAAAATCAGTGCCCTGGCTGGAGGTGATTTGTCAGATTTAACCCTTTTCTGACCCAGAGATGGGGCAATGAGAGGTGTTTTAAACACTTTTATTCTATTTTCAGTCTCATGTGAAGGTGAGACAGTACAGATGTTATAATTCACTCCATCACAATCAGAATTACAACATCCAAATTAATATATTTTTAATAAGACTTTTACTATAAATGCATTCCCACAAGAATTACTAATACTTCACAACAAAAACAAGACTTTCTGATTATAAACAGACAATAATAAAATTCTTAGGCTTTCAATTTTTCCAACTGTCATCTCAACAAATTATAATGAAGAGCTGATAATTTCATCTCTTACAATACTCCAATAATAATTGAAGCAAAACCAACAATAACTATTATTAGTATGTTATCAATAAATTTAAACAAACAAGTTATATACCAAAAAATATCTTTAAAAAATTTAACCCAACATCTAATATTCTCTAGATAAAATGTAACAGCAATGAACAACCAAAGCTAACATAGTCTAACACACCTTAACAAAACAATTCATATTACAAGTACAGTAAACACAAAAACAAACATCACTGTGATTTCTCATACATTTTAACCAAACAATTAAAGTTTAGTTAAACCCATAAATACTCTCACAAAAATTAAAAAACTACCTTATATCTACAAAATAAATTCATAATTACTGTCGCAAATCCCAAAAAAACCCACAACAACCATCCATCCCTTCATAATACAAAAACCCATCACAATATAAAAAATTGTGTTATCCCAATAGAAAACAAAAATAAAAGTGAATTTTTAATGAAAACTATAATAACTGTGGTTCACTGGAGCACTTTTGTTATTTTATTTCCCATTCCGTTTCCTTCACTCTTGACAATGGAAAGCCACAGAGGAAGTGGCACAGGACCTGCTTCCCCTGTCTGCCAAGCAAACAGGGAAACAAATCCCCAAATTTAATTTACTCTGGGTTCTTTTGGAGCCCCACCTGCACAGTTCAACTTTTCCTGCCTCACATCCCAGGGAATGGAGTGAGCAGTTTGGATCAGGGAGGCACCAACCAACAAAACCTGGGAGCAAATCCCAAGGCAGGTGAAATATTTTCAGCAGCTAAAGTGGCTTTAAAAAAAAAAAAAAAGTTCCCAAGAAGTTGTGGATGTCCCTGGATCCCTGGAAGTGCCCAAGGCCAGGCTGGACAGGGCTTGGAGCAGCCTGGGACAGTGGGAGGTGTCCCTGCCATGGCAGGGGCGGGATGGGATTTGTCTGTAAGGTCCTTTCCAACCCACACCACTCAGTGAGTCTGCAATAATCCAGTCTGATGGTGCTTGAGTTGTGCTTTTGTTTGTGGGATGATGCTTTGAACCATCTGCACACTCTTTTTTGTTGGTAAATGTTAAAAGCCACCACTGCTATTTCAAGGACAGAGAGGCTTTCCTGATGAACTCTCCTGGAAAGCTTCCCTCACCATTTGTAGGAACTCATAATGCTGCACAGTTCCATCATCTCCAAGATCCCAGTAATAAATTTCAGCTATTTTCCCCCAGGGGACACACCAGGCACAACCATATTAGATTTGTTTGTCTTCAAAACAAACACAGCTCTGTTTTAAGGGCTCCCGAGTGCCTGGAAAAGATAAATTGTCACAGATCTCCAGGATCTCCCAAGAACATAAGGGCTTTTGCTACATCATCCCCTAAGCATCCCCAAAGATGGAGAAAATTGCATTGGCTGACATTCAAATTCTTAGGATATATTTCAAAAAGATAAAAGGGAAATAGCAAGATAAACAGAGTTCTGCTGTTAGTGTAGGTTCACTCTCCACAGTTGCCCAGGTCTGAGAGGAGTGTCCAGGGGTTGTCTCAACACATAAATGTGGCAGTTTCTATGCAGTTCACCAGGTACAGATCAGAAAAACTGTCATTTAGTAATAATATTATTATTGTTGTTAATAATAATAATAGTTCATTGTCTGTGCAAGCAGGATGTGACTAAAAAAAGGAAATATTTCTGCACACACTTCCTGTTAACTGGCAGAACTCCTCAGCTTGAAATTGTGGATGCTAAATGCCACACATGGATGCAAACATTTACCCAAAGTCCATCAAAGGATGGATGTTAGGGAGACACTAGAACAGGTTATTCCAGGTTATTCCAGGCTGCCCCTGGATCCCTGGAAGTGCCCAAGGCCAGGCTGGATGGGGCTTGGAGCAGCCTGGGGCAGTGGAAGGTGTCCCTGCCCATGGAACTGGATGGGCTTTAAGGTCCCTTCCAACCCAAACCATTTTATGATTCCACTCTAGAATATTAAGAAACCCACCATGCCCCTCTTCCCAGAGGCATTTGATTAGAAAATTTAGATTCAATCTACAGTGAAAAACAAAAGAATGTCATTTATCCTTACTTTTATTTGTATCTTCTTTGCTAGAGGTGTATCAAAGCCAGGACTTGACTGATTGTAAAGAAAGCCAAAGGTTAAAAACTCAGACTTTGCTGTTCTCCTTGCACATCTAGTCAGAGGTCTCTGACTAAACTGATTAAATTTAGTCAGCTGTATCCCAGTAAGTCTGGCTTAGGAGGCTCAGGTGAGGACAGAGAGAACAGAGAGCCACGTGCTTCACCTGTCCCTGCAGCTTTCCTCCAGCTTTCACTGTAGTCACAATATTCTGATGTGACTTCCCATCACCATCTTCATCAACAGATTTAAAAACAAATAATAATTTTGGGGAACATGGAAACTGAAACAGAAAGCAAAGAAAAGGAGGAAGCATCAAGCTCAGGAGCTGCCTGTCATCCCTGCTAGCAAGCAATTCCACATCTGGGAAAATCAGAAAGGCTTGAATGTTCATAACAAAAGGTATCATTATGGCTGCTTTAATTGAAGAGATGGGACCACAGTCAGGCTGAAAACGATTTATTGCTCAGATAAACGTCAGTCTCAGAGGCTGGGAGATTTTAGAGGAGCAGGCAGTCAGCCATAGCTCAAAGTGGTCACAAGTTCTTTGTTACAAGACAATATAGAACGTTCTAACCCATGGACAGTTGCCACAAAGTTTATTTTGCTTTTCTAACCTATCACCTTTATTTAATTTTGCTGCACTGTGGATACTTTAATCCAATGGGCTGCTAACTCATGTACACCCATGTGCTTCTGTTATAACTTCTAAACTCTTAGCTTATTCCATACAATTACATTTCCACATTATAAACCCTTCACCATCTTTCCCAACAGAGATTTTTACTTAAGGCATATTCTTACTTACAGCTGTAGAAACATAAGTTTATGATTTTTCTGCTTAATGCCTGTGTACTGTATTTTTACATTAACCCAAGCTTCTTCTAAGGCTGCAAATCAAACCCTCCTGTATCTGTGCAAGTTTCTGTTTTCCCATTTCCCTCAAAAAGGTTTCCCTGCTGAATGCAGATGCTTTAATGTTATCACATTTTCCTGAAAGGATCCAGGGCTTTGCTGTTTCTCCCTCGACCATGGAGTGGCAGAGCCTTTAATCTGCCAAGTCAGGCTTTAACAAGTGAAGGCAGAGCCCCATCCCAAAGGCAGTGTAAGCCTGAACTCCAGCCCTCCTGATCCCATTCCCTCTGCCTCGAGGACATTTGCAATTTCCTGTGCTCAGCCTGGTCTCAGTTTCCCAGAAGAGATCAGTGATATGTGCAGCTAAAGAGTGTTTTGACAGATACCAGAAAAAAACAAGAATCCAAGTCGATAGTGCATGAAATTCACAGGTCTTTGAAAAATTTATTACTCTCAATGAAGTGAAAGATTCTGACTCACGTCCGTTTAGAAAATGTGTGTATTCATTTAGGTACAAAGACAGTAAAAGACAGTCAGTATCTGTTTGGTTCTGAGAGAACACAAGAAGCTGGCAGGACACTGCAGAGGTACAACAAATTCAGAGCTTTCATTTGCCTTACGTGGTTTTTATTTAGGTGGCCACCACAAATATAAACTGGTATGTGCTTTGTGCAAATTCCAGTACTTAACTCTTTGCTCTTCCCTGGAAATGATGCTAAAACATAATATACAATCATGTTTTAAGGCAACTTATGTATTTGCAATAAATTTTATATATCTAATTATATTTTTCATATATATTTATATTGTATAAATATATATTAATAATTATATTTATCATATATATTTATATTATATAAATATATAATATAAATTTTTATATGTTATTTATATAAATAATATCAATTTGGTCTATTTAATTATATATACACACCAAACATGCAGAACAGTCCAGCCAAAAATCCTGAACTGTCGTTGACTGCATTCAGTTATTCAAAAAACACCATTTTGCTCATTTAGTTCTCAGTAAGAATATTCACAGCTGCTATAAAACTTCATTTCTCTACATGAGTTTACTCTGGATGTGCAGAAATGAGCTGTCTCCAGCACTCCTGAGAACCTCCAGGTTCAGAAAATCTGCTTTGAAGTCCTAGCAATGGTGTGATGGTGAGATGGGAATTCACTTGGCATTTCTAGAAAGACCAGATCAAATATGGCAATTCAGTACCACTGGCTGATCTTTCTTCTTCTGCATTTTTGTGTTAGGTCTGTGAAGTCTTGATTTTTTTCCTTTTTTTTTTTTTAATATGAATAGGAATATTTCTACTCCATTCAGGATATGCCATATCAGGCACTGTGACAATGAGAGGGGTAAAGAAGCACAGATAAGAATCAACAACAACAGCAAATCTTCATTAAATCCTTCATGGCCATGGTTTTACATCAACACAGAGATGAATTAGAGTGTGATTCAACTTCTGCCTAAGTGCTGTTTCTAAAATAATGCAAGAGAGGAGTTTAATCCACAAGGTAGATGAGATCACTCACTTCAAGCTGAGTTACACACATTTTACTAATTCGATTATGACTTCCAGTATTGAAAAGTTAGCTCCAAAAATGATAAATTGTTCTGTGAGCATTGCCAAAAGAGGCTCACTTTGTCATGGAAACAACACCACAGAGTCCCTGTTCCCACCAAGCAATGATTCAACTGGTCACACCAGGGCCAAGCCTTGCAAAAGGCTGTGTTAAAAATAGAGGGGTTTGGGAAGGAGCTCTGATGTTCTGGATTTTTTTCCAGAACTGATTTGCATCATTGCTGTGCCCCACAACACTGGCTTGGCAGTCCAACAAGTTGTTGTCCCCAGAAATGTCTGAGGTTTGCCACTTGATGAAGTGGCAAACATTTCCTGTGCAAGTGGCACCCAAAGCCATCAGTGATTTCAGCACACCTCACACTGAGTGAGAGGGAAAAACCTTTGGGTAAAACTCCTTCAGTCCCAACCACAACGGTGCAATCTGCAGCAGAGCTTTAAACAAATTGTGCAGGGAAAAAAACAATACCCACCAGCAGAACATTCTGCCAGGAAAAGCCATCAATCCCTTTCCAAGCTGATGGAAATTTAAGATATGGGCACCTTGTCACACTGCACAATCAACAGTTCCCTTCTCTCAGTGATGCCTTCTGAAGTGCAGGCTGGACAAAAGATGTGTTACACAACATGGGGTAAAACTATTTTTGAGTTTGCCTGAACTGGCTTTTTGTGGTATCATAGAATTATGGGATGGCTTGGCTTGGGAGAGAGCTTAGAGATGTTTTCCCAGTTTTCCTGCCGTGGCAGGGACACCTTCCACTGTCCCAGGCTGCTCCAAGCCCTGTCCAGCCTGGCCTTGGACACTTCCTGGGATCCAGGGGCAGCCACAGCTGCTCTGGGCACCCTGTGCCAGGGCCTCCCCACCCTCACAGGGAACAATTCCTTCCCAAAATCCCATCTAAACCTACTCTCTTTCAACTTGAAGCCATTTCTCCTTGTCCTGTCACCCCATGCTCTGGTAAATAACCTCTCTGTACCTTTTGCAAGCTCCCTTATGTTGGAAATCAGCTGTAAATCCCCTCTTTGAGCACTGTGAAGCATTCCCAGGATAGCTGAGGACTTTCATGGGATGTGTCATCTTGGATTAAACCAACATATCCCTTTGCCCTATCTCTAATGGCAAGTGATGCTTCTCAAAGCCTTGTGCTGCCAGGATGCACCTCTCGCTGGAAAAGTGATTAAAAATCCTGCCAGACATAATGTGCTTGAGATGAAACTAAGCGTTTCATAGCCCTTCTGATTGCTGATTTTATATTTCATAAAAATGGCTTTCTCCAACAATTCCTGGGAATTTCTTCTCCAAAGATGTAATTCTGAAGTACAACTCCCAGTGGCACAGTTTGGATCTTTCCTCCATTCCTCAGAGGCCAGTGTCAGCCTGAAAAGCTGATAACCTCCTGCCAGCACTGCAATTCCCACTTATTTTTCAAATTGTTCAAAAGAAAGGGAATTTAGGTGTTCAAATCAGGGTCTTACAAAACTTTATGGGATGCTTGTCACCGCTTTGAGAGCTTTTAGCATGGAGCCAAATGGGGTTGTGTGGCCTCACTGCAGGATATCAGGGCTGCAGGAATTGCAAATATCAGTGACAGTCACTTCCAAGGACACCTTCCAGCTCCTGACACAGGTTGTGACACGGCAGAGCTGTTGGCAAGAGAACAGCCCAGCGTGGATCCAGGGTTTGGCCAAGTCTCTGTCACAGCAAGAGATTTCCTGGTGGGGGTTTACAGGCAAGCCATGCATATGTAAATTGCTGGAATCTGTGATTGACAAAGGAGGAAAAATAATAAGGTTTTTTTCCCTCTGTGGTCCTACTACTCCAGCCTCAGGTAAGCATTGCAGATTTAACACAGAAATTCAGATTAATCAGTTAATAAAAATGACTGGAGTGGGAGTTGGAGGGTGGGGTCTGTGTTTTTTGACACATCGTGTTAAGTGAGCTGAGAAGTGAGGATTTATATCGACAAAGATCTGGGATGAGATGTTCCGATTCAGCTGAGCACCTGAAACGAGGGAGCTGAAATAGAAACACTTTAATTTCTGAGCAATCTGGGACAGGCTGTTCATATAATCTGAGGAACTGCTGACCCAGAGGGGTAAATCTGCAGGCGACAATGATAATTTTTCACCTCCCAGATTTTCAATCTGCTGTCTTGGCAAAACTACTGGTAACTCTGAACCCTGAAATTTCACATAAACTCTGAATAGGGGGTTCCAGGTGATCTAAAGAAGGTCCTGGACCATCACTTTTACAGCTGTATTTTCTGTCAGCAACAGCAACAGCCAGAGAGGCGTCTCCTCCTCTCCTATTTTCTCCAGAGGATTTTCAGGAAAAAACACCTTTTTCATTCTTCAGGCAGCACTGGCAATACAGGAATGTCCCCTGCTTAAAGCAGAGTCTGCATCAGCTGCCAGAGCAACCCCAAATCAAGAGGATGTAAAAGATAACCTAGAGCTTTACTCTTCTTTTCCTGGTCTCCAGATTTTATGTTTAAAGCTTCAGTCTCTCCTGCTCCTTGCCTTCTCCCAGGCATCCCTGTCTCTGAATGAGGCCAACTATCTCATGTGTCTTCCAGGGAGAACCGTGGAAGCACAGGATAATTCAGGTGGGAAGGGACCTCCAGAAGGATCCAGCTCAACCTTCCACTGGAAGCAGGGACAGCAATGGAATTGGTTCACTCCAATTAACCAATATAGGGTTAATTGGGCTTTTTCCACCTGCCTTTTGGAAAACTCTGAGGATGAAGACTGCACAACCTCAGTGGAACTTACTCCAGTGCTCAGTAATTCTCATAGTAAGGATTCTCTCCAACATGAACCTCCCTTGTCTCAGGTTACACCAGCATTCTGTTGTTCTCCTGCCTCACACCACGATGAGAACCCTGGCTCTTTCCTCCTGCTGCCCTCCTCATAAACATCACAAGGCTGCTGCGAGGTCACCCCCTCATTTTCTCTCCTTCCACCTGGCTAAAAAACCAAATTTCCTCATCCTCCCCTCACGGGCAATCTCAGTGTCCCTCCTTTGACTTGGCTACAGTTGATTGAGATATTTATATATTGAGGAGCCTAAAACTGGATGTAATATTCCAGAAGTAGTAGATCCAGATGAGATATTAGAAAGAAATTCTCTTCTGTGAGGGTGCTAAGGTCCTGGCACAGGTTCCCAGAGAAGCTGAGGCTGCCCCTGGATCCCTGGAAGTGCCCAAGGCCAGGTTGGACAGGGCTTGGAGCAGCCTGGGACAGTGGAAGGTGTCCCTGCCATGGCAGGGGGTGGCACTGGATAATCTTTAAGTTCCCCTCCAACCCAATCCATTCTGTGATTCTATTGTACAAGTGATCCATCAAGTGCTGAGCAGAAGGTGATAAACATTTCCTTGTACCTACTGCCTTTGTTCTGAATCCAACCCAGGACACTGTTGGCCTTCTCTGCTCTCCTCAGGGCCCATGCAAAGCACACAGAGCCAAGGCTCCCAGAAATTCTTGAATGGTTTTTTCACACTGCAAAGAATTCTTGGGGACTTCCACTGAGGGAATCTGTGCTGACATCAGGCCTCTCTCACTGGGAGGACCTTGGGAAGCAGAGAAGCTTTCAGGAGCTCTGCAGCTGTCGTGCTGCTGGATGCCACGTTCATTTGCAAAGCCACGTCTTGTTACTTGTTACTGTTTGCCTGTTTATACTTCACCACATTTAAACAAAACCCTGAAGAGAAAAGGTCCCCAACAGGAAATTTGTTTTCTAGAGGCTCCCAGCAAGTTCAGTGGAGCCCCATCTGAGTCACTCTTGGAACAGGATGAACAGCTACGAGAGGCTGCAGAAACACTGTCTATACACACACACCCTGCCCAGGGGAGGAAGCTTTAATTAATCTGCTAATTAAATTAAAGCTATTTGCCCTCAGCTAGCACACACGTTCTTCCCTTTCTCTCCTCCCTGCAGGCAGCTCCAGTGAATGCCTCGTGCTGCAGCTCTTGCTCCAATATTCCCCAAAGGGGCTCAGGGAGTGGGGAGACAACTGCAGAAGGGAGGCAGGGAGCTCATTACAGCTGTGCTAATTGGAAGTGCTCAAGCTTATCCTCAACCTCCCTCCTTCTCCTTTCAGTGCTCAGAGACGTTGGGTTGGGTGCTGTGCTGAAGTGGAGGATGAAAAACAAATCACCTCACAACTGAAACAAAAAACTGAAAAACCTCCACCAGGATCTCAAAGGAATCAAATGTTTGTACCAAAGGCTGAGCTTAGAGTTGTTTTCTCAGCAAACCATTCTTCCTCCTTCTTGTTTCTGGAAGGTTTCATCACTGTTTTGTTGTAAGAACTCAAGGAGGGGAATAAAGCACACATTTCTGGAGAAAAGAAGGGAGCAGACTGAATGGGGTGGCAGAGCACCAGCGTGGAGCTCAGCTGAAGGGATCAGAAAGGAAAAGATGGAGCAGCCACAGCTTCCCTGGGCACCTGTGCCAGGCCACCCTCACAGGGAAGAATTTCTTCCAATATCCCATCTAACCCTGCCCTCTGCCACTTTGAAGCCAGTCCCCCTTGTTCTATCACTACATGCCCTTGTCCGAAGTCCCTCTCCAGCTCTCTTAGAGGCCCCATGAGGTGGCATTTAAGTAATCCAGTTCAGGGGTAAGATAAATTTTTACATTGAGTTTTAAAAGGGGATGAAATCTCCTCCATGGAAAAAAAAAAAAAAAAA
>VWZV01003980.1:216120-290027 GCA_013397155.1 Irena cyanogastra
AGGAAAAAAAAAAAAAAACAAGCAAGCAAACCAAGCTAAACCAAACCAAAAAAAAAAAGCTAAACAAACACACTAGCAAAACCCTAAAAGCAAAAAACCAAACAAAAACAAACAAAAAGAAAAAAAATTAAGGAAGAAAAAATGGTTGAGATATATTAACACACTCCTGCAGGATGACAAAGGATATTAAAACAACTGAATTTTCCACAATATAGAGAATTCCAAATTTTCCCCCCTAACATTATTATCCAGTGTGAACCCTCAACCGAGGTTTATACCACAGAGAGTGTTACTAATGCCACTTTTATTAGGTGATCTAGCAAAGCAGAATTCCTGCCTTTAGGATTGTCTGCCTATTGACAGGCACCTTATCTCTGTATTTAGGGCTGTCTCAAGGGTGTGCTGCTGAGGAGCATCAGGAAACACCTCTCTCACAGCCAGTTAATGCTCTGGACACTTGGTTTTGTTCAATATTTATGGCTTAAGTTATCAGGGTGAAAAAAAAAGAGGGTGGGCGACTTGCAGTGTCAGTGTTTGTCTCCTGCTGGTAACAAAAATGGGATCCCAANGTAGGGGGCACATGGCTGAGCACCAGCATTTAAATATCTGAAAACAGCTCTTGAACAGAAACATTTCATTGCAATTCTCAGGAAACAAAATCTCTGATGGCACACAGTGGCATCCTGACAGTGAATAACCAAGCTCTGGGCAGATAAATCCCTGCCAGAGGAGTGATCAGTTCCACCAACACAATTCCCCCCACTGATGCAGCAGAAGGGATTTGGAATGTTTGTAATTCATTGTTGTTTAACCACATGCAGCATTTCTGTCTTGGGCATCTGCAAGCTTAAAAATGACAATTTAATGTCATTTAATGATGCCCTGGACACCACTGAGAGTAGGAGGCCACATTACCTGGTTTATAGTGTTTGTCTCATTAAGTGTTTTAATCTCTCCATAAATGCATATTAACAAATAATGACTTCAGTGGGAGATTTGGCCCTTGTCTTTAACCCTATAACCTATATTATAGTCATATTATTGATATTTTATATACATTATGTTTTCAGAGCCTGAGAACATGCAGCTCTGAATTAGGATCATGCCTCGTGATCTGGATGCAGCACAAATGTGCCCCTCTCGAGGACATGCATTGAACAGGTGATGAAAAATAACTTNCACCCCATCCTCCTTCTTGGAAACTCTGATTTGTGCCTCATTCTTTCCCCTTCAGCACCCCAGACTGTCTAGCTCTGATGCCTCAGGTTTGAGCTTTTATATTTTCACATTCTGTGCTGCTTTAGTGTGTGGGTCTGAGCTTCATATCAGGGCATGGTGAGCTCTCTGCACAGAGCAGGGAGACNCATTTAATGATGCCCTGGACACCACTGAGAGTAGGAGGCCACATTACCTGGTTTATAGTGTTTGTCTCATTAAGTGTTTTAATCTCTCCATAAATGCATATTAACAAATAATGACTTCAGTGGGAGATTTGGCCCTTGTCTTTAACCCTATAACCTATATTATAGTCATATTATTGATATTTTATATACATTATGTTTTCAGAGCCTGAGAACATGCAGCTCTGAATTAGGATCATGCCTCGTGATCTGGATGCAGCACAAATGTGCCCCTCTCGAGGACATGCATTGAACAGGTGATGAAAAATAACTTTGGACCTCAACTCCCCACCCGACGTTTCAAAGGAACAATAAAACCACAGAATTCTTTCAGAGATGCCATAAAAGAGAGGGACCTGTGTATTAGCCACAATAAAACCAAAATAAGCAGTAATTAATTACTGACATTTTCACAGGAGCTTGAGAGACAGGACACCAAAATCACACCCAGTTCCTTTCTTCAGTCACAAGAGCTGAACTCCAGAACATCTCAGACAAGGTGTGACAATTAGAAGGCTTTTCTTTTTACACATTATGAAAAATTCAGACACATCCACCTCAATCTATTTTCTGAAGAGCTGAGAGCAGCAGATACAGAAGGACAAGAGAGATGGAACAGCAAATGACAAAAAAAAAAATGAAACCTCTGGTCCACATCACAGCCTGGGCAGAATTTCCAGAAATGTTTCCTTTTAACAGCATTCCTTTCCTTCTATACCTCAGAAAATCTTCCCTGGTTGAAGCTGACCCTGAACACTGCTATTTTTTTTTTCAATTTTTTTTCCACATTGCTATGGGATGGGATCCCCAAAATTGAGGTTTTGTAAGGGTAATCTACTCTGTGAAAATCTGGACTAGCATGGAACAACATATTTGAGAACAGTTCTTGCTGCAGATGTGTTACACATCCAGCTCACTCTTTCTTTCCAATTTTTTTCCTAATTTTTCCCTTTTCCTAATATTTTATGTGTTAATATAATTATTTACTATTTCTGTATCAAGAATACTCTGCCATTACAAACTGTGACTCGAAGTTCTTATGAACCATGATGCAAAAATTCAACTTATTACTTAACCCTGCAAAAAGTGCATTTCCTCTCCATGTGTGACCCCTTATCTGAATGCTTTACTTCACATGGCATCAGGATAGGCACATAAAAATGTGCAAAAATGAATTTATCACACATGCACTGCTCATGAGGCCTCCTTAGAAAACCCTACCAGTGACCACACAACATTCCCTGAGCTGAACCCTCTAGGAGGTTTCAAAAAGCCCAGAAATGTCAACTATTACAAAACATAACAGAGTATCACAAACAAGCATTTCAGAATCACTAGAAACTCAACTAAACCAAACCAAGCCCAGTGCCAGATTGCATCCCCACCCCCAAATCCCTGTTTTACTCCCATATCACTGTGGGGCAGGGCTTGGTTTAAGGAGGGACAATGTGCAGGGATTGGGATGGGCTGGTGTCACCAACAATCTCCCCCTTAAAGGGTGACTTCATCCCAAACAAACCAGCAGGGCTTGGCTGCCTTTCAGATCCTGGCAGATCAGCCACAGGTCTGGCTGTCAGAGCCTTGTCACGACCCAGATTCTGCTCCAGCATCTTCTGCCTCTTGTGCCACACAGAAATCTCCTCAGAAAAGGGATATTTACCAAATAACAGGGTGGATTTTATTAACCTGGCAGCACAAGTCCCCTTGTTACAGCAGTCAATCTGCATTTCACAAAAAGGCAGTTAATAAAAAGGCATCTCTGAAGGGTTGGCAGGTGCAGGGACGTTGTGGATGCAGAACTGGTGGCACAGGGGCTCTTCCCCAGGGTAGCAGAAGCCTCAGCTGTGCTGTTTGCAGCTGACTGCAATGCAGAGCCTTTGAGAATCAGAACCTTTTGCATATTTAAACAAGAGACAATTTTTCTTTTTCAAGAAAGAGAAAAAAAATAGTGGGGTTTAGAGCCAAAGTATAAATGATTGCAGCTCTACATGAGAGATAAGAAGTGCTGGCTGATATGTTCAAGCATCTCTTCCTAAATTTAATGTGCTAAAGGTGGAGAAGTGTCAATAACTTGGCACCCTGGAGAAAGAGGTGAGAGTTCTGCTGGGGTTTTTGTGCATGCCATAGAAGTGGGGTCCCTGACTGTTGACTAAGAGACCCCAATTTTATGTATTTGACCTTGAAAGTGCCAGATCCCACTTCACCTGTGACATGGAATTAAGAACACCCTCAGTTGGAAGGGACTCACAAGGACCACTGAGTCCAGCTCCTGGTCCTGCACAGGACATCCCAAAAATCCCACCAGGGGAGAGAATCGTCCAAATGTTCCTTGAGCTCTGCTGGGCTTGGTGCCACCACCGCTTCCCTGAGAAACCTGTTCAGTGCCTGACAAACCCCTGGGGGGAAGAAACATTTCCTGATATCCAGCCACACCACAACCCCACTGTTGTCGTCGCGGCCGCCGCCACCCAGAGCCAACACCAAGAGGACCAAGACTGGTGGAATGATGTGAGACAAGAAAGCACCAAAGTTTGACTTTGCCCCCTCCTGTCTTTTCTTTTTTAAACAAAAAGGGAGGAGATGTGGTGTTCTCTTTCTGAGTTTATTTGATTGTTCTGTTATAATGAGGCATTTCTATGTTAGTCAGTTATAAAACGGTCTGTTCCTGTGTACCCCTATTCCTGTCCCTCAGAGTGGATCCTTTCCTGAGTTCTTTGTCCCAAAATTCCTGCCACAGACCCTGTCAGTCAGAGGTGTCAGTCTCCCCTTTCCTCCCCACCTGCCCAAATATGTTCCCGTCAATCTTACCCTTACCTTTGTCTATCACCGCAGCCCTGCTCAGGTTCTTCAGGAACTTTCTCTATCAATCACCCAAATCTTCACAGGTGATTAGCCCCTTAACCCTCTTTCCAACCCCAGAGTTCTCCCATTTGCCCCTTGTTGCCCCTCATCCCTCCCCTGCAACCCCTCCATCGGCTAATCCCCCAGGTAATTGCTCTCCTTATAACCCCTTCCCAAGCTTGGCTCGGGGCCATTTCACCATTGCTCCCGTTTGGGAGAAATAAAGGCATCTCCTGAACTGCAAGCATCTGGCCCTTCTCTTGCTCTTGCCCTGGATCCCATGCAGACAAAGCGCTCTGCCAGCAAGCCCGCACTCACCTCTCACCGCCGCGTGCCAGCGGCTCTGATCGCGGCTGCCGGGGGCAGCGCCGCCCCGCCACTGATCGAGAACCCCCATGCGCGAGTGTAAGAGTCGGTCTGAAGTTTCCCTCATTTTCACCTCATGATCGTTGCAAAGACCCTCAAACTCCGAAAACTCTCAAAAAGACTCTGCACAGAAGTTCTGGCCTGGTTGAGGTGGATGCTGGCCAAGTGATTGTTTGCAGCTGTGTTGCTGTGCTGCCATGGTGCACTGCCTCGAGCAGGTGCACTGCCTCGAGCAGGGCCTGGCAAGGGACGGCTCGTCCCCACCTCTTGGCCAAAGGAACTTTCTGGGGTAACTTTGGTTCCCTCATCTTCCTCACAACCACCGTGACAGATGGCGATTGAAGCCCCCTCCTGAGGACTGAGACTGAGATCCCCATAACTCTAACATGGGGCAGGGGAGGCGCTGGCTGGACTGAAGCGAGATGTTTCCTGCAGGTGTGTTACCTGGACCAAGAAAACAATAGCTCTTGCTTACTGTAAAGATCATGGACTGTTTGTACCTGTTTCCCCACAACAGTTTCACCTGTTCCCTCCTCTTGGCTGAGGACTATAATAGACCCCCTGAGTTAACCAAGGCTTTGAGATCTCCCCAACAGACAGAAGACTCTACGTCAGTGGACAGTTGTGAGGACTTCAGCGTTGGTAGCTATAACCCCCTTACCTCTATTTTCTCTCTATACTTTGTTTCCTTTCCTCTCCCCTCTATCACATAACGTTGATGATTGTTTTCAATGAAGTGCATTGCTGTGATTTCACTGAGAGTCCCCTTGCTTTGCCTTTCATGCGCTGAGATCAGTAAACGAACCACCACGAATCCCGCCTTGCAGATCGTGACAGCGAGTAAGAGACAACCCTGGTTCTGGAATCCTCAGCCCCCCTTGGTTCCCCCATCCCCTGATGTGTCTGGAGTTATCACCCATTCCAGCAGCACAAGCCAAATTTTGCCTCTTTCTCAGTGGTGGCTGCTGAGAGCCACACAAGAAGCGCAACCCAACCTCAGAAAACCTTCCCTGCCTGGCAGGACAGCCATGAGTTTGTACTTGGGTCTTCTTAGTAAACCAAAACCTCAGAAGAGGTTGTTGCTCAGCTTCTGCTGGACTTCCCCACATAAATACCTGCCCAGGACCTGAAGTTCCCAGAATTTCTCAGTTATTGACCTTTAACAGCTTCATCTTCCCCTCCCTGCTCATATGCAGGTGCTAATTTCTCTTCTGCTGCTGAATTTCAGACAGAAATTGCTGATGAGTTACAGAAAGAAAACTCAGTTCCACCATGTACATTAATTTTACTTCTCAGGGAGTTTAGGCACAGGCTGGGAGAGTTGGGGGTGCTCCCCTGGAGAAGAGAAGGCTCCAGGGAGAGCTCAGAGCCCCTGCCAGGGCCTGAAGGGGCTCCAGGAGAGCTGCAGAGGGACTGGGGACAAGGGATGGAGGGACAGGACATAGGGAATGATTTTAAGCTGTCAGAGGGCAGGGCTGGATGGGATATTGGGAATAACATAGGTCCTCGGAGGGTGGTGAGGCCCTGGCATAGGTTGTCCAGAGAAGCTGTGGCTGCCCCTGGATCCCTGGAAGTGTCCAAAGCCAGGCTGGACAGGGCTTGGAGCAGCCTGGGACAGTGGAAGGTGTCCCTGCCCATGGCAGGGAGTGGAATGAGGTGAGCTTTGAGTTCCCTTCCAACTCAAACCATTCCATAATTCTCTGATTCTCTGATTTTCTGATAATTATCCATCCTAGAGCCAGACACATGCAATGGAATAAAGACATGCAGAGCATTTCTTCTCCACTTATTTCTGAACTTCAACATGACAAAAAAAAATAAGAATATAGTTCTGAAGTCCTTGAAATGGTACTGTTGAGTTATGGTAATGTTCTGATTTATTCAGATCGAAGTTAATAGAAGGAAGAAAGTTTTGTTTTCCAGGGAGAATGACAGGATCAGGAATGGGAGCAGCTCTCTTGGCTGCTTTGATTTCCCTGCTCTCAGAAGAAAACATTAACACATGTAAATACTCTCTGTATAATCCACACTGAAGAGGGAAATAGAGCAGGGATTCCTTTGCCAGGAGAGCAAATTGCTGTCATACTTCAGCTAAACAAAGAATTGAAAGCAAAACTGGTGAAACCTCTTTTATATTGTCCCTCATGGATTATTCTGGGTTATTCCAATATGTTAACTCATTTATTTGATCCTCAAGATTACTGTGCTCAGAATTTCTACATTACACCTTTGATGACAGAGAAATATTTCGCATTTTCACACATGGAGAAAAAAATCACCAAGCTCTGAATAATACAAACAATACTCCAAAATGCCACAAAGCAGTACTGAGAAGAGAATTTTCTATGGATTAATGTTATTCCTGTCAAACATCCCTGTACACATCTCTGTCAAACGCCCCTTTTTTTCTTCCTTGTAATACATTAAATAAGATTTAATCTTTCCCCACTTTTAACAGCTATTTTACAATGGCTTCTGCCAGCTTCTGCAGCTGCTTGGTGTTTGGTTTTTTTCCCAGATCCATCAGCACAGCTGAAGAATTGCCCCTGCACATCTCTCAACATCCCAAATTTTCCCTTTGCAGGCAGCACCGTGTAGTGGGGAGCTGCCCTCAGTACTGAGCTAAAATACTGATTTTCATTCCCAATGCATCGTTTTGGATTTTGTTAACAGAGGTGTAGCAAAACATCCAGGGATACAAAAGGAAAAAGAAGTTTCCCTTCTATCTTTGTATTCTCTGAATGAAATAGCTGCAGAATTCATGTTATAACCAGAAGGTGAAAATGAATGGAAAATTAATTTTTTGTCCCCATCTACTGCTTTAATTGACAGAAAAAAAATCCCTTGAATATTAAAACAGAATCAACAAACAGGTGGATAAATAGAATAAATAAACTGCTGTGGGGAAGGAAAAAGTGTAATCAATGCAAAAGTGAAGGAATTGCTTTGCATCAACATCCAGGGTGTCCCCAGATGCTCTGCCATGTGCTATCCATGCACATGGATGTTGGGGGTGAGAATAATTTAGATACCAGGCCATGTACAAAGAAATGTGTGGGAAAAGGCAGGAAAATAGGGACGTGCAGTGAAATAATGACCTGAGGCCATCAGATCCAAGTGATGGAATTTTTTTAAGGATTTGAGCTACAGAAGAGATGGAATACACAACCCAATATTCCTTTTTTTTTGTAAATTTCATTTCAAGATAGCTGAAAATATGAAGCTCAGAATGTCTGAAAGCTAAGAAGAGCCAGACAGAGCTCCTCACCCCTGGACAAATGGGAGAGATGGAATACACAACCCAACATTCCTTTTTTTTTTTTTGTGGATTTCTTTTCAGGATAGCTGAAGATACGAAGCTCAGAATGTCTGAAAGCCAAGAAGAGTCAGACAGAGCTCCTCACCCCTGGACATTTGGGCCTCACCCCCTAACAGGGCAGAATTTCTTCCTAATATCCCATTTAATCTCCCCTCTTCCAGTTTAGAGCCACCAACCCTTGTCCTAAGATGAGCTCCACTCTCGCTACTCTTCTGTCTAACAAGTTTATTGAATTCCTAGTGAAATTTATCTTTCTGGAAGGAATTAAGAAAAAAACCTCTGCCTAAACATTCACATGAAACCGTTAGAAAATTAATTTTTCTGAGATTGTGGTTCTTCTGTCAAATGCAGTTGAACTGACCCCCAGCATTCAGGTTTGAAGAGTGCATGGATGACATGGAGGAATAGAAGAATAAATATATTTCCATATATGTGATCATATTAGTTTGCTGTCCTTAGGGTGTTAAAAGCCTTGCAGCACCTTTCAGCCCATTCCCAGTGGTGCTGCCTGCCTGTACCAAATTCCTGCCTCTCCCACAGCAAATGAAGAATTCCTGGGAATGCCAGCAGCCACAGCCACTCGTGGTTAAACAGTAAATTCACCATTTTGGGGGGCAAAGCTTTTAAACTGAAAACACACACTGAGAGTGGATGGTTATTTAAAATGAGATGCAGTTTGTTCACCTGGTGTTTCTGAATTAGTTCAGACACAATAAACAGCATAAGATGCCCAAAAGGTTTAGATCTCACACATTTATGTTGCTGGAAGAGGCGCTAAAATGGATTTAGACTGAAACTATATGAGAATTTAATTGCTGTTGCAGAGCAAATCTGTTCTTTGTTTTATGCTTTTTAAATAATGGAGAAAATTATCATAACTGGCTAACAGAGCCCTAATAACTAAAACCAGCACAGCCAGAGGGCAGCAGGAAAAAGAATATTTTAATATCTCTGAGGAATTGAAAACAACTTGCTACCCTTGAGCTTTAGCATATCTCTAATCCTACACAATCTACATTTTGCATTTTCAGTTATCTTGCAAGCCTTTAGCAAACAAGAAAGCAGAAAGTAAAGGTCTAAAAGAGTTTTACGTCAAATATCAAAAATGTTCAGATGTGGTTATCAGGCAAGAAAAAAATTAAAAAATATTTTTAAAATTTTAAAAATTATTTTTAAAAATAAGAATTTAAAATTAAAAATTATTTTAAAAATTTAAAATCTCTGGACTGCCCCTTCCCAAATGTGCAATTATCAGTGAGTGAAATTGTTAACAAACTGTTTTAGAAGTCTTCAAACCAAAGCAAAGCCTGGATTTAGCCTAAATAACCCCTCAAAAACCAAAAAATTGGTTTTTGAGCTGCAGAGGGACTGTGGGGCAAAATCATTTGGAAAGAGGACACAGCAGATAAAAGTGTTTTCTTCCGTCTGAAGCTCTTAGAGAATTAATATTCCCTTAGAGAATTTTGTGCTCCAAAAGAAGTCCAGTGAGCAAGAAAAGAGCACAGCAGAAATGTGTTACTGGGAAGGGCAGGAAGAGTAAATTCCTTTATCCCTTTGAAATCCTCCAGAGAAATCCAAATATCAAGGGGGCTGCACAGTGAGGTCAGGCACTGAACACACACAAAGGTTGGGAACTATCAAACTCCCCAGCACAAATTAAATCTGCCTGAAAGATGCTCCTTGAGATTATTTTCCCTCAATATGTTTATTGGATTTACAGTCTAAAGCATATTGATAGAAAAAAAAAAAAGAAAAAGAAACAAAAAACCCACCCAAAACCAAGAAAACCAAACCAAACCAAACCACCAAAAAAAAAATTAAAAAGCAAAAAAAAAAAAAAAAAAAAACCCCCCCAAAACCAAAAAAACCAAACCAAACCAAACCAACAACAAAAAAAGTAAAAAAGCAAAACAAAAAAACTAAAAAAAGCAAAAAAAATCTAAAAAAACCCCTAAAAAAATACAAAACAAAAAAGCCAAAAAACCCAAAAAAAACCCAAAACAAACAAACAAAAAAGCAAAAAGACCCCAAACCACAAGCAACTGGCATTTTTTCCTTTTTAAAAGAGCTGAGGAGTGTTAAAAAGTGTTCGTTCCCATATTGTTTCTCGTTTGAAGAAAATAAGTATTTAGGAATCTTAGATGAGACAAAAAAAGGGGGAAAAGTGTTTTAAATTGAGATTGGATTCTTTGAACTCTATTGGAAGTAATAATTCTGTGAAAGTACTACAGAATATTTTTTAAATGTTGTTCTGTGGGGAAAATAATTTTTCCTGCTTTGTTTAAAATAGATCTTCGGGTTTGGGATGTTTTTATGATGATTCTGAAGTATTTAATGGATACATTTATCATATTTTTTTAACTCCAGACACAAAGATCCATTGGCATCTGCCCTCACTCATGCAAGAACATACATTTAATATTGAATTTTAAAAACATGTTCCAGGAACCAACAGTGGTAAACAGCATTTGTGATAACCTTACAAACCTACCAAGATGAGTCACAAAATACTGAAAATCCCAGACAATCAATTGGGCAAGGGTGAGTTACTGTCAATTATTCCTGATGCACATAACATTTATAAATGCCCAATAAAAATGAGATTTCTAAAAACTAAAGAGACCAAAGTCTAGTCTAAGATAATTTTTGAGGACCCTGCAGTAAAGAGAGCATCAAGAGGGGTTTAGAGCGGGTTGTACCAGTATCTAGAGGTGCCTGCCACTAAGTACAGAAGAACACGAAATAGAGAAGAATCAAAATTATGTATTAATATAGATAAATATCTTCATCTGAGGCTCTGGCACAGGTGCCCAGAGAAGCTGAGGCTGCCCCTGGATCGCTGACAATGCCCAAGGCCAGGTTGGACAGGGCTTGGAGCAACCCGGGACAGTGAAAGGTGTCCCTGCCATGGCAGAGGTGGCACTGGATGAGCTTTAAAGTCTGTTCCAACCCAAACCATTCCAGGATTCTCTGATTCTAATCCAAACATCCAAATTTAGGGGTCTAATTATTGCTCTAAATAAATTTCCTGACTTATTTAGGTACAGAACTCAGCCCTAACATGTGGTCTCCACAACCTTGGTCAGAGACTGAGAAAACTACGTTTTCTCAGAGTCAGCTTGGGACTCTAAGCAGTCCTAGCCAAAAAAATGATAACTTGTTCTTATAACAATCTGCATGTGCTGTTTTTTCCTTCTTTCCATTTTTTTCTTTTCTTTCTAAGATAGTTTACTAAAAAGTGTAGAGCTGGCCAACCAACCAGGTAGAATGTGTTGATTAGTTGACCAATCCAATCCAGTTGGATTGGAGTAGTGTATAAAAGGAGAAGAATTTGTAATAAAGTAGATTTTTACTGAAAACCCAGCCTTGGAGTCTGTGTCGTTTCCTTACGGTTATAGCGACACTAACACCCACAGGGAAGTTCAGAGGCAGCTCTGATTCATCCATGGTGTTCCTTTCAGCCAAAACTGGCATTATATGGCATGGAATAACCAACGATCACTGAGGTCGTCAGGATTTGGTATAGATGGGATCCACAGCTCCAAAATCTGCACTTCCAAGTGATTGCCACATGGGGAGAATAAACCTGAGAGAAACACAACTTTCTTGTCAGGAGCACAAGTTTCCCTGGAGTGAGGAATTCAGCCCTTGGCCAGGGAAACAGAGGAGGTTTTGTGGGGTTGGGTTCCTGGTGGAACCCAGGGCACAGGGAATATTTCCCTGCCTGTCCTGACAAGCCCTGATCCTCAGGAGAGCGCTGCCTTTAACCTTTGTCCATGGAGAGGACTTCCAGGGCTTTGGGATGGAGTGGAATCTGTGAGTGTGTGGAGTGGATGGTGGTGTGGTTTGTCACAGGGTGAAAAATTTAGACTTTTGGGGTTTTAGTATGGAGGTAGATGGAGGACAAAATTGAGAATTTTGGGCGTTGTCTGATCTCCTTCTTCTTCTCCATCTGCTCCATTTCCTGCAGTGTTGGTGGCACTGGGTGATTGGCTGGGGAAAGTCACAGTGCAGGTGTTGTGTGTTAGACAGTTAGTTACTGGTAGAAAAGTAGAAATAAAGTATGTTTTGAGAGTTAATTGGCCAAAACAGCTTTAAAAGACCTTGAAACTGCACATCTTGTGACCTTTTTGCTGTCTCCTTCTTGTGCGCTAAGTCTGGTGTAGACGGCGTGCAGAACTTTCAATAAGATAAAAATGAACAGCAACCTGAAGGCCAAAAAGGACCCAGTTCATCTCTCAATGCTGGCACAGAACTCTTATTTGGGGTCTCCCCACTCAGGGGCCCCCAGGGAGGATTCCCACAGGTGCTGTGGCCCTGGGGACTGCAGTGACAGCCACACGTGGGCTTTAGGGCTGGCAGAGCTGTCCAAGGTTGCACAGCCAGCTTGTCATTGCTTTGGGAAAGAAGCCCTGGGAGCCTCCTCGAGCCTGGCAAACTCTGCTCTCCCAACCCCACAGCTGTGCCCAGACCATCTTTGGGAGTTTTCTCTGCAGGGTTTGTGGAGTGGGAGCCTGGCTGAGCACTGAGCCCATCTGCTGCCCCAGAAAAGCTTCCAGAATCATTCCCTGACCCCAGGCAGAGCTCAGTCCCTGCCACAGGACACACTGAGGAGCAGCAGGGTTTGTTTCACAGATTGGGAAAAAACTCTTTATTGCAAGCCCTGGTGAGAGGAGCAGGAGGGAATACAAGGGACAAATCCCTAACAGAAGAATGGTGCCCTAAATGGGATTTTTTTCATGTTTTTGTCCTCTCTTCCTGCTCTTTTGCTTCCATTTCCCCCTCTTCTCCATGCAGCTTTGGTTCTGCATCACAGCTCTCTCCTCAAGCTGCCTGCACAGGAAATCCTCCTGGGCTGCTGACTCAGTAAACCCAAGGAATTGCAGGCAACACTCTTGAAAACTAACCCTCCAGGAGCTGGATATTAACAGCTGAGCAACACAAAAAAATCACTGATTCTGATTTTACTTTTTTTTTTACAGCCTCCTTTTTAAAGAACTCTTTCTAGTGCCCAATTTGTTATTTTACTGCTCATCCAACCCTCCTGCAAGCTCACTAATACAAAACCAGCAGGGAAAAAAAATCACATTAATCAATGCCTTTAAATCAGTGTTGACATCATTTTATTTGCCTCTCACAGAAACTATTGCTACTTCCAGAGGGCAAAAAAAGGAAACATCTTAATGCAATATAGGGCAACTATTTTTTGCTTTGTTACCTGCTGCTTTGCATTTCTTGTCTGTCTAAAGGAAAGTTGTGGTGGATGCCTGTGTTTGTGTTTGTTCACAGTGTTGTGAACCACATTTTGGTAGAATACGTGTGGTTTTGGACTTTTTTCTCCTCCTGTCATTCGCCTTTTGTGCAAATCAGCTTAACAAGCTTAAAAATCTTCATGACCAGGCTGGACAGCCTGTGTCTAGTGGGAGAGCTGAAAATCTGGGTCTCGTGGGAGGTGTCCCTGCCCAGGACACCTGACATTACCTGACCTTTAAAGTCCCTTCCAACACAAACCATCCTAAAATTTTATGAAAAACATTTTGACATTTGAACCAGGTGTCCTTCTTTAGCCTCTGCAATAACTGGCAGCTGAGGTGCCCAGGTGAGGTTACAAGTGCCAGTGCACCAACACGATTTCCAGGGCTCCCAGCACCTTCAGGAGTGTAGATACACTGAGTTTTCTCAGAAAAAAAATAAAAACACCCCAGAGGCTTAGAGATGTGTCAGATGGAAATCCCACTCTCACTCTGGCACTCTCTGTAAGCCCCTATCCCACCTAACTGACAGGATAAAAACCATTTTGGACTCAAAATCCTAATTTTTGTGCCCCTGAAATGTCCCTGAAGTTGGCTGGTATCAAGGCCTCTATGATTTTGCCACACTGATTTTCTCAGATGATTTTTTGCCATACTAGAATTGTGAACCTGCTCTTTTGAATTGTTTTACCCAGCATTATACATCCAAAGACTTTGTTTTTCTATTTTAAACAAGGCTGTTAGGAGGTTGCTATTCTCTCCAGATTGCCTCCAGCACCAGCTTCTCCTATTAAAATGGAAAAGCTACAGCAGCATTAATGCCTTGGTTAGCTGAGCCTTTATCTCCTGTGGAGAACGTTCCCAGCAGTCCCCTGGCTGTGTTTGTATATAAAATATTTATATTTTCATTACATACATAACAGGGAAGTCGCATGCAACTGTGCACTGTGTTCAAGAAACCTGCAGTCCTACAGAGAGCTTGACTTCTCTAACAGGGTTATGAGATGCTACAAATCACCAGGCAGGTAAACTCATTAAAAGCTTTCTCATTAAGCCCTGGAATGGAAAAAATGATTTGCTTAAAGAGTAGGGACCAACCCAAGCTTTTCTGTCTGTGCTTGAGGAGCCTCACATTTGGGCTGTGCTTAAAAACATTGCAGGCTGGGAGAGAAACTTGTGGAATATTGTGTCTGAATGCACCGTGCCTCATCTTTCAAAAATAACAGAGGCTGGAAGATTCAGATGATTCTATCTGAAGGTAGCCTGGCACTGGAAGTGACAGCCAGGGATGAATAATGGAGGACACAGAGAAGAGAAGAGAAATATTCACACACCCTGAGAAGATTGAGAAATATTCCCCCCTGCAGCAAACAGGAGCTCAGCAAACACTTCAGTTCCTCCCCTCAGCCCTTCATGAATTACTGAGCTGTCATCAGATCCAGGTTCCCTTCTCTGCTCTGTGGGGTGCTGCCTGCACATCCAAATCTGTGTTTGCCCACACTCAGAGGCCACACCTCAATGTGAAGGCATCACTCACACCTTCCCTTCTCCACATTTCTCTCTTTTTTGAAGGACAGCATCCTTCCCAGCTGATCAAACATTACACAGAATATTCCACCACTGGAATATTTAAGCGTAGCAATATTAAATACGTACCCACAAGAAATTGCAAATGTTAGGTGAAGAAATACTTCTGATCCAATTATTCTGGACAGTTAGAGCACCTGCATTGCAGTTACATTTAAAATTCAGTTCATACACCAAGCCAACTTTGTGACTCATGAAACTCATTGTTTCTCAAGTGCATTTGGAAGCAGGCAAAGGAATGATGGTTTAGGATCCTTGCTCCTCCATAATTTTATGATGACTTTTGTTAATATTTTCCAATTAAAAAAAGAAAAACGTAGCCTAATGTTATCACAGATGAATGGAATGCAAAGTCAATCAAAATTCCAGTGAAAGTGAATTAAGAAACAAACAAACAAAAAGACATAATGGAATCCTGGAATGGTTTGGGTTGGAAGGGACCTCAAGGACCACCCAGTTCCACTCCCCCCCAACTCCTCCCACTATCCTGGGCTGTTCAGAATTTCATCCGAAGCAAAGAATGGAAATGACTGGGAAGAGCTGAGCCAGAAGAAATGGGTTAAAACCAGCTCAAATAGCAGCATAGACATTTAAATCTAGGAAAGCTCTTAAAATGTCAGAAAAAAAGAAAACTTAAGAATTCCTCTAAAGGCCTTGCAGGCATCGTGGTGCCTTCAGTCCTGAGTGGTTTGTATGTTGGATTAAGGCAGAACAGCCTGTGAAACACATGAAAAACTGAACCACCCTGGACTCTGACAGTTAGAACTGGCTTTAAATGATAATTTATAATTATTTCTTAGCATATTATATTCTTGTTTTCTGCTCAAAGCCTATACTTGAAGCCTCTGGAATTTCCCATTCGTACTTTTGTCTTTTCTTGATTTGTTTATGGATCTGGGCATCAGTTTGGGGGCTTTTGTGGGCAAAATGGTTCTGACCAGATGTGCTTAGAGGAAAGCAGTATATCCTAATTTTATATATATGTATATATATATGTCCCAGTATACAGTAGTTTTTCCCAGGAACTTTGGGGAGTCTAAGATGACTTTCAATTACTCCAATTATTTTAAAAGTCACATCCAATCCCTTGGTAGAAAATTGGAAAATCTGCATGACAGGAAAGTGCCAATTTGAGGTCACCAGCACAGCACATTACAGATGGGTCACAGGGAAAGGGTGTGCCCCAGTGGAGAGAAATGTGTTACCACAAGCAACTGCAAAAGAATGACAGCAAGGGAAGAAACATAAATAAAAGATTCTATCATTCCTGAAATTTGGTCTGTGAAAAGAAATGCAGGGATTTAATGTGAAATGAATACTTATACACAAATTATTGTATAATCTCTGTGGTGGGCTCTGTGTGTGCAAACAAGTTCGTGTGTGTTACATGGTTAACTTTAATGTCTGGATTCCTGCAAAAGACTGCAGTAAAACCTTCTAATCATAAAAAAAGATCACAAACTTTGCAGAAGCAGCAAAAAAAAAAAAAAAGAAAGCAGATTTTTCCTTATTAGCTCTGGTTTGCTATTTGGTATTTCATTAACAACTGTTCTTTCCACAAGCTGGAGCTGATCACTAATTATCCAGCTCAGCAACCACAGCTATGTCCTGAAACGTGAGCAGTTGGGAATTTGCTGTCCTTCTCCATCTGCCAGGAAGGTCACCCATCTGAGAGCTCAAGGGATTTGTTCATTTATTTCTCTTAATTAAAAACTGTTCACCTCTAAATAATGAGACACCTTTAAAGGGTCTCGAGCTGAGCACCAAAAATCTTGAAGTATTGAAGGTTGTTGGTCAGTTAACAGAAATGCCTTTTGTCTTTTGAGTAATTTAATTATTTTGGTTGCAGTCAGAAAAATATGCTGGAATAGGCAGGAATTCAGCTTTCCAGTTTCTCCCAGGGCAGGATCCATGTCAGCAACACTCCTGTGTCCAAAACACCAGCATCTGAATTTGAGGTAAACTCCATTTATAGTCAGGAACCTCACAGTACCTAAATCAGGTTAAATTTGGTGGGTTTTCCCTCCTCCCCATTAGCTTAGAGTAAGTTTACAGTAGTAATTTTAGAGATGTGTTATAAAAATTAAACATCCTCAGTTTTCAATAAGTAATCATTTCTACCTGACCAGGAAATCTAAGGAAGAGCCACATGAGCCAGGGTCCAGATAAAAATTCCAAGGCCATATGTTTGTCTGTAAAGGACTGTATTATTTGGATGAACACAACTATGGTGCCAGTTCCAACCCAACTGTACAGAATTTAGCTGAATTATTCCACATTTCAGGTGTGCAGTGAAATGGACTCTAAATAAGAGCCAGAAGGAAAGAAAATGTACTTTTGTGTGCCAAAGTAAAAACTAGTTTTCTGTGCTGCCTGCTACGCATTGTAGAGCACAGGCCACATAATTGATACCAAAGATCAAAAAACTGCCAAAACTGCTAAGAGATGCTCTGGTCACAGCACCATCACAAGAAATAACTGTTATTTAAAAATAAAACTAACTAAATGTCATTAATTCTTTCCAATACTGACTATTAAAGTGCACTAATGTGAGAATATCTGTGTATTAAGCAAGTGTAAGGCATTTGCATGGAAGTTGTAGAAGGCTCTTAAGGGGAACGAGCTGGAGGATTGAAATCCTGGTGGATTTGTCACTGAACCCCTGTGAGCAATGCTCCTGGAGAAGAGCTGAAAAGCACATTTGTGAGCAATGGTTTGACAGAAAATTGTGTTGAATGCAACAAGAGGTTATTGCAGGGCTTGTGAACGACTCCTCACGGCTACGAAGAGGAAAAAAAAAAATCTTTGTTCAGTGGTTTTGTGGCTATTGTGTGAGGAGAGGTGCAGTCACTGTGTGCAGGGACAATGGAGTGTTAACACCGAGTTATTAATGGAAGAACACGTTGTTTGGTAAGTAAAGACTTGTGAGGAAAATTCATCTCTGTCATCTTCATAGAGAGTAGAATATCTTCAGAAAGATGATGGATGACTTTAAGTGCCTTTAGCATCTTTACAGGCCTGTTAGTATTGTTTCTTTAAATTGCTCCTCTGAAAATGGAGGCCTCCAAAAACACTGCCTGGAATATCCCAAGGTTTAGGTTTCACAGGGGAGGATGAAGAGAATCTCTAATTTTATCCCTCTGTCTGGGACAAAATATATTCTTAAACCAATGGATTTGAAACAGAACACACACTATTTTTTTTCTAATTATTGCTTTATTTTGAATCTTGGTTAAAAACAGTGAACAAATGCCCTTAAGGGATGGACTTGCCCTTCTCAGGATGAGCAATGACCACAGTCCTAATTCATTAACAAAGGAGGCTGGAAAAGTCTTAACCCAAACTACTAGACCACCCAGAAAAATCCAGAATCAGTGTCAGCAGCAGAACCTTCCCTCTTGGCAAGTGCTGGCCTTGAGAACATGTATTCATATCAGAACAATGCAAATAAAATCATTTTTCCTTACCACAGGAAGCAAGATGAGGCTGAAGAAGCAGATCTTCCAGTTGATGGCCATCTTCTCTCCTAATTTTGGATGAGTTTTGCTCATAAACACTGAGATTAGGGCTGAAGAACAGGCCAGGCTCTCTGCTGATATTTTGAAGTCTTCACATCAAGACTCAGATCTCTGCAACAAAAGAGGAAAATTATTATAAATATGTAAACCACGAGAGAATGAAAAACAAATGGACAGAAAACAGAGAACCAACACTTAAACTGCAGGTGGCACTTATTAGAGATCAACCAGGCTTTTGCAGACTTTAAAGGTGGTCTTGGATATCTAATTTAAAGGCAAAGGACTATGTATGGTCAGGAACTTGTGTCAAAGAAGTACTAGAACAGGTTCTGTAGCTGCAAACTCCTAAATTGTACCCAGGAGAAAAGGAAGGGTGGATTATTTTGAACAAGAAAAAAAAACGGTCTGCTTCATCTCTGTGGTTCACACTTGATGATTTTCAGTTGTGTCTTAAAACTGTCTGGGGGCTTTTTAGGATTCTGGCTCCCGAGATGGTTTGTCCAGATAACAAAATCCATTACCAGACTTGTTAATAACCTGTTATTAGGCTTGTTAATAACCTGTTAATAGGCTTGTTAATAACCTTTCTGAGAACTTGGCAGTAGGTGGACAAAAGAACAAATTGTAATCTCAGGCTAAAGATTCATCCAGGACATAATCAGGAATTATTTATATGAACAACAATGTCACCCATATCTGTGACTTCCATTGCTTGGCCTCTGCCCTGAAAGAATTGTGGACTGGGGGGAAGGTGTTAAAAGATTTGGGTTTATTTCTCATTATCCTACTTTGATTTGGAAAGGAATGATTTGTAAAAGAACTTTTAGAACCAAAGGACACTCAGGTTTTATACTGACTGCAACACACTGCCAGGACATCAGCATTTAGAAAGGAGAGAGTCTTTCAATTAAAAAATGAAACAGGAAAATTAATCTCTCTGCAAATTTTGAGAGAACAATGATTCATGAAATTCCCTCTAAACTGGTCTCTTCTCTTCTATCCTCAATTGATCAGTCACTCACACTCTGTTCTGGCACTGAATTTAATTACTTAAGTGTATTCCTGATGTTTTATCAAATAATGAGCAATTGATAAGATCTCAGCTGAGGAGGACAGCAAACATCCCTGGTGACATTCAGCCCTGAGGACTCGGAATTCCATTAACAGCAGCAAGACAAAACCAGACAGACGCATTAGCAGCCACTGGATTTGAAATTATTTCCTGATCATCTGCACTCCTGTGTGCAGCTCAGCCCAGGAAAGCCAGAGAGGGGTGTGGAGGTTGTGTTCTGTCCTTTCATTCTGTAAGGCATCAGGAAATGGTTAAAATGCACTGGAAGGGTGGGAGATGCCTGACTAAAAGAGGGACACGTACAGATGCTCTGAGGGAAAAGTGGTGACCTTTAGAACACTCTTTTTACTTCAACTTGGCAATCCCTAGGCTTGAAAAGTGGAGGGTGGCTGTTTTCTGTCTTGTCTGAGTTTCAAAGGAGCTTCTGAAGACACAACAAGAACATCTGCAAACCGTTTCATGGCTTTTCTTTCACATATTGCAGAGAAAATAAAAGAATCTACTTCATTTTTTTGCCTTCAAGGTAGTCATGGAAACCTGCACCAAATACTGGGCTGAGGCCTTCGTGTCATCCAGGGAGACTGGAGTGTTTATTGGGGAATAACAGCTACCAGAACTTCTGCCCTGGACCTGCAGCAGAACCTTTTCTACTGTTGAGCTGTCCCTGGCATGTATGTTACACATACATCCAGAGTCCACCTCTTATCAATTAAAGGCTACTTATCTCTATTATCAATTAAAGGGTAGTTATCTCTATCACCAATTAAAGTTCAGCTACCTCCCCAATAAATACTATCAGCTATGTTATACTAGAAAAATTAACTTTTTTTAAAATATAGGTAATGCTGATAAAGCATTACCATTCAGTATTGAGAAAAAGAAATAATTATATCAGTATTGGATTTGGAAGCTTGAATGATTGTCTTTCCTTCTGATGCCACTGGCTGATAAATCCTGTAATTTCATTACTGATGCTCCACGTGGTTGTTTTATCTGCACCTGCCACTGTAATTAAAATTAGTGAAGTCAGAAGAGCCAGTAACAGAGGGGTTGCACCTTTCAGTTATGGATAAATAGTTCCTCAAAATAATCTTCAGTTGTCTCTGGTGAAACAGAAGGGCTGTTGAAGTGTCTGAGAATCTGAAAATCAGCTGATTGTTGCTAAAGCAGAATGGGTTTCAGGGGTTTATTTCAAGTGTGGCTGATATACAGGAAGAAGGAAAAAGAAAAAGAAAAAGAAAAAGAAAAAGAAAAAGAAAAAGAAAAAGAAAAAGAAAAAGAAAAAGAAAAAGAAAAAGAAAAAGAAAAAGAAAAAGAAAAAGAAAAACAATACTGTTTTGGTCACCTAGTGACTTCAGAAAATAATTCATCCCCTCTGAAGGTGAGTTCATTTGGCACTTTCAGTGCCACAGCAGATTCTTTATGAAAGCATCTGAGTTGCTTCAAGGGCAGGTTGGAAAAACTCTGGCAAAACTTGTTCTGCTACAAGTTCCCATTTCTTTCTCCATCCAAAAAGGTCTCTGGAGGCTGGTGAGGACAATTCCTCCATGAGAAGCCCACAGGTGTCAAGTGCACAATCAGATGTCACCAAGGAACAAAACCACACAGGAGACCCTTCTAGGTATGATGGGACTACTCCCAGGGAGGCATGAAAAGGTAATAAATCACTGCTCAAAGGGATAAAAAGTCATAAAAGTCACTTTACTCATATCTAATATGGATAAAATTGTTATACAGCATCACAGAGTGCACCCACTGGATGAATGAAATGGTGGAATTTTTTTGATGGATGAAAGAGGATTTTCAGTGGCTTTCCAAGGCAGTTATGAGCTCTTACTGAGATCTCACCCAAAAGAAACCACCTGACCTGCTGGGCTCCTTGTGCTCCTCTGGGACCTGTGCCAGTGGTTTGAAAGGAAACCAGCATATTTCAAAGCTCACCCACAATGGTTTAGACAGCGATGATCAAATGGGAATTCATTACTTAATTCATCTTCCTTCAGTGTCCAGGCAGGGCCTCCCACCTCATCCTCTCCCTGTCCCATGGCTGAGCCCAGGTGTGGAAATCCGAAAGCTTCTGACAACGTGCAGGAGAAATTGAGGTTTTCAGGCTGAATACATTTCAGAAAAGTCAGCCACCCCATGCACAGTTACTCCAGTGCTTCTTAGAGACATGAAGAACATTTCATTGTGAAGAATAAACACGGGTGGAGAATTACAGGGTGCAAAATATATGAACAGGTAATGGTCATGAAATCCTAGAATGGCCTGGGGTTGGAAGGAACCTTAAAGATCATCATTCCAACCTCCTGCCATGGACAGGGCCACCTTCCACTAGAGCAGATTTCTGGCCTTGGACACTTCCAGGGATTGTCAGTCCACAACCTCTCTGGGTAACCTGTCCCAGTGCCTCCCCAACACCACAGTAAAGAATTTCTTCCCAATATCTAATCTCAATCTACCCTCCTTCAATTTAAGGCCATTCTCCCCTGGACATTCACGACACAAAAAGTCCCTCTCCAGCCTCCTTTTAACCCCACTTCAGGCACTGGAAGGTGCCCTAAGGTCTCCCTGAAGCCTTCTCCAGGATGAACAGTCCCAACTCTCAGCCTGAATTCACAGGAGAGGTTTTACAGCCCCCTGACCAGCTCTCCTGACGGCTGAAACACCTTTCATTATGCACCCAGTGTTTTTCTGTCTTTAGGCTCTCAATAAAAGGTGCAAGACCCACTGCATTTTATGATTTCTCTCCTATAAGTTCCTGAATGTGTTATTCCAGCTACATCACTTATTTAAAATGCACAGTGCCCTTTCTTCATGCTCCTGCTCACCAGCTACGAGCAGAGTTGGGAAATCAACCCCTCAGTGACCTAGGACATGTCTCCTAATTTTAGAAACCTGGGAGAGACATCCTCACACATGAGCTCATTGTCAAGTCTCTTTTTATATCAACAGAGAGCAGCAGACATGTGAAGGAAGTGTTTTGTCTGACCTATTTTAACCATCTCCTTTAAACTTCCAGCTCCTCTCCCAGAGTGTAGAGGAATTCTGAACAGCCAGCTCGTTTGTTGACATCTACACTGTAGATATCTAAATGTGGACAGAATAACCCCACCTCCAGTCTGAAACATGTGGATCAGCAATATGAAACTCAAACCAGCAAAGTTTCACCTACCACAAAGGATTGAGAAGGAATTGGATTGTTTGGGGTGTCAACAAATTGATGCTGACGTATTTAAGGCAACAGAAAAGCTAAAAGAAGATTTTATACCAGACAGCAAGAGTTCTAAAGCTTTCCGTGGAAAATACTCCACAAAGAGCAACCCTGTTAAGGCAAAGGAAAAGAACATCAAGATCTTTCCACTATCTTTAATAGAGTAGTTATTATTTCTTAAAGTTTAAATATTTAGGGTTGATATTGTTTACCTACTTTCTAAATTTGATGAAATTAAAGCTTCTTCATGGGTCACAGCAGCTGAGGGTCTGACTCTACTTTCTTTTATAAATCAAGAAGACTTTTATTCTCCCTTTATGTACTTGACTGGGAAAGTCCCTCAAGTCCTTGTTCCCACTCACCAAGTCTGTTGTCAATGACAAAGCAGGATTCAAAAGGTCATTACATCAGGAGATCTAAGAGGTGGATTTTCAGGAAGGATTTGCTGCTACAAAGGACAAAACCCTTTTCAGCTGCACATGAATGTCTTGAGGGTCTCAGGCAAAAATCACACACCTCTGCCTGAAAGAGTTGTCAACAAACAATGTGGAATTTTTTCTCAGAATGATCCACAAGGATGGATGCAGGCTGCCCATTGTTCTAACATGTGGGCTGATGTGGGAATCATAGGCTGAAAAATATTCATTCATAACAGATACATTCAGGCAGACTCTGCTGGTATCCAGTTTTGTCACTGTCCAGGAAAATTGCTGCTTAAGAAAACAAAATTTAAAAGGGAGCTGATGCAGCACTAAAACAATTTTGCATGGATATATTTGAAAGAAATGTATTCAGCTGCTGCCTGGCTTAGGTATTTCAGTGTTAATGAATATCCAAGTCTGTTAGCAATCCTCAGTAATAATCCTTTCACTTTCTGGAGGAATAGGATTTTGATTTTTTTTTTTCCTAGCATAAAACTCACAAAACACCTGTGAATTTTACTAGAACTCCCTTTCTAAAAGTGAAGACAAAGGTGTGATTACAAAAGTAGGAAATCATAAACTGCAGATGCTGAGACTTATATGCAAATGAGAGTGTCCAAATATTTCTATATGAAGTAGGATTACCATTTTCATTTACTTCCACGAGGACTTGTGTAGGAAATAAATCAAAGCAATGTGGTTCTGCAAGAAGAATGACTGCTAAAGAGGATTCACAGAAGTGGGGGTGAAGGAAGGACCTCTGCAGATTGTCTAGTCCAACTCCCCTGCTGAAAGCAGGGTCAGCCACAGCAGATTATTCAAAACCCATTTTCAATCAGTTTCTGAATATCTCAAATGTTGATACTCAACAATTTATCTGATCAACCTCTTCTAGTATTTGACCATTCTAACAACAACAAAGTGTCATCTTACAGCTGAATTTCCAGAATATCTG
Organism: Irena cyanogastra; assembly: GCA_013397155.1. Taxonomy (NCBI): domain Eukaryota; kingdom Metazoa; phylum Chordata; class Aves; order Passeriformes; family Irenidae; genus Irena; species Irena cyanogastra. Next base: position 240,067 of record VWZV01003980.1, read on the forward strand.
TTTGTGCTTGTTGCCTCTTGTCAGCACAGAGAAGAGCCTGGCTCCATCTCCTTTGCACCTTCCCACCAGGGATTTCTACACATTGATATGATCCCCCCAAATCTCTTCTCCAGGCTAAACAGCCACAGGTCTCTGCACCTCTTGCTGTAATTCCTTAATAATCTTTGTGGCTCCTCACAGAGCCCACTGTGTCCATGCTCTCAGCAGCCAGCACTGGGGCAGGCATTCCAGGGCTGAGAGAGAGGAATTATCCCCTCCCCTGACGTGCTGCCAAGGCTCTTCCTCGTGCAGCTGATGATTCTTTTGGATTTCATTGCCACGAGGGCACTTTGCTGGCTCAGGATCCACTTGTGTCCCCCCAGAGCTTTAGGTCCTTCTCTGCAGAACTGCTTCCCAGCAGCTGATTCCCAGCCTGCCCTTGTGCATGGAATTATTCCCCTCCCAGGGCAGCACCTTGCATGTCTTTTTCTTCTTCATCTTTCTGCCTATTTCTCAAATCTCTCTGGTTAATGTGGGAAATAGTAAAAGTAAGAAGATTTTTAGAAAGCTGGGAAAGCAGGCTTTAGAGAGAGCAGAGAAACTCAGAACTAGCTGCAGCTGCAAAGTCTGGAAGTAAAAAAAAGTCACAATAGTATAGTAAACAGTGACATTAAACAATAACTAGAGTTTTAAGCTTAGCTAAGATAGACCTTAAGACTACAAGAAAATATGCTTAGCAAGATAGTAGGAAGTTTTAGGCTTAATAATAGAATATCATGCATTGTTAATAGAAAGAAAATAAAAAAGACAAACACCAACACAGGTTCCCTCTGAGCAAGAGCACAATCAGCTTCTTGGTCTATCAACCACTCCTCTTAAATTTGTGCAACCTTCACCCTTCTTACAGGTGCACTCTGTCCCATCATCCTGATCATCAGTGAAGACACTAACCACATCAAAAAGATCTTTATGGTTCAGCCCAGCCTGCCCAGGCTCTCTCTACAGTCAGTGGAGATGCAGGTAACCTCAGGGAGCAATTTCTATATCCTAAAGCTTGATGCCTTCAGGCCAGCTTGGATGGGGATTGGAGGGACATGGAAAGGACACTGCCATGGCAGGGGCTCAGACTGGGGGACTTTTGAAAGTTCCTCCCACCTCAAACCATTCCATGGTTCTATGACACTATTGCCTAATTTTGGACAAAGTGAATTACTGCTTTGCAAGAACTAGTTTTCTTTTCCTCTCTTTGTTCAGGCCTGATGAGGGCAAACACAGAAAATTCCATTCCCAAAGCTTAAGACACCAAAGCATTAATGGTAAGCAAAACAGAGCCCTGACTTCCCTCTATGTTGCAGCCTTTTCTTACTTTCAGTATTATCTTAGTTCCTTTTATTAAACAGCCTAATAACTTCCATGAATGTTTTACTTCATCTATCCCCCATTACAATTTTGGTGGAGTGTTGGTTTTTTGTTTTTTTATTATTTTCCTTTAAGTGGTTTCAATTAAATTGAAATTCCCTGAAGAGATGAGCATTATAATTTGTCCTTACAAAGTGCACTCTTTATCACTTCTGTATAACCTGACAGCTCCTGCATTTCACAGTCCTCTAGTTTCATAGAATTTTCCTAACATATTAAAAAAAAGCTATCTAAAGCTATTGTAAAACAGATTTTAGTAAGTGCTGCTCAGCCAATTCAAGAAAGATATCTAAATTTACACTGTAGGAAGATCTGATTAATTTCTTGATTATCTGCAAATTATCAAAAACTCTTTGAAAGTCCTCACCCTCTATATCCCATCCCTTCATAGATGTGGTCATAAAGCCCAGCTTTTCCTGAGCTTTGAAAGTTTATGCTTTTCTGGGATATATGTAAAAAACTAAACAAGACTTTATATTTTTAAAACAAACTCCATTTAAAATGCCTGAATTTTATAAATAAAATAAATTCTCACAACACAACAATTCTTCTCCTTCATATTATGCTGCTTCACCTGTACAGAAATGATGGAACACTGAAGGTTAATGACATCTCAATTCTGGATATCTGAGTGTTTTGACAATGTAATAATTTTGAATGTCTGTTTGATGGAGATGCTGCTTTAGGCTCTCTGAAAATTCATGTGGACATGAGCGGATCATGCATCCAGAGGTAAAGATTTTCCAGCTTATCTTTGCAGTGACAGACTCACGACAGCAGAGGCCATGGAACACAACTCGTCCCTCCCTGGGCACAGAATTGCTTTTCTTGGCAGGTCTCCTACATAACATCATCAATAAAATTGTTGCCTTGATTGGCATTATTTCCCCTATTGCATTATCCATCAGATTTATTGTGCCCTTATGTTATTGATGTCCCCAGAGGCCTGGTGAAATGACAAAACTTCTTAACCAAAGACCGCGGACGCTCCGATGCAGGGAAATAATTGCAAACTACCACACATCCAGGAAGCAATAGGCAAAGCCAAAAAAAAAAAAAAATCATGTGAGAAGATTCCCTTTTCACAGCAGATCAATTATCCTTTTGAAGCATCTGTGGTGTATGTGATACTTCATTGCTAATATGAAATTAATCCTGGGATCATAAAGATAACGACGTGCTGCTCCATTCCAGCAGGGCTTTAAGCACCGCTTGGCGAGGCCCTTCAGAATTATTACTCCACCACCAGGAAAACACATTCTCTACCCAGCATATCAATGTTTTGCAAGAGATCCCTGATTAATTCGCTTTCTTTGACTGGTGGGCTGCGTTTCCTTCCCTGGTGGTAGGTGTAAATATCGGTTTTGATGATCACACAGGAGGTTGTAAGCGCTGTAACCTGTCCAGCAGGCTCTGCTTTGAACCTGCTCAGCACATGTGGAGCAGGCATCTCTCACAGGCAGAGCAAAGAGCAAGAGCAGAGCAGAAAATGCAGCTCTGGACCAGAGCCTTTTATTCCCATTGTCTCTGATGATCTTCCCAAGTGCAGTACTCGGACAGTACCTTCAAAACAATTCCTTAACTCAAAATATTCAGTTTATCAGAGCCTGATGCCACTGTCAACACCCTCAGTTAGCCCTCTCGATGTGCTGAGCTGATTATCTTAAGATCAAACTGCCATTCTAAAGCCACCATTGCTCCCCAGCCCCGAGCCAGGCTCCGTGCAAGGTGCTCTCAGCTGTGAGGAAATGCCAAGGTTATCTTTAACAAACCATCCCACTCTTTATTTATTTATGGAGCAGACTCCATAGGAGTGTTCCTGGAGCTGGTGATGGACCCAAGGGTCAGACTCCAGAGCTGGAGCTCCAGCAACAGCACAACAAATTCTTATCACCCCTGGGAAACAAGACTGCCCTTCCTGTCTGGAAGCAGGACAAAAGGAATAAAATAGGAATGAAAGGGAGTAAATAGGGGGGTAAATAGGGGAGTAAATAGGGGGGTAAATAGGAATGAAAGGAGGTAATCTGTTGGTTTGGAAGGTGGTGAATACAATGATTGTATTTCCTGATGCCAAAGGAATAAGTACAAGGTGGTGTGAAGAAACCAGGCTGACACAACAGACAGAAAGAGCATAAAACCTTAGACATTAGGAATCACTGATTTAGGGAATGGAAAGAGGAGAAAACTTGTTTTAAAATAATTAAATCATAAAGAATGTTTTAAAATCTCAGCCTATAGAAAGTTAACTACTTATAACAACAGAACATACAAGTTCAGTGGAAAAATTGCCAAGTTTTTCAGAGAGGATGATCAAATGATCTTTCTTTGCCTCAGGTGTACAATTGCTTGCCATTTTGCAGTGCAAAGTCAGAGGCATTCTGAACACGACAGCTTGTACTTCACTGAGCATTCTGAGCTGACAGTGTGTGGTGAACATCCACGCTCCTCCTCTACACTTCTAATCAACACCAAAAGCTTTTTTGGATGGGCCAAACTCCAGCCCATCTTGATAAAGGGACAGATAACAAGTGTTTCCCAACTTCTCACTGGGTAGGGAAAAAGACACCTCCACTACTGTGATTCCTCAAGTGAATATTGTCAAGGAAATGTATCCCAGAGCAGGCCTGGGGCTACAATCCTGTCTCTTCCATTCTCAGGGAGGTGAAAATCCTTTTTTTTTGTTTTAATAGTTTCACTCTTCTCTACTACACTGAAAGGTAAGGTTAAGACACTGCATGAGCACTTGGAAACTGTGTAATTTTTTTCCTCCACTTTTCCCATTGTCCTCCTTTCCCATTGCATTTCTGACAGCCTGGGCTCCCAGCTGTGTCCCATACTGTGCTTAATAAACTCATTACATTTGGACGTTGTTAGGACCTTCCAGAGCATGTGTTCTTGCAGCACCAGGGATGGAATCCAAGGCACAAAAATCTGGCTGTCTGAAAGGAAACCATCTCTATCCACGCTGGCTTCTCTCAGCTGCTTCCACAGTGGATGGAAGACGAGGAATTGCCCTCAGCAGCACATGGCTTTGCCTTGACCCCGGACAATGTGCTACTCACCTTGGCAAATAGAGGGGTAACAAAGCACAAAATCAGTTTGACTAGCTCAGGAGAGCCTGTGTGGAACAGGCACAGCCCTGAAAACAGCAGAAGTATTAAATTAAACAGGAAGAAAAGCGACTGAAATCAAAGTCACTGTTGGGTCAAGAGGTTAAGCTGGGAATTGGAAGAAAGCTTTGGACCATCAGCAGAAAAAAGACCTGAAAGTGCCTTCCAGAGAGAGGAGGAAAGTAAAAACAAACTTAGAATTTTGAGAGGAGTCCATATAATGTGAATACTTTGTAACCCATGAAGACACTGCAGTGTTAATAGACACAGATTCCCAACCACATGGCTCTGATTCAGAGCTGGATCCCACCTTTCACCCTAAAACAGGGAGTAAACTCATGTCTCTGCAGTGAGGAAAACTGTGATGAGGAAAAATGCATCCCTGGAGGTGTTTCAGGGACCTGTGGATGTGGCACTTGAGGACAGGGTTTAGTGATGAACTGGTGATGCTGAGTTAATGCTTGGACTCGATGACCTTGGAGGTCTTTTCCAGCCTAAAAGATTCTGATTCTAAAAGCTATGACACAAAAGGCAGTCAGAGCCTGACACAGAAAGAAATGAGTCTAGAGAAAATATTGTCTAGAGAGGAGTCTAGAGAAAAATTTCTCTTTTTCTCTTCTTTTTCTTTCTTTCTTTCTTACTTTCTTTCTTCTTTCTTTCCTTTTCTCTCTCTTTCTTTCTTTCTTTTTCTTTCTTTTTCTTTTTTCCTTTTCCTTTCTTTTTCTTTTTTCCTTTTCCTTTCCTTCTTTTTTTATTCCTTTTCCCTCTTCCCTTCCTTCCTTCCTCCCTCCCTCCTTTCCTCCCTCCATACAATGTAAATATTCAGATTAATTCATGCACCACTGCTTCACTATTATTATGAATAAAGTAGCTTTACCACTTCTAGAAAAAAAAAAGAGGCAAATATAAATGAACAGAAGTGATTCATTCCCATGTAATCATCTTTCCAGCCAGTGATTAAGACTACCTTTATATTCATCTTCATTATCTGCTCGTGGATCTCCATAGGAGAGTTCTAGAAGATGAGCTGGCCCTATGGTGCTCTCTAGAGTGGCAGAATATGGCCCTAAGGGAATACCTGGGAAGGTCAGAACAATGCAGGACCAAAACAATTTCATATGAACACACACACACACACACAGACAAACAAGTACATGCAGAACTCATTGGCCAATAAATTATGTGTTCTCTTATTTAATCAATTCTAGACTGTCAAAAAAACTCCAAAAGAAACGCATCCAAACACAACTGGAAGATGTCAGTTGTATCCATTCTTTATACTTCTGTCAAATTTCAAGCTATCACAGCAGCAATCTTAGCTACAGATCCTGTGTGAAAAGGAGACAATGGAAACTAAAAAAATGGTTCATTTTCCTCTCTTGGATGTGTCTGTTGAAATCCTGATCATAGATATTAAGCTGTCTGATGATGAAGTTTATAAATTGACAGGTTGGTCATTGGATCAGACTCAGGCCAGCTTGCCGTGATTCACATTTCCCGTTAGGTGTCATGTGGAACTGGGATATCCCCTGTGGCCCAGAGAACAATCAAAGTGCTATTCCTTTCCACTGGATAGCTTTGTCATTTTATGGCCACGCATCCCAGTAAAACCCAGGATATAAACACGTAAATCCAATCAAGCTGAAATCCCTTCTTCTCCAACGTGCCCACTGCTCAGCTTGAAGTAGGTTGACTCATGTCTGAAAGACAGAGTGAAAACGCCTCCCTCTCCATGGGGGTCCTTCAGAGCCCTGGGTGAGAGTTGTCTCATTAAAATGTGTACCTCTAAACCAGAGAAAACTTCCACAGATTCCTTCTTAGTCCCTGAGATGTAATCAGCACAGCCCATACAGTTCACAGCATATGTTAGATTATCCTAAATTGTGTATTTCAAAGCAACAGATATAATTACGTCCTATTTATATTTCCTATCAGGAGGAAGGGAGGGAAAGAGAAGGATTTGAGAAACAGCATTAAGAGATTCAGTCCAAGCATTAAAAGTAGCCAAAGCTACACTCAGCTGATGAGTAGCATCTTGTAGTGGGCAGCAAATTAAGGTTAAATAATGTGTTTAGCAACAGGTTTTTTCTGGTTGTTCCAACCTTCTCCCTTTACTTTCCTCACATCAGATCAAGTGTAATTTCTGTTCAGCTCCTCATTCGCACCCACCTTGAGCCTAATATGTAATTTAAGATCAGCTGAAACGGCACTGAAAAAACATCATCATCATGTACCTTTACAGCACATCAGGTAATGAAGGTTTGATCCTTCAGAAGCTCTTCAGGATAAAGGATTTTGGCCAAAGATTTCACAATTTCATCACGGTGTATAATTTATCAGTTCTGCATCATTCCCCTATTTCCTTGGATACTCTGTGGAGAGGATTTCTTCTAAGCTCCTGGAATAACTACAGGAACAGTGCTGTAGGCAGGGACAACTTCCCAGGCTGGTTTCTCATGGAAACACAGGATCTGCCCACCCTGGCCAGCATTTGATAAAAACTTCTGAAAATGATCAGAACACTTCCTAATATCCTATCTAAAGAAAGAGAGAGTTTCATTGATCTCCAGCACTGGGAGATCCACTTCAGCAGTCTCCAAAGGATGCAATTTATTGAGACAAGAGATCCAGCTGTCTCAAAGCCCTCATTTCTGCAGGCTGCATTACTGATCACCCTCGTGGCTGCAGGTGGCACAGAGCTACATTCAAGTGGCCTCCTTGGGCTTCCTCATCCAAATAGAGGATTAAAGAGAGGATTAAAGGTGGACCAGGACAAGAAAATAAAGGAGAAACATCAGTGGCACGTGAGAGTCAGCTGGCAAAACCTAGAGCAAAATTTTAATGGTTTATCTGTGCTTTGGCTGACCTTGGAAATATCCTTGTGTTTAAACACAGAAGCAATCTTAGGAATTAGGTACTGGTAACACAGAATAACTTTGAGTTATCCTCACAACATTTTCTGACTCTGGCATCTCAGTCTTTTCTTGTTGTTTCCTGGGAATGTATTCTGCATCAAAAAACAGCTTTTCTTTTAAGGCACCACTCAAACCCCCAAAACCAACCAACCAAATGAAAACAAAACAAAACAAAACAAAACAAAACTACCACCAAAAAAAACCCCCAAATAAACAAAACCCCCAAAACAACCAAACCCCAACCAACTCTTCCACATGCAGTAGAAAAGGTGAATGTGCATTTTATGGTATTTCCTCCCTCATATCCCAGAGTTCACTTCTGTCCCTGGAGTTTGTTGCCAGCTGCAGCAAATGAGGCATGGGATGAGTTTGTATGTTTTTCCGAAACGTGTAACTCGCTGGGGAACCAGGGTAGGGGCACAGAGAGGAAAGGAAGAGAATGATCTTCTCTCAGCAAATAAAACAAAATGTGTGATAACCTGCAGTCAGCACAGTGGGAGCCTCTTTTGGACAAGCAGAATAAATTTTGTGCTGGAGTCTGGATAGGATGGGGCACAGAGGATTCTCCAGGGCACAGCTTGGAGACACATCCAGAGAATTGGGTATTTTATTGAAGATTGTTTTATTCACAAACAGCCACGAAATGAAAATGCTGGGTGAGGCAGAGAATAATTTTTTCAGTAATATTTTGCACATTTTGGGTGTGTGTAGGTCTCCCACTCAGATGAAACCAAAATGCTGTGGCATGGATTTAGATGTCTTTTGGATTGTTTAATTCTACCCAGCACTGCTTGACTCTAATTGATCACAAAATTCTCCTTGATGGACAATAATCACAGGTTTTATAAAAATAATTCTGGCTCATGTTCTGCAAAGGAGTTTGGTATTCTGTGTTATCTTCAAATCAGCGATGAAAATAATGACAGTTTTAAAATCAAACTAATGTAGGATAACATGAAAACAACCCTTCCAAAAAGCAGAACAAACTAATAAACAAATCCCAAACCCAAACCAGGACATTAGGGCTTACAGATCATAAATAAGGAGGTTAATAAAACCTAATAATTGTTCAGTGACAGTCATCCAGCTCCAGTCCAAAAGGCCATGATTAGCACCTCTCTAAAATGGAAATTAATGTGTTTTTCTCTTTCTCCTGCCTTTTTAATGTGTTTCCCAAAGCAAACCAAACGCCCCAGCTTGCTCCCACGTGTAGAGGCCTCCTCAAGATAACTTTCATCTCTGAAGACAAAAGCAGAGTGCCCTGAGTGAGAAAGGAGGACATTGAGTGCTTCACATGGAGGTAACCTCATGTCTCGGTTTGAAAAGACAGGTGTCTGTTAAGGAAAGCAGGAGCCTCCCCTGAAGTGGGAAATGTAAACCCCCTCCCTCCTAATTGTTATAATTTTGAAAATTAAGGGGCTCTCAGGCAAGGATATAGGAGCAGGAATAACAGTTCTTTATTAGGGAAGAGGAAAATGAANCTCAGTATTACAGGTCCACCCAGGATCAATTCAGCTCCAAGTACCTGCTGTACCTCCTCTGATCACCTGCAAAGGGAGTAACACCAAATTCTCTTTTTTACTCTTTCACAGTGCTTTTCTTTTCAATTATTTTTAAGTTAATAGTATTTGTTTGCGTTAGCTGAGAGGAAATTGAAATTTCTTCGTTAGAAGAATTCCTCCCTTCTGCTGCCCCTCTGCAGAAATGGGGTGTCCACTATGGGGTACAAATCACATAGGAATGCTTCAAACACCTCAAGGAGGTTGTAGACATTCCTATCCCCAGCTCTGGCCATGCTGGAAACGTGTCAGCCTAGAGACACCAATCTGTGCTGCACCACTTCCTGACCCTATCCAGCTCCTTGCAGGGTCACTGCCTGATCACAGCGCCCTAGGATGAAAGATGTGGCTGGGGGNTTTGCATTTTCCATTTCAGGAGAGGCTCCTGCTTTCCTTAGCAGACACCTGTCTGTTCAAACCATGACACCCAGCTTACTCCAGGTGAATTGGCTTAAATATTGGGTTGATTTAGATTGGATATTAGAAAGAAATTCTTTACTCAGGCGATGCCCTGGCACAGGTTTCCCAGAGAAGCTGTGGCTGCCCCTGGATCCCTGGCAGTGCCCAAGGCCAGGCTGGATGGGGCTTGGAGCAGCCTGGGACAGTGGGAGGTGTCCCTGCCCATGGCAGGGGTGAAACTGGATGATCTTTAAGGTCCCTTCCAACCCAAAACGTTCAGTGGTTCTATGATTTTGTGATTCTGTGAAAAAATAAAGCTTTTCCAGCCAAGGCCAGTGCAATACAATCAGGTCAAGGAACTCTTCTCAGCAGGGAGATTCAAGAGGTGATGATGAGATGGTGGAGCTGGCTGGAGCTTCTGGTGACTTCAGGGAGCTGCAGGGCTCCAAAACAACCTCATGGACTTTAAAACTCATGGACCCAAGGTCTTCCTATGATCCTATGGGATTTTTTTTCCCTTTTTTCTTGTATGTGCTACTTCTTGCTCTTGATGTTTATGATTTTCACTCTCAAACAGCAGATTCATTTTGTCATTCTTAACAGAGCAGGTGAAGCTGGGTCTTAGCAAGGCATATATCCCAATTCTCTGACTGGAAACATTTTCCAGTAATAAAATATGCAACAAATTCTCCCGCTCTTTAACATGCCATTTAATCAATGTGTTCATACCATGCTCAGTAAATGGTGCACTGTCAGTTTAATTTGTTCAACTCTTGTTGTGCTACTCGTGTTCACCCCTCCTTGCTTCCCCCCTCCCCAGTACATAACCAACGTATCATTTTGCATCCCATGTGGGATTTCTCCGCTTTAACCTAGTAAATCTTTTAATTCCTAATTTGGTATTCTGCTCTAATAGATTCACCCATGAAAAGAGCCCGGAAGGCTGGAGCTAAGAAAAATCACTTTCATTTTCTCAGATACTATCGAGTGGTTTAATGTAAAACACACATGCAGTGCACAGTTTGTGATCTCAGATTTTATCAGCCACGTGTTGCAGAGCTGAGTCAAACCTGAGCAGGTTTTTGATGAAGGGATAAACATTCAAGTCGAGGCTGGAACCACTTAATAATGGTGAGATACTGAAAAAAAAAAAAAAAAAGCAGTTGCATAACAGCAAGGAACAGTTCACAAGAGAGACTGAAATTTGGCTCCAAAGCACTGGTGTGAAATGTGGGCACCAGCACAAGTCGTCCAAAGCAGAACTTAGAACTTAATTAACCTTGCTGCTTCATTATTAGGGATCTCCATTTAAATCAATGATCTAAATTAAAGTGTTAAAATAGCAAATGTACAATCTATATTTAACCATAAACACTATTTCTGTTTGTCATTTACATTTTTAGCATTTTTTTCCCCCACCCTGAAGAAAGGTTGATGATAACTGAGTTGGGAGACAGAGTTTGGAATTTATTTTTTTTTTTAATAACTGGGGAAGGTGTTTCAGGAATATTTTAAGTGGATTTATATTTCCATTCTATTTTTTTCATTGATTTTTCCATATTGGACCATGCCATATGGTTCATTCTGATTTAGTTTCTAGCAATTCATAATTTAATTAAGAATTACTGTCTAAGAACTGAGCAGAAATGAAAAGCACATTTGGAAGTGCACACACACGATGTTCTAAGCCCCCCTGGCCTGGCTGAGGAAGAGAAAACAAAGTTGCTCATGACATTGAAATTTATTGAGAATTACGTGATGCCCTGAACAAAGAAAGAATCATGTGGTGTTAGTGAATTGACTGCACTGCTCCTGGACAAAGAGTTCTTCCCAGTTAATTATTAGCATTTAAATTATAAGCAGAGATATTTTAGTCTATTTCTGCTGTTAATAAAAAGAGCCTGACACCTCCGTGGCATGAATCATATTTTGACTTCAGTCACTCTTTGGTCTCTGGTTAAAGATGAAGCCAGTACTGACTGCCCTTCTAATTCAGAAATAATAGAGTTTGTGCTTTTTATTCCATGTTCTGCCTCAGTTTCACAGCACGTTGTGACCTCTAAAGGTTCTCCCAGCTTCCAGATTGTGTGTGTTCATGAGGGTTTTCAGTCAGCCTTGGTTTCTTGGAAATCAAAGCTAAATTCCTGTCAGTGTGCTCAGGGTCTTTAATTGCCAGGATGAAGAGTGGTGTTCACCCTGCATGGTTTCTTCAGAAAATATTAAAAAAATTGGTGTTATTGCTGCAACAGTCTCATTTTTCAGCTAATTCCAGGTCATTCTCTTGCAAGGACATCCCATCCCTGGAAGTGTCCAAGGCCAGGTTGGACTGGGCTTGGAGACAGTGGGACAGTGGGAGATGTCCGTGCCCATGGCAGGGGGTTGGCATGAGATGAACTTTAAGGTCCTTTTCAACCCAAACCATTCTAGGATTCTATGGTATTTTCTTCCCTCCACCCCCCAGACCACGTTACAGATTTATTCTTTTTCAAAATTTACTGTGGGTGTTGACAAATACAGAAGTTGATGACTTTTGTCAAGACTTGTGTCTTAAGCACGATTTTGTGTTGTTTTTTATTTTCCATTTCACTTCCTTAATTTATCCTTTTACAAGCCTAGTTTTAGGGATTGGTGAGTCCCTTCCATGGCAGTGGGACTGGCTTTAAGGAGTGTCCACCCTCCATGCCCCCCAGCACTGATGTCACAGGGACAACCTCCTACCTTGCTACCATTTCTGGACATTTTAAAAATCTTGCAAGATCCCAGGGTGTCTGTGGATTTAAGAATGCCAACAGTTTTAAGACAGATCCCTATGATAAACAAAAAATTCTGATACGTCAATGTGAGCTACAAAAAGAGAAAAGAAAGACAACGCAGTAAAAAAAAATGTCTTCTGAAGAAAAGTGCCAGTTGTACTCTGCCTTCTGAACATCTCCAAAGCACTAAAAACAGACATGAAGAAAATGCTCTAAAATTGCTCTTGTTGTTATTGTCACTAAGGAAACAACTTCCCAGGGATCTGCAAGTTGAGGATCCAGGCTCTTTGCTGTGCAGCCAGCTCTCTCTTCCAGCACACTCCCCAATCTCTGGCAAATCAGGTCTGTCCACCAAGGGAGATCCCTCCTGCCCTGTCTCAGCTGAGGCCTCGCTTCCTGCAGGGTTTGAACTCTGATGCTCCAGAAAAGCCACGATCCAGACTTGCCACAACACGTGGTATCAAAGCACAGAGCCAGGACTAAACAGAGGGATTTTGCCTTAAGATACTTCTGCAATCCACCAGCACTGCCAGGAGAGCTAGAATAGCACAGGAGCTGGGGAATGTGGGAGGCACAAGGCAGAATTTTTTCTGTCTGCTCATTTGTGGTGGTTTTTTTCAGCCCCACTTCACACACACCCAGTGACTGAGATGTGTGCTGGGTTTGGATTGAGGCAAACGGGTTTGTAGGAATTGTTTAACCTCTTCAGCCCTTCAAGCAGCGTGGCCATCTGCACACTGCCTGTTGGGAATGATGTGCAATGAGAGATTGGATCACCTCTGATCGAGCCTGGGCATTGTGAAGAAGAATCTCAGCTGACCTGCAAACCCATTCAACGTGCAAATTATTTGTCATTCATTTAATAATAATTTAATAACAGTTGAGTGACCAAATTCCCAGAGTTTAGTGTTCAATTTCCCAGCATCAGCACAGCCAATATTTTCCTGAGCTGTAGAGTCCCTCATATCCCAAAAAGCTTGATAAGAAATTCTGCGGAAATACATTCAAACAGGAGCACGCAGAGCAGATATTCCCTATCACCAGTTCTGCTGCAGACTAAGGAGCAAATAGTGGCTAAATTAATTGAAAAGAGACATCACAGAACAGGCAGCAACTAAGGAACAGAATATTTTTTTTTAATTACTGGAGACTAAGCCAAGATGTAAAGAAAACTGATTAAATAGAACCCGTGTAAAGGCTTCACTAATATAAAATCATTTCAAAGCATTTGAAGTTTGAAAATATTTTCTCATTACCATGGACAGGTGTCCTTGTCAGATCTGACTTCCTAAGGGCCCTTGGAAGACTAAAGCACTTTTATCCAAGAACCAGAACATGTCTTTGTAGACAAGTTTATTTCTAGTGTGTCCTTATCTTCTTGCAGCCTCTAGTCTTCTATTCCCCTTCTCCTTGTGTAAAAGGGTAATCTGGCTCTCTTTAACTCTCATTTCTGAGCTATGTAGACCAAAAGTGCTTAAAAGGTCTAAAAGCAAAGCTGTTCTGTCCGAGCTAACAGCTGGACCTCAGTGAATCCATCTGTCAACGGCAACAAATCGATAACCACAGAGCAATGCCCTGCCAGGGTAAAAATCTCTTTGTGCAGCCAGCAAGGAGCCTTTGCTTTTATGTTAAACTCGTCACCCACCTTTGGATCAGAAGAGATTTCTCAGATGCCTCTTTGTGAACAGAGGGAGCTCAAGGAGTAGCCAGCAACCACCAGTGGCGGTTTCATAGCAGAGGCAAGGAAATGGCTTTGATATTGCACCTACAACGTGAAATATGCCAGGTCTGGAACCTTCCTTGGCCTTGAGGTCAAGCAATGGCTCTGCCATCACTCTTGTTCACTCTGCCAAACTGCTCCACCACCAACCAGAACAGCCTCATCCCAACTGCCTGTGAAAACTCTTTGGGCCACGATGTTCGCAACTCCTATTTGCCTTCATTTGTTAAATACCTTACTTAGCTATTGCACAGAGAGTTTGGAGAACAGATTCTCATAGTCTGCTGCAGATTCTTGCTGTTTCCCTCCCACCAGAGCCCTGTAAATGATTATCTGCCTTCCTCACCATTGCCAGTCTCATTGGTATTCATGCCAGTGCTGTCAAGCAAACGCACCTCTGCTGAAGAGATCCTAATGAAAACAGTTTCCCCTCATCTAGGGAGATTCATTTCATCTCGAAAAGACAACAGAAATTTCTGTCACCGCGCAGCGTGCAGATAAAAAAGGCACAAATGCAAAACCCAAGCAATCGAAAAATGTTTGGCGACGAGTCTGTGCCTCTCTGAGCACACAAGAACTCTGACGTGAGTTTTCCTCAGATAATTCCTTAACTACCAATTCAGAATAATGACAGCAACACTTTAAAGAAATCTTCTGGGAGAAGAGTAAGTATTCGCTTTTAAATTCTATAAACTTCCGAAGGAAATATTTTGATCTTTTTTTTTTTTTACTTCAAATCTATTAACCCTATGTCCCATCCTTGACGTGGAAAGCCTTTGTTTTGTAAATCCATAAGGGAAGTTGAGAGAGTGTTTTACAAATCAAAGTGGATTTTCCCCCAGTAGCTTCAGACGTGTGCTTTGTGGATGTTTATAGATAACCAAGTCATCCCAGACTCCTGTAATGGACAGTGGCCAGAGGGGGAAGCTATTATGCAGAACAAGACATCTGATTTATTTAAAATTTTTGCTTCAGGAAAAAAAAGAAATTTATTGAACTTTGTATTCTTATGCTTTGTAAATATAGTGTAGAAATTTGTATCTATGTAGATGTGATGGAAAGAGTCTATTTACAAGGGCAGGTAGTGCTAGGACAAGCAGGAATGATTTTGAATGGAATGAAAACAAGTTTAGATGGGGTATCAGGAAGACATTTTTCCCTTGAGGGTGGTGAGGTGCAGGAACAGGTTTCTCAAAGAAGTTGTGGATGTCTCTTCCCGAGAAGTGTCCAAAGCCAGGTTGGATGGGGCCTGGAACAACCTGGGATAGTGGGAGGTGTCCCTGCCCATGGCAGGGGGGGGAAGGGGATGATCCTCAAGGTTTCTTCCAACCCAAAGCATTCTGTGATTCCATAACAATGATATATTGCAGAAATTTATTCAAAGTGTACCTGTCCAGGTGTCTTGTGTGGGTTGTTGTGATTTTGCAATGGAATTTCATTGCTATTGGAGCAACACATTGAATAAATCCCCAAATGAACAAACAAGTTTCGGTACTTGGGCTGATTCATCTAAATTATTTATTTTGAAAGAATTCAAAGAACATCAGTGGAATATTTGCTAAGAGACATATTAAGAACTTGGGGTCATGTCTCATTTATCCCATGGTATTGTTGAAAGGTCAAGTTGCAACAAGCAGGATGAACATACCTGACAAACATTTCAGCACTGCTGACATTAACAACGTGGGCTCCTTCCCTGAGCTCATTGCAAACATTGAGTAGGAGCTCTTCCAGAGCTGCTCACAGGAAAATCAGAGGGGAAAACTCAGAACAACAGGTGGAGAAAGGCACAGGTCACACTGTGCTCCTCCTGCTTTGCATTGTAATTCAAGGGTCACCAAAGGCAGCAGTCTGCTGAGAGAGGCAATAAAGTGTGGGATCCTATAGAATGTTTTATAAAACCAGGCTTGAAAATACAGAGCTTCCAGCCGTGGATCTCATGGTGATGCTGGCTGAAGTCATGGTAAGAACAGCCTGAATCCCAGCTGGACAAAGAGGGACCACAGCAAAAAAGGGCAGAGAATGATAATTGCACAGAGGGGAGTGGAAAGCGCTGGGAGGAATGTGCATTGTTTTATTCTTTTGCACATTTCTTTATTAAATGGATTGGCAAATCACTGTGGTTCCTTTTGCTGAGTGTGGAGGAGTTTACATCTTTCTTAGAGATGAGGACTTTGTTGAAGGCTAAGTCAAAGCCTTCAAATTTGAAGCTTCAGATGGTGTCAATACTACCTGTCCCATTTAGAGCACATCAGTATTTTTTCTTTCTTCACGTTCCCTTACATCAGTGATTTTTCTTAGCTTTCTTCAACTTAGAGGAGAAAAAAATGCCACAAAAATTAACACAATGTTTAGAAGGGCTGAAAATAAAAGCAGGAGGATGTTGGGACAGCACCCTGATCTATGTTCCTCCAGCAGCAAAGGAAGCAAAGTCCTGAGATGCACTTTGAGGAAAGATGGAAATTATCACTTTCTTGAAGTTAAGAAATCCTTAGAGATCAATTGCCTTCTTTACTCAGAGGATGGTGGGGCACTGGAACAGGCTGCCCACAGAAGTTGTGGATTCTCTTTCTCTGGAAGTGTCCAAGGCCAGGTTGGATGGGGCTTGGAGCAGCCTGGAACAGTGGAAGGTGTCCCTGCCATGGCAGGGGTGGCACTGGATGGGCTTTGAGCTCCCTTCCGGCCCAAACCACTTCATGAATATCTGATTGATTCTCTGATTCCATGTTGAGGGCAGTTGCAGAGATGTGAAAGAACAAGCTGGGCTCAGCCATCCTCAAGTCTGTCTTCTTTATCTTTACCACTCCTGATAAAAATGCACTAAAATGATAAATACAGGTCTTGCTTTGTGGTCTGATCCTCTGCCTGCTGCAGGCTAAGTGCAAACACAAAGGCACCAGAGGTGGTGATTTTTCAGTCACACAGAAGCAGTAGCACATTACAGGGATGCATTTTGGAAATGGCAAGGACATGGCACAAGTACAGAAAAATTTGGCATGTTGAAACCAGCCCGTGAATCAGAAGCTGTAATATTTTGAGTTAAAGCTCTCAGAGCTGATTTATAAAATGCCAGTTTGAACATGCTGCTGAAGAGAGTGATATGGATTATCCTGGCCATGCACTCAGACACTGCCTGCATATCCTTCCAGTCTGGCCAGTCTGCATGGAATGGGGAGATCTGTTAACTTTTCTTTTTTCAGATCATCTTATCTGGCTTATCTGGCTCTTCCACAGCACTCATTGACCAGTATTCCCCCATAGCTAATGGAGGTAAAAAGGATGTTCAATCCAGAAACCTGATTTAGGATCTAAAGAATTGAAATCTGGATTCCACAGCTTTCATTGTTGTAAAGACAACATTTAATAAACACCATTTAGTTCCACCCAGACATCTGCACACATAAAAAGGTTGTATTTTAGAGCAAGTAGTTAAAGAAGCAAAAAGGAAATTACATAAAATTATATATGATTGCCAGAAAATTCAGACAACCCCTGGTTTAAACGAAAGCATTTTTTAAACCTCGACATTTCAGTGAATGACATTCATTATGGAACAGTCTGTCAGTTCATTAAGCAGAATATCAGGTTAGAGTTTCTGCAGCCAGTGAAGAAATGAACTGCATGTTAATGTTCAGGTGAACTTCCTTCTCACCCTCTTAGAAAATAACTGTGAGTTCCAAATTACCTGATCTGAGTGGTCTGGCTGAGCTATCATGTTGCTGGTTTCATACCCATGTTTTTCATGACATTTTACACACTAAACTTCTTCTGGCTGTGAATGGATTTGGCAAAGGGTCACACCCATGGCACTGCATAACGTAGTGCACATGAAAATATGCATAATCTGTTTATTGAGGTCTGCCTCAGAAGCTCTTTGGGAATAACAGAGTAACTCAATGATGTCCTTGTTCTAATTCAGTAGGGACAATGGGAAGGAAAGGAAGAGGTCGATGTAATGATCCATCAGGAGAAAAAAATAAATCAAGACCATGTCAAAAGGGAGACTTTTAGTTTGGAGAAACCATTTTTATTTCTGTTAGGAAGATGTGAGACTTACTTTTCCAGATGGATCCTGGAAAGATAAAAAATCATTTTTCTATCAGGGAGAGTTTCATGACAGGTTTTCCAAACTGATGCACACAAAGCTCCCCAGAGGACCTGGAAGATGCTGAGTGTGTCAGAAGGATATTAAAGCTTGCTGCTTTGAAGAGTTTTGCTCTAAATAGGCCCTGTTTTGCTTTAATCACCTTGGACCCACCTCTGTGTTTTCTGGAGACAGAGAACATGCCAGAAAAATGAAAGTAGACAACAGCCACACAAACCTTCCTCAAATAAAATGTGTAGTTGACATTGTTCATTTCAAACAGGAGAGTTTGGAGAAACTGAAACAACCCAGCAATAAAGCCAGCAGCACTTTGGAACCTGGACAGAAAAGTCTTTTCACATTAAAAATGCAAAACTATGTGTAGATGAAATCTACATCTCAAGGAATCTGGGAAAAGGAGTTGCAAGGAAAAACTCCAGAGTGGAGCTGGTGAATCACAAACATAAAAAGAATCCAGAATTTCTTTCCCACTCTAGAAGGAGACAGCAACCTGGGCAACAAAAGCCAGGAGCTGTCAGTGGCAGCTGAATCTGGAGAAAGTCAAATGCAGACTCAAGATTGTCTTATAAAAAAAATTCCAGAAATTATTTGGAGCTACACCTACAATGTAGGGTGGGTTTTTTTGTTGGGGTGTTTTTTTTTTTTTGGTGTGTTTTTTGGGGGGGTTTTGTTTTGGTTTGGTTTTGGTTTTTTTTTGTTTGTTTGTTTTTGTGGCCCAGTATCTTAACTGTGATCCACGACAGAAATTCAAAAAGGCATTTTCAAGCCCTGCATATGAAAATCAACCAATTCTTTGTGTGTTTGGTGAGAGCACTGAGGCCCAGATTTGCTCAGTCTCATTCTACACCCCCAGGAGGAGGGATCAGAAAGCCAGGACAGGACTCAGACAGCAGATGAAACCATCTCAGTGGTATTTATGGGAGACTTTTTTGGGTTAAAGAGCTACAGAGCTCAGTCTACAGTAGATAACTGTATTTATGCACATTGACTGGGCACTGGCCAGAGGCCAGAATCAGCAGCTGAAATGCTGGAGTTTGGTGCAGGAACACCCCAGGGTATTTAACCTGCCCTCAGGACGAGGGGAAATGATGTGCTGTAGATAAACACCACACTGACAAATCCCTGATGGATGTTAGATACCCCAGGGGATCTCAAATGGCACTTAACACCTCTGTTTAAGTGGCTGAATCATGTGCTAAATCTCCTTTTATTTTAACAGGAGTTTCTGCACTCAGACACAGGCAGGCACTTCAAAGCCCACACCCGTCTTGGTCTGAGAGCTGGATCCCATTTCGGGTCAGCATCATAAAAATTATCCTAGCAAAAGGGACCTGCAAGTCCCATACAGAGAAAAGGGAATGAGTTGAATACCAGAGGTGAAAATCTGCCAGGGACACACTTGCTGGAGGCACCAGAAAGGCTGTGATGTGCTTTTCTTTTCCTCTTCTGAATGAAATTCAGATTTTGGTAGCCTGTGAAGGCTCTTTTCCATGACAATCACTGCTACATCCAGCTGCGGAACAAGCAACAAGCCAGAGAACAAAAAGCTGGAGAATACAGAGCAACGTCCAGGGGCTTGGATGATGCAGAGAAACAACTTCCACATGGCTAATATTGGCTTTCCACTCTGCTCCCTCCCTGCAGCCACCAAGAACCATTCTCCAACAAAGTTCCTTCCAGCTGTTTGCCCACTGTACGTAATCATCTCGGCTCACAAACCCATTCAGCAGCACAAAAACCCCATCCAGGCTGTCAAAAGCCACGAAACCCCAATGAATGAGCCTGGCTTGTGCCATCCAGGGCTGCAGTGACAGCTGTGACACACTCGCAGCCTTAGTCATGAGGAGCTCAAGCATCTGCGGTATTTCGGATGCTCTCTCATCCCCTCTGCATTTTAAGCTAGAGCACAAAACTCCTGGAAGGAGTCCAAAGATCCAGCTCTCTGAAACACAGGAAATGAGTAACTTCACTAACTTTAACTTGGGTCTTTAAATAATGCACTTGTGCTGGCTTCTTTATAGAATTTGTTTTGAGGCCAAGAGAGAAAGTTCTGTTGTGTGTCCAAACTCTCAGATGCAAATTAAGCCCAAGCTCATATTTGGCTTCTGGTACTAATTGCATCAACTTAAGAATGCAGATGCATGTAAAATGTCATTATTACAAATATTTTGTTTTAAAAGGAAATGTTTTTTGCTTATGACTGTGACCGTGCCATTTTATGTTTTTGCTAGAAATAAAAAGCACCTTCTTTAAACCTACTTCAAAAACGTGACAGTAAGAGCAGAAACAGAGATGTTGTGATTTAATAAAGTCTCTCCATGCCAGGAAAAGGAATTCAGAGTTAAAGATATCTTAGCTATTTTAAACTCCCTTTCCAAACATATATAATTTATTTCTGCTGTGGGGAAATATACCTTACTGCTACAACTTTAACCCCAGTCCATGTATGAATGTGTTCTGAGAGGTTAATGTTTTTATTTCTTGCATTATTTGGTTTTCAGTAAATAATTTTAAAGGCAATGGTGAAGGAGGAAGATGTTAGTTAAATCTATTTGTCAGTGGACTTTGTTAGCTTAGGACAGAGGGTGAAAGCATTAAAATAAAAAAGCACTGAGCTATTGATACATGGCACAAAGCTGCCTTTTAGGTCACCTACTTCTGAGCACAAGGGCTCCAGAGTGGTCAAAATCTATTTTACAAGGTGCCAACCCTGAGCTAATGAGGTCTGGTCAGCATCCATCTCCAGCCATTCCCATGCAGGGCAGGGCAGATGAATCTGGAGCTTTCACAGCTCCTGCCTGGCTCAGAGAACAGGCAGAGCCAGATTCTGTGTGCCTGCACAAAATCATGTCACCGTTCTAGACGTGTCCCTGTGCTGGTGTGTGCACAAAATCACATCCCAGCTTCAGCTGGCAAAGCCCTCTGAGTAACTGCACAGAGGAAGAAAGTGTTGATACACCAAGGAAGCCCATCAGATCTCAAAAATCAATGAATAATCAAAAATAAAAAAAAAGATAACTAGGTAGGATGTTGTCTGTGGCCTGAATTCTCCAGCAGCTGCATCTGCCCTTCATCGAATAAGGGGAAGATGTGGGTGAGGAAGATGTGGGGTCCACCACAGCAGCTTTGGGCTTTCCATAAAACTTAAGTTTTTCATAAAACTTGCCAGCTATCAAAATTTGTGAGCCAGCAAAACATCACCAGCCTTCCCCTCCAAAGAAAGATGGGAGAAGAGAGGCACTTCACTCCTGGGGATGCCTCTGAGGTACCATGGCTCCATCTGGCTGATTGTGGATGGGTGCCTGAGTCAGCTGCTGCAAGAACCTCCACGGGGTGATTCATGGGACCTGCTCCAGGAGGAGATGAGCCACTCTGCTCATTCCTAACACAGAGAATTAGGGTGATTGGCTTGGATGTGAG
This sequence comes from Irena cyanogastra, assembly GCA_013397155.1. NCBI lineage: Eukaryota > Metazoa > Chordata > Aves > Passeriformes > Irenidae > Irena > Irena cyanogastra. Next base: position 261,446 of record VWZV01003980.1, read on the forward strand.
AGTTTAGTTTTCAGATGCTTTCAGAGAGTAGATGAGCATCCTCCAGGCAGCCAAACACTTCTGAGTGAGGAAGCTTTCCCTCCACATGAAATGAACAATAGTTTTGTCAGGGGATCCTTTGGGGACAAGTTTCCTCTTGAGAATGAGTGACTTTATACATCCTCCACCCCCCAGAGATGGACCTAATGAAAAATCTGTTCCCTAGAAACCAAGAACTTAACTCAGTCACATTTTCCTTCAACACAATTTTTTTTTTCCTTAGTAATCCTTACAGAGTCAGACTGAACAATGCCCTGTTCCTTGCAGGGACAGAAAGTCGCACAATTTGCCGATTCTGAGCAACAACTGAATAAAAGTAAAAAATCCAGGCTATTAACCCACCACACAGATTAAAACATCTTTTCCTGCCCTAACCCTCAGCTCCATTTAGCAAACCAACAAATCATAGATAACAGACCATAATTATCCTTCCATTTGCAGCTCCCGAGCAATCGTGACCCAGACAACTCTAATGTTGCCACTGTGATTGAGGCACACTTCTTGTGAAATGCCTCAAACTGGATGGACAGACCTGAAAACAGACCTGGCAGATGTTTCATGTATGTTCAGTAAGGAGCTCTTAGATATCAACACTCCCAATGTGTTACCAAATAAATTATTATTATTGTTATTGCCATAGTTATTATTAAGAAGAATTTGAACATATACATATTCATCCCCTTTTCAATCGGTTTTAGAGTGAATTATGAATTAGGTTAACAAAAACTGGAATTATTGAGTTATTTGTTAGGTATTTTGGTGCTTGTTTTGTTTGGTTTTTTTTTCAAAGATGGCATTAAGCAGAGATTTTTCCACCTTTAAAAACTTAAAAAAAAAACCAAAAAACTATGGTATTTAAATAGATCAAAGTAGTTTCAGGTCATAGGTCTCTATCAAGGAGTAAGATATGACACCCGAATGAGCAGGCATGAAACTGTCAGGGTGTCTCCAGGGCAGATAAATTGAAGAATTTGTATTTAATAGAGCAGCAAACAAGAGTCCCTGCAGCTGCGTGTTTCTGCAGGAGGAAATATTCCTCAGCATGACAGCCACATTGGCTTTAAACCCTCTGTGTGGTGATGCTTCCACCTTTTCTTTAGGAGATGGAATGGTTTAGCTTGTCCTAAGAAGTTCAGCCCTGAAATTATTAATCTGGCTGCTCTGGAGGTGAGCTTGCAGGGGGACACAATCGCTGAGCTGCAGTGAGTTACATAAACAAGGTTTGAACAACCCAGTGAGTTTTATACTCATTCCTAGTTTGCTTTGTGCAGATAAAAGTGCAAGCCTAAGAAGGCAGATAATAAATTGAGAGAGCAAAAGGTGGTTCAGAGGATAAATTCTGCCATGAAGCTTCTGGGAAAAAAAAAAAAAACAAACCCTGCCTTTTTTCCCATATATTTGTGCCCACTCAATTACAATCCAAGCAGCGTTTCAGCAGCCACGAGAGGCACAGGAATTCTAGAACTTGTTAGTGCTGTGGAAAACTACCAAACACCTTTCTGTATGCAAAGCATTCCCTAAGAACAGAACAAGTTCAGCACCAAGGGAACTGGGAAAGTCTCCTCAGGGATACTCTGAACAGCCTCTTCCAGTGGTGCCACAGCTCACCCTGACGAGGCACTGTCAGCAAAGATGACTTTCCAGTTGTGGACAGCAAAAAAGAGAGAGTTCCTCACTGCTGCATTTACATCCCTTTCAGCAGAGCTGTTCCACTTCTGTCCTGATGTGGAAAATTCACTCCAAAATCCTGTTGACTGCAGCGTGTGCCGAAGCACAGATGGTATGGGATGGGCTGGACGTGACAGGAGCAGAGGAAATGGAAACAAGGAAACACGAGCCAACAAAAAAAAATTCCCTCATTGACTTAAAGATTGAGGCTGCACTCTCCGGGCCGAGGAAAGGGGTGAAATGAAATTGAGCATCTCCACTGACTTCCACATCCTCAGCTCAGTTTTCCTCTCCTGGGAACAGTGGCAAATAAGCAATTTCTCTGTTAAATCAGAACTAACTGCAAGACCTGATATTTCTGTGGATTTCTTCACCAGGCATGAGCTGCAGCATGATCCTGCCCCGAGTTCACTTTTTCTCAGCGCTTCTTAACTCAGATACTCTGGTTTCATTAAAAGATAATCTGAGCTAATTTAGGAATTAGACTGTTTGTACTAAGTGTGCTCAGAAGGAAGGAAAGGCAAACAAAATCTGCTACATTGGAATGAATCAGCTCAGGGACACAGGGCTCAACTTAGCAAAGGCACAGGCACATATGGAACTCAACCCCAGGAAAAAAAATATCTCCAGGATGCTGTCTCAGCCAGCCAGACAAGGAGAGATGTGATGAACAAAGGTCTGAATGTGCTCAGCAGCACAGCCCACAAGCTCAGAAATCTCAGGTTTTCTCTCCCTGGTAGCATCCCACAACAGAGCTCCTGCCTCTGTGTTTGTGAGCCTCACAAACACCAGCAGCAGGTCTGGGCAGCTCCGTGGGGCTGTGCCAACAGCAGATTTCCTAAACCCACAGCGAGGAAGGAGCCCTTCAGTTTCCTGCAGGGACCCCCATGGATGATGGAAAGCTAAAGCCCAGCAGTGAGCACAAAGCCTGTTTAAAGAGAAATAAGTGTATTTATCACACAAAAAGCCCCCTCCTCGTGACCTTGAAGGCTGTGCAGTGCCCGTGGTTATCCTCCCAGCCATTCACATGTCTTTGGTTGGATAGAACAAAACAGCAGAAATCTTGAGATAAATGCCCAGGACAAAATAAGATCAATTGGAGCTGTCCTGAATGACAGCAAAGCAGCAACCCTGGCCAACAGCACATGGAAACAGGTGGGAATAAAAGTGGAAGACCACAACCCGCACACAAGCAGACACATCAACTTCAATCCAACTCCCCTTATTGCCCTGACCAGCATTCCTTAATTATTCACCAAATTCCAGTGCTGCCTTACCCATCCTACAGGACAACTGCTTCCAAGGCAGCTCCGGGGTGTTTGGCATCAGTCAAAGAGAGATGCTTGTATAACACATTTTTTCTCTGCAGCTACCCCAGGAGCACTTCCAGGAGTTTGCCTCCGTGCTATCATTAACCTCCAGCAATCAAACATTCCCTCGGATTGGCCACGGAAGCGTTTCCCTGCTGTACCTGACCAGTGCTGCACAGGCTGGGCAGAGGAGTGAGGGGGCTGTGTACCCAAATAACAGCGAGTGCAAACCCATTTGTTGTTTTTTTGACTCCAACAGATGAAATTAAGAAATTCAACATGCTGTTTCAGTTACATATTGCTGTACCAGTCCACCACTTGCACTGTAATTAACATGCACCAGACGGATGGTAATTGATAATTCCCTGAGAAAGAATCATGGCACTTTGCTGCCTTATTCACTTTAGTTAAGATTTTCTCCTTATTATAGCTACCTCCAGTGCTACTCCAATACATCCTTCAAGCTAAAGGCCAGATTCTGTTTACCTGCAGATCAGATGCAGAAGAAATCCACTGACTTCCAGGGAGTTCTTCCAGATCTGCTGCTGTGTAAGTGGGATGATCGTGTAGCCATAAACACCAGAGTGTCACTAATCAAATCTCCCTTTTTTTTCCCGTGCATTTTCCAGTTCTGCACACCGAGCTGCATTATCGCATTCTCGTTCTCTCCCTGGCTGTAAACTCCTCAGATTCCAACACATACCTGAACGCTTCGCATCCTAAATTCAGAGCACAGCGGGAAGGAGCCTGTCCTGCGTGCCACCCCTCTGACTGGGGATGTGCTCGGCATGAAGATGGTGTTGTTAGAGCCAGCTGCTCGAGCACCGATAAGGAGAAGCGCCCAGGGGCACGCGAGCAGAGGTCAAAGGCACACGAACCGCAGTTTCTCCCCGCTACCCCACAGTAAAAACAAGCGGGTCCTGCTGCACTGCTGGCGGGGTGAATCAGAGTTTCTGCGGCAGGTGAGGATGCGGAGCCGCATCGGGAGCCTTGGGCTCGGAAACGCCGGCAGCAGCGGCGGGGCTGTTAGCAATCAGGTTTTATTTACCAGCCATATTGTGTTAAAATCAGACGTGACTCCCATACCGAGCGCCTCAACCTGTCACCGCCAGCAAAGCGAGATTGATTTGTTGGCAGAGAACTGAATCTATCCGGAGGACGCATCCTCCGAGCCTGCCGAAGGCAGGAAGCCCGCATGCGATTCCCCCCTGAAGAAGCGCTCCCAGGAGCTGGGGACGAGCCGGTGAATCGATGTCACTCGCGGACAAGCCGGCGGTTCCTGCGGCAGCGCCGCCGTGGCATCCCCGGGCTCGGGGGCTGGGGCTGCCCCGGGAGGAGCTGGGGAGGCCGGGGAAGGACTCACCATTGCAGCAGGGCTCCGTCCCGGCGCTGGCGATGCCGCATCCCCGGGGGGACAGTGGCCGCGGGGAGCGGTCCAGCCCCGCTGCCCGCGCTGGCTCCGAGCGGCCGCGGCCGCGCTCCCCCCGGCCGCAGGAGGGGTCGGCGCCTCCGAAGGGAATCCAAATTCCTCCTCCCTCGCCTGCCGGTCATGTCCAGGCTGCCTTTGCTCAGGGGATGGGCCAGCTCCTGGCCGTGAAGGAATGTGCCATCGCTAAATTAAAAAAAAAAATAAACCAAAACCAAAACAAAAAAACCCCCTAACAAACGAAAAAGCAAAACCCAAACAACAACAACAACAAAATAAAAGCAAGAAGGGAGACCGGATATTTTAAAACTTTTTTTTCCCCCTCTCTATTTTTTGTTTTCTGTTTTTTTAGGGGGGCTGTCTGTGCTCGGGGAGGGGCAGGGGACGAGAGGGGTGCTCAGGCTGGCTGAGATGCTGAGCCGGGGTGAGATGCTCCGCTGCGCTCGCCCCTGTGCCTGTGTGTGCTTCTCATACCCAGACAATGCTCTGCAAAGCGAGCTGGTCCTGCGGAGAAATGCAAACACCTCCTCCCCCGAGTGCCTGAGCAAAGGGAAAGCGATATGGAACCAATAGCTTCTCCTCGGCTGCTCTCATTAATATGGAGGAGAAAAAGAAACCAATGAGGAGGAGCGGGAGGAGGGATTTATTTAAATCAAATTTCCCCAATCGAACACCCTTTCTCCCGTTTTTTGTTTTTTTTTTTTTTTCCTTTTCCCACGTACCCCAAATCTGCCTTCTCCCCATCACCATAGCGCCGTTTCTGCTGTCCCAGAAATTGTTATTTCTTATTTCGTTACTGTGACAGGGTCAGCAGCACACGGCGATGGGAGGGAGGATGGCAACGCTGCTGGGAGGGAGAGGGGGCTGTGCGAGGGAGGATGAAAGGAGCCAATTTCTCCCGGACCTGCGGAGTTGATAGCAAAGAGAAGCGATAAAGTAGCTGGAGCTGTCGGAGAGGGGAACTGAGGGGGAGCAGAGCAGGAATTTCAGCTGGAAACACCATTTTGCAGATGGTGTGTGCAGATGGGCTGGTGGGCTGTGTCCAGGCTGAGCTCTCTGAACTCGGAGAGAGGATTCTTTCCTCTCCCACGGCAGATGCACACCCAGGGAGGGAAATGACTGCACAGAGCATCAGCATCTGAACTGTCCTGCAGTGTCACAGAGCCACCCAGACACGGGAGCCCTGGAACAGCAGTGCAGGAGTGGCACCTGTGGCTCGAAAATGACTGGAGGGGAGCTCTGGGGAGGGCTGGAGAGAGGGGAAGGCGTGTCCAGTCTCAAGCTGTGCCAAGGGAAATATAGGTTGGATATTAGGAAAAAAAATTTCACAGAAAGGAGGGTAAAGTTCTGGAATGGCTGCCCGGGGAGGTGCTGGAGTCCCCATCCCTGGGTGTGTTTAAAACAAGCCTGGATGTGGCACTGGGTGCCAGGGTTTAGTTGAGGTGTTGGGGCTGGGTTGGACTCGATGGCCTTGAAGGTCTCTTCCAACCTGGTCATTCTGGGAATTCTGTGAACTCTGTGAATTCTGTGAACTCTGTGAATTCTGTGGTTCCACATCCAGTACCTGCAGAAGAGCAGGGTGGCACCTGTCCCCTGCCCAAGAGCATCCAGGCACTGCTCTCCACTGCACAGTGCTCGAGGGAAGGCTCTCCAGACCTGGAAAATGGCCACTAAAGGAGCCTGAGCATCGACAGCAGCCCCAGAGGAGTCCTCTGCCAGGACATCCCATGGAGACACTTGGCCCCACGCTGATTTTGCTGCTCTCAGGCCCCCCAGATCTGTGTCAAGGATTTGAGGTGCTGAATGCCCACATCCTTACCCAAATTCTGTGAGATGCGCTGGAAGAGCAGCTAATGAGGGTCTTCTAATTACCCTGAAGTTCCATGACACCTGTATGATTGGGCTTTTCCTGCTGTGGAAGCCCTTTCCTCTGCTTATCTTTTCACAGGATCACAGAATCATGAAAATAGGAAAAGACCTCAAGATCTTTGATGCCAACCTCTGACCAAACACCCCCTGGTCAACTAAACAGCACTGAGTGCCACATCCAGTCATTCCTTGGGCACCTCCAGGGAAGGAGAGCCCACCACTTCTCTGGGCAGCCCACCCCAATGCTTGACCACCGTTTCAGCAAAGAAATTCTTCCTGATGTCCAACCTGAACCTCCCCTGGCACAGCTTGAGGCCTTTTCCTCCTGTCCAGGGGCTTGTTGCCAGGGAGAAGAGGCCAATCTCCACCTGGCTACAACCTTCTTTCATGGAGTTGTTGAGAGTGATAAGGTCTCTCTTGAGCCTCCTTTTCTCCAGGTTTTTACCCCTTCCCCTTCATTTTCTGCATCTCCCATCCTCTATTTCTCATGGCATGTAAATTAATTTAAAATCCTCCTTGCCTTCACCCTTGTAAGAAATGGATTTGTAAAGAATTTTTAAAACTTGACAGAAAGTTCACACAGTCTTGTATGTCTGTATGTAAATACTGAGATAAAGTGTATTTACTTAAGAAGACTATGGAATAGAGATGAGACTATTGAGAGAGAGATTGAACTAGAAATAAGTTTCAACAATTTAAAAATATGACTTTGCAAGAAGACCAGATATTTTAGAGAATTAGAACTGTGAAAGGTGCATTGTAGCAGGACTGCGTGGAGAAAAATATAATTGGTGTTAGAAGTAATAGCAGCATTGTGTAGCAAAAGCTAATAGGCTGAAAAACATTTATAAGGTATTGTAAGCAGGAAATAAGTCAGCTTCTGATAGAATAGTGCTAAGTTTTACGTCTCTTGTGTCTCACTATTCATCGAGACTGATAATGGAATAAAATCTTTTGAAACGCCTCTCAGTTACCCCAAGTCTGTAAAAGCTAAGAAAACCAACACACCCTACTTCCTTTAAACAAAGGAGAAAAAAAATGCAATTTTATTGTAGAATCAACTAAATCCATGGCCTGTCCAGCATGAGAAGCCCTGTCCCAGCTGCTGCACTGTCCCTGTGGCTCTGAGCCCAGGTGCAGGAGCCTGGGGGCACAGCCCCAGAGCAGAGCAGGAGCCCAGCCAGCCCTGCTGCAGTCCCCTGGCACAGCCACAGCCCCAGGGCTGCAGATGCCTCCTCTGGGGAAAGCCCTGTACAGGCACGCTGGGAATGCACTCAGCCCTGGTTCTGTTCCAGCACCATGGAGCAGCCTAAAGAACCAACTAGAACTTTCAAAGCTTTGCTTTGTGGGTTTTCCTGCAGCTCTGCTGACTTCTCTAGTCACGTCTCACAAAGAAAATAAATTAAAGATTATGGAATAATAGAATGATTTATGTTGGAAGAGACCTTAGAGATCGTCCTGTTCCAACCCCCTGCCATGGCAGGGACACCTTCCACTGTCCCAGGCTGCTCCAAGCCCTGTCCAACCTGGCCTTAGACACTTCCAGGGATCCGGGAGCAGCCACAGATTCTGTGGGCACCCTGTGCCAGGGCCTCAGCACACCCATAGTAAAAAATTTCTTTCCAATGTCCCCTCTAACCCTGTCCTCTTTCAGTTTAAAGCCATTCCCTTTGTCCTGCCACTCCATGTTGTTTTCCAAAGTCCCTCTCCATCTCTCCTGGAGCCCCTTTAGGCACAGCAAGGGGCTCTGAGCTCTCCCTGGAGCCTTCTCCTCAGCAGGTGAGCACCCCCAGCTCTCCCAGCCTGGCTCCAGAGGGGGTCCAGCCCTTTGGTCAAATTTGTGGCCTCCCCTGGACTCTCTCCAACAGGTCCATGTCCTCTTTATGCTGGAGATGCCAGAGCTGGAGCCAGCACTCCAGGTGGGGATTCTCCAGAGCAGAGTGGAGGGACAGAATCACCTCCCTCGACTTGCTGCCCACATTTCTTTGTGTGCAGCCAGGGCACGACTGACTTTCTGCTCAGAGCTGGGTCCTGTCCATCCTCTCACCACCCACACCCCCCTGAGTCTTCTCAGGGCTGCTTTCAATCCATTCCCTGCCCAACCTTTTGTTTTTATGCTTGAGATTGCCCCAGCCCAGGTGCAGCACCCTGCACTTGGCCTTGTTGCCCTGCACGAGGTTTGCACAGCCCCAGCTCTCCAGCCTGTCCTTTGGAGCCATCCCTTCCCTCCCACATGTCCACCACACCACCAGCTCAGGGTCACTGGCCAAATTCCTGAGGATGCACTCGATAATGGTGAGGGCATTTGATGATGTAGGACAGAAAAAACTTCACAGCAAAATGTTTGTTCTTCCCACGAAAAGGCATCTGTGTTCACTCTGCAGACTTAAAAAACCTCTTCTCCTGCTCCAAAAAACCCACAAGAAAACACAAACAAAACCCTATCTGTGTTCTTTCCAAACTTGCAGAATTTATGGCAGTCCTGCCTCAAAAGCCCCACAGTGAGATGCTGCCTTAGCTTGCTAAGCAGGGAAGGAGACTCCCAGGTGTTCAATTATTATGTGCTGATCCAACATCTGCTCCCTATCTTTCCCAGGAGAAGGGCAGTGGGCCAAGAGAATCATCTAGTGGCCCATATCCAGCAGCAGTTGGACTGTCTTAGATGATCTCAGCTGATTTTAGTATCAGGTTTCCTACTGAAGTAGTGAGGAGAGGCTGTCCAAGAACTTTGTTCCCCGAAGAAGTCCATTTTTATGAGTAGAAAAACAATTAAGCCACTCGCAGGCAAATGGTGTTTTATTGTTATCCTCCTGAGCAGTCTGTTAAATTGGTCTTTATTATTTAAGTGTGTGTAAAGCACAATAACCAGCTTTGGCTGGTGTGAGGCACTGAGGGGGCAGGAAGAGGCTCCCTGAGGGCAAAGTGTGAGTTCCTACTGATGACCTCGACCTCCCTCCATCCATGGATCCATCCATCCATCCCTCCCTCCATCCATGGATCCATCCATCCATCCATCCATCAATCATCCATCCCTCCATCCATCCATCTGTCCATCCATCCATCCATCCATCATCCATCCATCCATCCACCCATCCCTCCATCATCCATCTATCCATCCATCCATCCATCATCCATCCCTCCATCATCCATCCATCCATCCATCCACCCATCNCTCCTGCCCAGAGGAGGATGCTGGTTGTAGGAGTATTTGCTGACACTGTGTTAAAGGTATTTTATTAGGAGGTCCTTGCTCTTTCATTTGACAGCTGAGGTGTGATTTAGTTATCTGGACAACCGGGTCTGAGCTGGCCAAGCACCTCTGCCTTCGTGTTTAGCTCAGGTGTTCCCAGTGCAGCCACTGGAATATGAGGCATGATCCATGCCAGCCCAAGGAGATACTGGAAGCAGCTCCAAGGAGCTATGTCCTAGATGTGCCTGTTTCTCTCCACTCTGGACCTCTAAGGGTTAATGAGATTAATACCTCTTTCACTGTCAGGTTTGACAAGCCTGGAATGTTGAGGCTCACCCACGTGGCTTGTTCAGTTCTGCTGGACAAGAACTGTCCCCAGACAGGGCCACAGGCTCCCACCCACGCTGAGATCCTCCTGCCAGGCCTGCAGATCCTCTGCTCTGATGGCCAAGCTGTGCTGGGCATCCAAAAGAGAGCCAGGGGAAAGCGAAATTCTCTTGTGCAGTGTTGAAAAATACCTCATGACAGGTGGGACCGTCTGGTCTGCATGTTCTTCAGTCACTTCCCACCAACCAGAAGACTCCCAACAGTCACAAGGGGACATTTCCTGGCTCCTGAGGACAAGATCTGGTGGGAGAATTATGCAGACAGTGCAGTAAATTGTTCCCTGTTTAGCCATGTAAATGAGCTGCACTGTTTGAAGACATTTCTGCTCCTAGAACTGTGTCTACAGCCAGGGGCAAGCACTATCCTAAATCCCTCACCTGCTGTGGTGCTCTGGGATGTTCCTGGTGGGTAGACAAAGGTCTGCACCACTGTGTTAAAAGGCAGTGACTCAAACCCTGAACCTGAAGAGCAGCAGGTGCCCTGTTGGGTGACTACTTTTACCTTTCAGCAGATATAAAGTTGCTTATCCTGCAGAGCTGTGCACCTGGATGCTGGAAGGTGTCAGAGCAGCCACCAGTGAGAGCTGAGTGCTGGAAATTCCATCCCAGCTGGATGGATGGGAGGCTCTTAAACTCAATATCTCAAAGGGAATGTATTTGAAACAAACCCTTTGATTCCTGTATCCAATCATGCATCCCCTGCAGCTCCTCTGGGAATGTTTTAGATCCACAAAATCTGCTGAAAGAGTGAATAGTTCAGGTGCAAGGCTCCTGTATCCCACTGCTCTTGAAGTCAAGAGTATAGTCACCAATAAATTCAGAATTCTTTTCCTTACCTGACCTCCCTCCTCTTTCTCCAGCTTGGCATAAAGACAGACTTTGTTCTTTCCTCTTCTCAGGTAAATAAGCTACAGATGCCCTTTGACAACCCCTTGTGATTCATGATCAGCTGTTTAAAGGAATTACATTGTGTGAATCATCCTTGCAATGGAAGTTACATTCCCACTGAAGGGAGTCAGCAGAAGGGAACGTGTGTGAGCTCCTCTGAGGGAGCAAAAACAGGCAAAGTAGAGACCAGCAAGACACAACAGAAGGTCATTGTGGGAATTACACCTGTAGAATTGTTCTGGATTAGGAGCCTGCACCTTTCAGTGGAGACTACTGAGACAGAAAATGATGTGAACATATAAAAATGGTGTTGAGAAGGTAAATGAGGAAAAAAAGCATCCACTGTCCTTCTTAATGCAAAGATGGAAAAATGCCAAAAAAATGAAAAAAATCAGGGAGGCCTGGTTCCAAACAACAAAAAAGTCTTAAACTAAAAATGTGACATGACCTGACAGATGCTATAAGCTTCCAAGGGTTCAAAGCTACTTCATGGAGGAAAAGTCCATAAAGGCAATTACATATCATGAGACCACTTCTGGCTCAGAAAGTTTCTGAAACAATTTTCAGTATGTGCTGGGAGATAATTTAAGGCAGTTCTATGTTAATTGTTTTCCCTTGCTGATATTCTCTATGGGACCTTGCTAGGCTTGCTGATTTCTGCTCTAACTCAGTGCAGACATTCTTACATTTTGTGATGTCACACCTTGTCACCCACCAGCACCCCCAAGTCCTTCTCCACAGGGAGAAGGAGTTGTTCTCACAGTGTGGAGTCCTTCTCCACAGGCTGCTCCCAATCCATTCTCCTGCCAGCCTGTATTGGTACCAGGGGTGGCTGCAGGACCTTACGCTTGGCCTTGTTGGACCTCATGGGGTCCACATGGGTCACTTCTGGAGCTTGTCCAGGTCCCCCTGGATGTCCTCATCCTTCAGGAATGTCACTGCAGCCTCAGCTTGGTGCCAGCTGCGAATTAGCTGGGGCTGTGCTCAAGGTCACTGTCTGTGTCATTAATGAAGATTTTCATAGTGCTGACCCCAGTACAGACCCTGGGGGACACCACTGATGTCCATTAGAACACTGAACCACTGACCACAACCCTCTGTGTGTGACAATTCCTCATCCAATCACCAATTCCACCTATTTCTGATTTACAGAGAAGGATGTTGGGGGAAGATGTGCCAAAGGCTTCAGAGAATTGCAGATAAATGCAGATAAATGACATCTACAGCCCTCCCCTTGTCCACTGACGTCCACCCCGTCAGGGAAGGACACTGGGCTGCTCAGGCAGGATGTGCCTTTGGCAAAGCTGTCCTGAATCACCTCCCTGTTCTCCAGGAGCCTCAGCACAGCTTCCAGGAGGATCTGTTCCATGATCTTCCCAGGCACAGAGGCGAGGCTGACAGGTCAGGAGTTCCCAGGGTCCTCCTTTCTGCCTTTTTAAAAAATGCTTGCAAGTTTCCCATTTCCCCATCACCAAGGAATTCGCCTGACTGCCATATAAATATGGAATTTACAGGAATATATTTTATGAATATACCTTTAAATATGTGTTATGTAATTTATTATATAAATTTCTATTTTGATCTGAGCCAAAAGCTGCAGCATTCTTGCAGTTCTGCTTATAACTCCTCTATTGCTACATGGCCAAGATTCATCTCACCACGCTTTAGATGTTTAGGTGGATGAATTTTTGAGGGATTTCTGTGTTCTATGTCCTCTGTTTCTGTGGACTGAGCTCTCCTGTGACCATCAGGGGCCTTCAGAAACATCTGGGAATTTCTCTCCTTCCAAAACCCGGATAAAACTGAAATTGGAAGGGAGACCAACAACGTTTACACTGTGTTTACATACTTGGCACTCACTGAAGGAATTGTATATTGTTATCTGACAGCACCTCTTTATCAGGAGGAAAAGACATGCACAGTCTCAAAGAGCACAAAAAGGTTCTTTATGTCTGACAGAAAATAAAGCTGACGATGAGAACTTCCAGTTCCACAGGAGTGTGGAAGGAGTCTGCTGCTCAAACTGCACTCACGATGAGCCTGTGAACCTCCTGTTGTCATACCTGAAGTGACATTTGAGTTCCACATGGAAGACACCAGGTACTCCCACAGCTGAGGTGAGAGCCAGCCCACTGATTTCTCTTCAGTTGCTTTGTTCCTGGAAATCCAATTCTCCAACCATCCACATCCAAGAACAAACAATCACCGCTGAGTGAAATTTTCTGCCTTCTAGACATCATGGAATCATCAAGGCTGGAAAAGATCTTCAAAATCACCAATCAGTTACCAACCCAGCACCATGTTCTCCCCTGAGCCATGTCCCCAGTTGCCAATACAATTTTTGAACAATTCCAGGAATGGTGGCTCCACCACTTTTCTGGGCAGTCTGTAGGAGAAGATGGACTGAGTGCTGGCAGCACTGGCCAGGAATGGAAAGCACAACAAAGTGGTGAGAGGCTCTAAGGGACAAGCTCTGAGCTTGTGTCCCCCCAAGGGTCAGCATGAGGTTTAGAAGAGAAAATTGAAATGTCCAGTGAAATATTGTTATCTTCTTCTTTTCTTGTTTTGTTTGTTGGGGGCTGGTGGTTGCAGGAGGAGTGGTGAAATAGCACAGTGAGAGGCTTGTCCTTAAGCAGCACCAGAAGTCAGTGATATTTCCAAATTCCCAAACAGATATATAATTTTAAAAGCCCCACATTTACCAATACATTTTTTTTTTATTTCTCAGAACAGAATTTCAAAACCTTTTTTTCTCTAAAACTGTTACTACATAGATTTATTTCTCCGCCAAACTTTTTGACATTTTGTAGAAAGAATTGGAAAAACCAGCATTAAAACAACAAGGAATATAAATTTGTGCCTTCTCTGGTAATCCAGATATCAATAATGAGTGATCTGCAAAAGGATTGATTGATAACTCTGAATTCCCACCTACAACTACAAAGAAGCTCAATATACACAAAGCTTTTCTGTTGAATAAGAATTTGTGATTGTTTCCAAAGAAAAGAAACCATAAATAAATACAGGCCTAAGCAGTACTCCTTATCAGTTCTTAGAATGATGGATATTGATTGTAGTGAGATGTGGATATTGATCGTAGTGAGGTAAGGAGCTTAAACTAGAAATTTTTGAAGAAATAAATGTTCCCTGAAGGCTGAAAGTTGTCTGTGGTTCCTTCTTTCCAACCAGCATGGAAAAAACCTTCCACCAAGCATTCAGACATTCCTGCATATTTATCTGATTGTGACTGATGAGGGAAATCTCCTTCCAGGTGCATTAATCTATCCAAAGAGTGTGGACACCTAACAGAATCTATAAAATCCTCCTTTAAAAGCCACTCAATAAAATACTCACTTTCAGATCTTGAAGATGATTGAAGGGGAGTCCACCTGAGAATTTTTGTGCTGCAGATTGATCTCTGAGGGTTTGTGGCCTAAGTCCTGGCTGAGACAATTTCTCCTTAATTGAAAGGATTATAAAGACAGTAATGAAGCAGATTTGAGGGATTTGGTCACTGATCTCTCCAGCTCCCACCTCCAACTCACTCACACACCTTCCCTCATCTTCCAGCCATCTTTTCCAGCAGCTGGAAGATGCAAAACATCCTTCTTGAACAGTTTCTACTAAAATTACTGATGACCAGCTTGTGGCTAAATTCAGAGGTCACGCTCCCATCTGAACTCTCTTTTTTTGGTTTTGCCCCTTGGGACAGTTCTGCCTTCCTTTATCTGCACAGACAGATCGCTCCCTTAACCCTGCACTCAAGTGTTTTTCTTTTAATTTCTCTGCCAGGATGTCTCGAGTTCATTCCTTGCTGCACTCCTGGTGAGGTGAGGATCATCCAGCAGCACTCAAGGCTTTGATTCTCAAAACACCTTCAGTTTTACAGCTGGTCTTCTCTTCTTGCATGAAACATTTCGGAGGGACATTCCCCACTGCTGAAGGAGGACAAGTGGAAAAATTTTCAGCTATAGAAGAGCAAAAAAAAATCTCTTTTCCTTCAAATGGAAGCAAAAGACTCTCCAGTGAGGACTGCAAAGGTCTGTGGTTGGCCTGAGCATCAAGTTGGGTTAGCCAAGCCATCATGAAGAGGTTTTAAATGGAAGGAGCTCGTCCCTACGTTTGCAAATGCAACTCATGGAGTTTTCTCTTGAAGAACTGATACCTCTGCTGCTTTATCTGCTGCAATTCTTTATGTGGAATGAGGGAGTAATCTTTTATCTAAAGAGAAAATTTTATTTGCTTCATATTTCTCTCAGAACTTCATTGTCTCAATTTCTTGCTCCTTTTATTACATATATTTTTTTTCTTACATATATATTTTTTTAAATACACTGTCTTGGGTCCTGGGTGCTGCATATATATAGAATTTATATGTGAAATAGCAACTTCCAAGGTAAGTCAGGGTTTGAAAATGCAGCTTTAGCCATTACAAAATATCTCCTACTTGTGCTTACACAAAGGGAGTAGCTGTGTCTGCTGCTGCTGGTAGTTTATCATCATTTAGTAAGCCAGACTGCAAAATAAGGAATATGCTTTGTCACTGGAGTGTAACTGCTAATTGCATTCAGATATGTTATTTTTTTCCCCTGCTTTTCCTCTGTATTTTTTATTTTCTGTGCAAATTTTCTTTCCCTGCCCTTGGTTGAAAGCCAGTTTTCTTAAATGGAACATGACAAAGCTAAAAATCATCTTCCTTCTCTAGTAGGAGTCTCTTCTGCTGTTCCCATGCTGCACTAAACCCTCTGGATTTTAGTGTACATTGATGTAAAATCTGATCTCCTACAGGAGACTGTGGCCTCCCTTCTTTTCTCTGAGCCTGAAAATCACAGAATCACTGAATGTTTGGGGTTTGAAAGGACATTAAAGATCATCCAGTGCCACCCCCTGCCATGGGCAGGGACAATTCCCACTGTCCCAGGCTGCTCCAAGTCCTGTCCAACCTGGCCATGGACACTTCCAGGGATCCAGGGGCAGCCACAAAATTCTGTGCAAACAACCAAAGGCAGGTTCATCCAAAACTTCTGTCTTCATCTCCTCTAACATGAATATGAAATTAGAGAAAAACATGAAATTAGATAAAATATTCACAACAGGAGAACACTTTCTCCTCTGGCTCTGTCAAACATAGAAGAGAAAAGCAAAAGCCAAAGTTAGGAAGCAAAGGCCAAGGAAATTCATTTCAGAAGAGAAAGAAGAAGAAGAAAAAGAAGAAGAAGAAAAAGAAGAAGAGGAAGAAGAAGAAGAAGAAGAGGAAGAAGAAGAAGAACAAGAACAAGAAGAACAAGAAGAATAAGAAAAACAAGAAGATGAAGAAGAATGAGAAAAAGATGAAGAACAAGAAGAAGAAGAAGAAGAACAAGAAGAACAAGGAAAACAAGAAGAACAAGAATAAGAATAAGAATCTTCTTAAAGAGATAGGAAAGTAACCACTGCAATAAACTACCAGAGAAAGAGGAAGGTTTGTAATTTCTAAGGGATTCACCTAAACAAAGGTTGGCTGTATCTGCAGTGGAGGTGCCTGCAGCTGAGCTAATCCTTGTTTCCCTTCCTAGTCACAGAAATCTCCTTTATAGCCACCAGAAACCAGAACATCAACCTAAGGCAGGCATGCAAAATAAACAATAAAAATCATATCCTGAGGGTGCTGCTTCTCTCCACTGGCTTTAAAGGAACCTGTGTTGTCAGCATCTAAAGGTGGGTGAGATGAATCCCACTCTGGATGTCTCCAAGACATTAAAGAGTCTTTATCCAAAGATAAATCCAAAATATGCTTTATCCAAAAATAAATCACTGACTTCATAAATGAATGAATTGCAATGGCTTCTGATGCCAGATGAATATGAAGGTGTGGAACTTAACCCTGAAAAAGGGAAATACTTCATGAGACAATTTTCAGTGATGGAACACATTTCCATAAAAAATGACAGAGAGCAAGAGAACAGTTTAAAACCAAAGGAATTGGAAAATTTAAAAAAATAAGGTCAGGATTATCCAGAGGAAACATTAATAATATTGAAATAAATTAAGTAGGGTATGTTACAACTTGACAGCTTTAATCAGTCTGCAATTGCTAAAGGTCAAGGCAAAAATAACAAAATATATTACCCTAGACATGAGATTCTTACATTTTCATCTAATTTACCTTTTCTGGGCAAAGAGAAGATGGGATTAGACAAGAAAAGGATGATGAATATAGGACATTCCTATATTCTCAAGAATATCCTGTATTCTCAAAATATGAAAATCCATTCATCTTATTTTTTCAGGTAATTAATAATATTCAAACAGGCAAATAAACAAAATCACTTCCCTCTCTTCTTATTTGGATCTGGATTTCTACTCTTCTGAAATTCATCACTTCACTTTTTGAGTTTCTGATGTTTTTTTCAAGCAGGTGGTAGATAACCTGATTTTGGCAGTTCTTCAGCAGGAACAAGGATCATTATTAGAGTTACACAGACAAATACCTGTTACAGAAAGCAAAACAGAGAGTGAGTTAATTACAAAAATCAAAGTCATGCAGAACAAAAGGCCTCGTATTTCACATGGCAGAAAGACATGGTGCAGTGTCACTTCAGGGAAAAGCTCCCCAAAAATGATTCTTTAGCACTTTCTTTTATCTTGGAACTGCTTTACTTCCATTTCTATTAATCATTTATACTTGCTTTACATAGCCTTACAATAAACAGTGAATAAATTCAATGGATTTAATATAACTTCCTTTGTGTTTTTGTCATGGCAAGACTGCCTCAGAATTCACTGTAACTCTGCACATATTTTACATTTGAAATTAATAGTTCCTCACACGTTCCTTATTTTACATATCAGCTTTGTTTCTGCTCTCTGTTCAGTCAAAGCATTGTCTGATTCTAAGATGCTGACACAACAGAAGGTGGATATAACACATCCTCGTCCTAAAAATTGGTGGTTTATGAGTTGTTTTTGGTTTGTTTTTTTTTTCCCCTGCACTAGCAAGATTAGCAAGAGTCAGATCTCACTATACCCAAGACAAATATTTTTTGTCTTTTTATTTTATCCCATCAGCATACCATGAATTCACCTAATGCCTGCCTTAAAACCTAATTCATCTCCTACTTAGTTTAGTCCAAACCCTTGTACAAAGGCTGCAGCATCCTTTCTCAAATCTGCTCTGATCTTTGCACTTCACCCAACTGCAGCCCTTTGCATTTCTCTTTTTCATTCCTCTGGCTTCTCTCCACCTGTCCTGCTGCTTTGAAGATGCTGGCTTTGTCATTTAATCAGATTTTTTACACAGATAGTGATAGGAGTGGGATGATTTTAAACTGAAATGGGGCAAAGTTAGATGGGATATTGGGAAGGAATTGTTCCCTGTGAGGGTGGTGAGGCCCTGGCACAGGGTGCCCAGAGAAGCTGTGGCTGCCCTGGATCCCTGGAATGTCCAAGGCCAGGCTGGAAAGGGCTTGGAGCAACCTGGGAAGTGGAAGTTGTCCCTGCCCATGGCACTGGATTTTTTTTCAGGTCCCTTCCAACCCAACCATTCTGTGTTTCTATGATTCCATGGTAACTGAGTGTCTTACAACCCTCAGGAGCAAACTTACTCCATCCTTACAAGTGGTGAATGAAAGGTTTAGAAACATTGGCAAAGATACAAGTCTGGGATTCAACCCATTTTCTCTTAGTGAAGAGATGCTTAAAATAGCTCCTCTCTGCTGAAAGCAAAAATATGAGTTTATTCCACTAAGTGAAGATGTCTGCAGTATAAATGTTTACATTCATAAGTGTGGAAGGACTATCACTACAGCCTCCTCTTCCATATGTACATCCACCCAGTGCAAATAAGGTCAATAATTCCTGTAATAATACACATTGCTCATGCTGATTTTAAGTGCTTTTCCAGCCAAAGATGAAGCACATCCCTCAGATGTCTCCCATGACATCCTTGGCTTTTCACCAAGTACGTGCAGACTCAATCCCATTAGATCTACAGGCAGCAGGAATTTACATATTGCAAAACTGCTATAGCACATTTCATCTTTCAAAACAGCTTCTCCATGTGATTTTTTTTTTAAGGAATAAATATACATCCTACAAATACATTAAGAATTAAGCTGAGGTTATTCCTTTTTCTGAAGTGATGGCTGCGTTGATGAATAGAAAACCTGAGCTGAAGCTGTGACAGAGGTGATGTGATCTCATTTCTCCTTCTCTTCCTCAGTTTCCCCATTTAGAAATGGCAATCGTGGTGCTGGTCTCCCCTGGAGAGCACCAACAACACAACTCTGAACTCCAAAATGTTCTTCCTCCATCTGTTGGAAGCAGATGCTGACACACACGTGACTTTTAACTGCACAATCCCTGGATACAGATGTTTTCCCCAGGGTCACCCACATTTAATTAAGGCTTTGCCATCAGCATGCAGAGGCCAAAGCTGAAGTTGGTTTTCTATATATTTGTGACTATCCCAGGTAATACTGAAGGATCTGCTGTGCTGAAGGGTATTTCAATGAACCATGGAGCCAGTTTTCTGCAACCAGCTACACAAACAGAACCCAGCTACACAGCCTCTGAATGTGCCTTTTATTCATTTCTAGTTCTTTTTTTAAGACCAATAAAAACCATCATTCTATCAATTCTGCTGGTTTACACTTTAGGGCCATAATGAAATGCTCTGAATGAACATGGATTGGAAATCTAGGAAAAAAAAAAAACAATCAGAAAAGTCAGCACTGGTAATAACGAGTACAAGCCTTAGAGCTGCAATTTTTGTGGGCATCTCTTTCAGGTTGTTTTTTTTTTTAAACAGCTTTCCAAGTCATGACAGGAAAGCAGGCTGGCTTAACACAATCATTTAGATTGCATGGAATTGTCTCCCAGCAAAATTGCCAGCGATCATTCTCATTTGAAGCACTCCAGAGCATCTCCTTAGAAATCCAAGGCAGAAATCTGCAATATGAGTCGGAATTGCCTCTGTGGGGGAAGCAAAACAGCCTGGGGATTCCTGAATAACAAACAAAGGGTTGGTGAAACAATAATAATAATAATAATTAGCCTCAGTGCTTGGGAGATGGCTCAGCACAGAGCCCTGCAGTGCCCTCAGGCAGCCAGAGCAGGGTTTGTGTTCTGCTCCTCTGCAAAGCTCTGCCTGGGAAGAGAAGCACAGAACCTGCAAGCAGCACTTCAGCACATGGAAAATGCAGTGTCAGAGAAGGGATGGAGGGTCAAGGTGGTGCTCTGACAGCCCCACACCCTCTTTCCTTTATACTTTGATTCATTCCAAATAGAAAAACAATTTTGCCTGCACAGATGAATATAAATGTTGATGTGGTAGGGAATGAAAACAGCAGGAGAGGGGAGTGTTTGATAGATTTGAGATTGCTGATGACCAGAAAAGGATTTTAAGGATTCATAGAATTTTTAAGGTTGGAAAAGACCTCCAAGACCAAGTCCAGTCTTTGACCAAACACCCCCTTGTCAACCAAAGCACAGCACAGAGTGCCATGTCCAGTTTCTTGAACATTTCCAGGGATGGGGACTCCACCCCTTCCCTGGGCAGCCCTTCCAGTGCCTGACCACCTTTCCAAGGAAGAAATCCTCCCTGAAATCCCACCCATGGAACAGCTAGAGGCCATTTCCTTTTGGAAAAGGCATTTAGAGGCCTAGAATTTCCTAAGTAGCCTGGCCTTGGAAACAAGAAGTAATGCTGCCCATGTTTCATTTTCATCAGGAACGAGCCTAGAAAACCCAAGAAAGTAGTTTTCCAATTTTCTTCTTTTCTTCAGTGTGTTTCTTCAGCAGTGATTTTCAGTATCTGATCATCTGTGAACCTCTGGGTATTTTTTCCCTCTCCAGTGCTATGTAGCAAATTTAAGCCCAAAAAACATCTCGGCTGTGTAATTACCACAATCAGGGAAAATGGGTGAGAAGTAATTTTAGAGTAATTCAAAATTATTTCTTTCCAGGCCACAGGAAAACTGCACAGGTAGAAAAGGAAGAGTGCAATGATACCAACCTCACGGGGAGGCTTTGGGTGCCAACAAACCAGAGATGGATTTAACTCTGTCCAAAGTCACATTTTGGGTGGAAATTGGGAACTGTGTGTTCACTCTCTTCCGTGGCAGCACAGAGAGTGGAAGGAGCAGTAATTTAAAAAGTGGAAAGTTTGGAAGGGGTGAAGACTAGACCAGAAAATGATGGTGTCAGCCCCTGTGCCAGTCATGGTGTCACCCCCTTTTCCATGTGAACGGAAAACATCCCTTCAAAACATTGAGTATCATTTCTCTCCAAGAGAAAAATTGCAAGGAAGACCGGGAAAGGAGGGAGCAAGACTGCCTGGTTGTTTTTTTTTTCCTTTTTTCCTCCTCCAGATAGCAGAAAGTATTTACCAAGGGACTTTGGTCCTCCAGATGTATAAACCTGGGCTCCAATAATCTCCTGGAGCAGAGGTGACCCTGAAGGCATCAGGAACATCACTGCCTTCGTTCTGGCTCAGTGCTAACAAATCCTCTGGGCTCAAACAGACTCTGCTCAGTGTAATGGCTGTGGCTCGTGTGTCCAAGGGACAATTAAGCTGCATTTTTAAATTAAGCACATCCAGACTGGAGGGAAGGAGCAGCATAATCTGGACATTAGCTAATTAAAAGGTGGTGGGGGAGAGAAAACTCCAGAACACAAGTCTTTGAGGGGATACATAACATTCGAGACAGCTTTTGAGAATAGCAAATTTTCTCTGGGAAAAATGTGTCTCATCAAGTAACATTTGCTCAGTAGTGTAACTTAGGGACCCAACTTCATCTCTTCATTGGAAAAACAGCTCCTTCCAAACATATTTTCCTACAGCCTGTGTTTTCTGAGGTCTGGTTGACACTTTCTGAACATTCTGAACATACTGATCTCAGAAAAGAGTCATTCAAATAGGTTTAATCTCCTAGCATGTAATAAAGTACCAGAAAGGAGATTGTAGCAAGGTGGGAGTCAGTCTCTTCTCCCAGGTAACAAGTGACAGGATGAGAGGAAACAGCCTCAGGTTGCATCACAGGAGGTTTAAATTGGATATTCAGAAAAATTTCTTCTCTGAAAGGATGGTCAGGCATTGGAAGAGGCTGCCCAGGGCTGGGGTGGATCATCATCTCTGGAAGTGTTAAAAGACGTGTGGATGTGGCACTTGGAGACAGGGTTTAGTGCTGGGTGTGGTGTTGGATTAACCACTGGACTCAATGATCTCAGAGGTCTCTTCCAACCTCAGTGTTTCTATGTTTCTATGATTCTAAACCTCTCACTCTGGCAAATTTCTTTTTCAAGGAGTCTTTCTTAGCCCCAGTCTGCCAGTCAGGCCTGAGAAACTTCACCTCTTCCCAGCACATTTTACAGAATAACTTGTGACATCCAGCTAGGCAATAACTCCTCACCCACATGAGACCATGAGCAAAGGACATGTGCACCTGCATCTGCATCAGGAGAATGTGAAAAATATCCACCTGTCCTCCAGGGGCCTGGTGAATGTGTCCAATATCACAAGAGCCTCTTTTATCTCAGGCAGCTGGTGGATAGAGAAGGAATAATGGAATCATGGACGAGTTTGGGCTGGAAAGGACCTTTGAGGGTCATCTCATCCAAATCTTTGCCATGGGCAGGGACCATCTCCACTAGATCAGGGTGCTCCAACCTGGCCTAGGACACTCCCAGGGGTTCAGGAGCAGCCAGAGCTTCTCTGGGCACCCTGTGCCAGGGCCTCAGCACCCTCATTGTAAAAAATGTCATCCCTAAAATCAGGGAATCATCCCTGTGGCCACTCTGGAGCAGCCAACAGCTCTGACGCACAGATGGAAGCTGGGCTGCCCCTGAGCACCTGGGATTTCTCACAGAGGGCTTTGCTTGGCTGGTTCCTGGCAAGTTTCAAGCTGGGCTTGTTATCTCTCCCTTGCCACATCCCTGAGCTGCACAGCACGAGCCTGTGTGTGAGGAAGGGCAGAGCAATGATGGCACAAAAGTGCTGCCTGGGGTCCCCAAACCCCAGACAGGTTTGGTTTGTGGTTCTGGTGGGTATTTTTTTTCCTTTTTCACATCTCTCATGAGTAGCAGCAGCATTTACTTGATAGCTGCAGTGACGTAAGGGTGATGTCTGGAAGGAATCAAAGATGTCATTCCCATTAAAGCAAAACGGGGAGGTTTTTCTAAACATAATAAATATTAAAATACTGCAACTGTCTGTCCTAACTGGCAGCAGGCAGCCTTAAAAATCTATTAAAGCAGATTAAGGATGTGGAAAGCATTTTCGGTTCATAAGCCAACAAATAAAAGAGCTTGAAGAAGAGAGAGGGTTGGAAAGCTCCTCTCCTCTCCCTGATGATAAATGTGGACATGATTTCAAACAGTGCAGAGGTATCCCCAGCCTCACACAAAGGGATTGATTAGGGAGGGAGCTCAGGACTGCAATACAAAATGCAGACTCTTGACTTGTAAACAAAGTTGTTTTCACATGGCCAAATCTCCTTTCAGTTGCCACTGCAGATATCTCATGAGCCAGCAGTTCTGGGCCTGTTTTCCCTGGCAGATAATGAGGTTAATTGACAGCTGCAGCACCCTGATAAGAGCTGATGGAAGATGAAATGCAGGCCCAGAGACAGATGGAACCAGATAACTCTAATGGCCAGCATTAACAGTGATGCTGACCATTATTAAATCTGTGCTTTCATGGAAAGAAGAGTTCTAAATGTGGTTTCTTTCCCAGCAAATAATCAAATAACCCAAGAGGACCAGTGCAATGGTTGGACTTGAATCCAAGAGGACCAGTGCAATGGTTCCTTGTAATCTGGAGTGTTCCACACCTGAGAATTAGGAATGGAAGAAGGGTGTGTGTGTATGTGTCTGTTTTGACAAGCAGTTATTTAAAAAAGGTTGCAGAGGGAGAGAAGATTCAAAAGAAGAAGAGAGAAGATCCTCTTTGTCTTCCTGTGCAAAAAAAAAAAAGAAAAAGAGTGGGAGTGGTTATTGGCTGTGTGAAGAGGAGAATAATGTGTTGGTTTTGCTCTCTATACTGTTCCTGTGGAATTCATCCAGGAAAACTGCACGTCCTTGCGCACCACTGCTGAAAAAAAAATAAAAATTACTAAAGACACAGAACATGTTTGACACTATTTATCTGCAAAACTGGCATTTGCTGCTGAGCAGGTCAGACCCAGCTCATTTTATAGTCAGTGGGAAGGAAAAGGCCCTTGTCAGGTGTGAGTCACGTGGCATATTTCAGATATTTATTTTTGGGTGAGATAAATTGTGTCCTGGTTTCTACTGACTCTTTTCATTGGCTCTTCAGTGGCCGCCAAGAGTCAAGAGGGAATAAC
Organism: Irena cyanogastra; assembly: GCA_013397155.1. NCBI lineage: Eukaryota > Metazoa > Chordata > Aves > Passeriformes > Irenidae > Irena > Irena cyanogastra. The sequence continues at coordinate 285,544 of VWZV01003980.1, forward strand.
TCCAGTAGAGATATTTCTATTAAAAAAATGGTATTCAGTTGTATAAATTATGGTCTGAAAGACAAACAAAAAAAAAAGTCCATTTTGGTTATCAGAACATGACTTAGATAATGATAATAATCAGATAATATATGAATATACCATCTTGGGAGGAAATAAGGCCTCCTGATAAGCTCTTTAACCTAATTGTAAAAGACAGAGGAGGAGTGGCTGGAAGTCGAAGCCAGATTAGTTCACATTAGAAATAAAGCATGTGTGTAGTACTCAGTAAAGAATGACAAGTTGAGTCATATATTCTTCCTTTTTGATGCCTCCAAACAAACACAGAATGTCTTTCTGAAGGAGATGCTTCAGCCAGACAAATCAGTGAGCACAGGCTCAGTGTGGGTTGAATGCCAGAGAATTACAGAATTATTTAGTTTTGTAAAGACCCCCAAGATCATTGAGCTGGACATGAACTTAACAGTGCCAGCCCCATCACTGAGCCGTGTCCCCAAGTGCCACATCCACACCTTCCTCAAATCCCTGCAGGGATTGTCACTGAACTGATGCCTTGAGAAGGCTGACCTGGAACAGAGACTGGACAGAGCTAAAGAATAAAGCAGGGATTTATTAAAAGGATTTCCTCCATGGATCCACCTTGGGCAGCACAAGAGCCCAGCCAGGGCTGCACCCAAGATGAACCAAAATGGTCCCAAAATGCAGCCCGGGCACGGGCTCTGTCACTGGGATCAGTTCTGCTCCATTTGCATCTTGGAGTTCATTGTCCAATTCCAGCTTTAGCTTCTGCACTCCCATCCTGCTTGTTTTTCTCTCTGCAGCCCACGTTGTTTGTGCTCTTGGGCTGAGATTTGGATCATTTGTCCTTGGTCCCCAGCTGGAGCAGGAATTGTTTTGTCTCCCTGCTCTGTGCAGAGAGCTCACCATGCCCTGATATGAAGCTCAGACCCACACACTAAAGCAGCACAGAATGTGAAAATATAAAAGCTCAAACTTAAGGCATCACCACCATTGCCCTGAGCAGCCTCTTCCAATGCACGCCAACTCTCTCCAGGGAGAAATTTTTCCTAATATCCAAACTAAACTTCCCCTGGTGCAACTGGGGTCTATTTGCTTTTGTTTTATCACTTGTTCCCTGGGAGCAGAGCCTGACCCACCCCTGGCTGCCTCCTCCTGTCAGTGAGTTGTGCAGAGTCAGAAGGTCCCTCCTGGACCCCTTTTCTGTGTCATTCTCCTGTAGTCAAGGTTAAAAACCAAAGTGTTACATTTCCTGTTTAATTTATCTCTAACTTCATCAAATACTAGTGCCTGAAATAAAGATGATTATTTTCTTCCCTTTTGCTCTTTCTCATCCTATTAAAGAACTGTTATTCCTACTCCCATATCTTTGCCTGAGAGTCCCTTAATTTGAAAATTATAATAATTCAGAGGGAGGGGGTTTGCATTTTCTATTTCTAGAGAGGCTCCTGCCTTCCTCAGCAGTCAGCTGTCTGTTCAAACCAAGACTGGACTGTTGCTCTGATTAGGACCAGTGTCTTCACTGAGTCTGGAGCAGAAGTTCATGTCCTTCATCTTCCCTGACCTTCTCACAACTCAGCATTGCCTATTTACCCTCAGAGGCTGCAGAGATCCACAAATTATTTTTGACTAATTAAACCACCCAGTTTGCATAATGCCCATTCCACTTACACACGTCTCAAAGTCCCAGCTAAACATCTACTTCTTCTGCCTTCTGTCACTGGCTGGTGTAATTAAATCTCCTATAAGCTGCTCTAAATTATTAATTAGAAAACAGCCTCGTGTCTGACAAGACTGGTTCTGCCATTTTGTCAGACCCATTAACCTTGTTAGAGCAACGTGCATGTTCTGTCCCGTTATCCAGCAAACCCTAACATCAGGACAAACCAGGTTATCTGTCCCTTGCCTGCAGGGACATTTCACAGCTTTTTGCAATGCTGAGAGCTGAGCGTTTCCTAAAACTCCTATGAAAACCAGAAATGCAGATTTTGGCTGCCTCTGCCTGGTCTCCTCCATTCCCATGACGCTGCTGTTTCAGGACCAAAGCATGGTGGAAACAGTAGAACACAGAGAAAACCTTATCTGAGGATTATTTAATTTCTAAAGAAGTTATTAATCAATATTAAATATCAGCAGCAAGGGTCTTGATCCCTAGCTGACCATACTAACAAAATATTTGCAGGTGTCTGTGAAAAGAACATTTATAGTAAGATAATGAGATATTTTGGATCCTTACAAGAACTTCTTTCCAAGCACAAGGGAGAGCCCAAGCAGAAGATCACAGGGGAAAGTCACTGTAAATCTTTGTGAATCTTCATCACTTCTGGCTGATGGCCTCCACATGTGAATTTTGGAGATCAAGTTCACTCTTTTTCTTCAAAAAACAGACCTTTGACTCTCTTTGCAGAATAAGTTGATGGATCTTAAGACCTTACTGTCCCACGGTTTGGATTTATATTTATGACCAAATAACAAGAGCTCCTGCTCTTATTATTTCTCTTCTCCCTGTCTTCCTCTGTATCCCCCTGGTCTAAAAAAAGAATAAATTTTTGATCATACTTTTACTGAATGTTTTCAATTTTTCAGACACCTTTCCATCATGAAAAGTTCAAATTATGACTGTCAACACCATTTCAGTCTAAAAGGAAAATTTACCTGAAAATATTTCCTGGTGTTTAGGATTCTATGCTTAAAAAAAGGTGACTTTTCAACCAGAGAAGGTTGTAAACCTCATCCAGGAGTGAGTGCCTTTATTCAGCCCATGCTGGGCACAACATTTTTATTGGGAACAAACAGTTGCAGAATAGGTATCAAACCAAATGAGCTGGAAGTTTGCTGGAAGGAAATGGCTTTTGTGGTTTCATATTTTGTTCATTAAAATGCCAATAACTTGACAGCACAGGCTTAGTTATGGTCAGCACTCCAGACACCCCTGTGCTCTATAAATAATATTTATAGTGCCAACTTTTTCACATGCACAGGAAGTTTTAATTGTCATTATCTGATTTCTGTCTCTGCCTTCTGGCAGGTTGTTGCTGCTTTCCCTTGAAGAACTTCCTCTTACACCTGTCTTCTTTTCAAATCCAAGTCCTGTTCTGGAGGAAAATAAGATTTTCAGGTTTGTTTAATACACAGAGACCTTGAGTACATCCTCTTTAAATATAGTTTAAATATAGCTTAAATATATAAACTTTTATATTTATATATAAACTTTAAATATAGCTTTTCCAGTCTGCCCGAATTTTGAATTTTTAACTTTTCCATAATTTTAGTTTTTAGTGACTTTTTTCTTAATCCCTTCTGATCAGGCTCTTTATTAGACTAACAAACAATTTTTTCCAAAAGTTTAATACCTTTAACACACATTAAATTCCCAGACCTTTGTTCCTAATGCAAGATTACAATGTTTTTTCAGCACTCTGTGTTATTTGGGATGTACATCCCCATGGGACTGGGAATCATCATCCTCATCATCATCATCATCACAATTTAAAAATAAAAAAAAAAATTAATATCATGACCCTTTTTGAAATAATTGAAGAATAAAAAATGGCAATCCAACTGTTATTTGGTAAAATTTATAGGGTCCCTAAGTAGGAGTGAATTTCACTGATGTCTATCGGGTTTTTTGTGCTTATCAGGGAACTTTGTTGAAATTGCTAGGGAGGTTTGATTTAATCTTCCTGTGAGGTTTTCCTAAAGTGTTCACTGCAGTAAATAATATCAGTATTGTAAGATGTTCCTTGCAAGTATTTTCTTGTAATGTACTTAATATCTCATTCCCACAACGAGCAAATGACTCAGTGTGATAGGGGTGTTATAAAAATATGGAATTACGACCTAGAAAGACAAAGAAATAAATAATTCCCCTCTCCCCCCATTTTATGGAAAAAAATTTGTTTCTAGGAAGGAAAAAGAAGCTGGTTAGAATTGTACCACTGACTAATTTTTCACCAAAAATTTATTTCAAAATTCATTTCATTATTTAGATGAAAAAGTTTTTCCACTAGACGATAAAACTACCATCTCTTCCAACATATTAATCTCATTTTTCATTGTTAATTTTTCAGCTTGTTTCCATTTAGGGAATGGAATGAAATAAAGTCATGTCTTAAACAAGGAGCAATTTTTTTGTCTCTTCTGACAAAACAGGAATTTTATTCCAGCTATGTGGGAACCAGTTAAAAACACAGCCAGGAATGGGAGTGGAGTCCACGTGGGTAGGATTTGTCCTGCCAGACTTTGGGGCAGGGATCCATTTATTGGCCTTTTTGGAAGTGCCTGCTGGCATTAGAGATGCTCACCTGCTGGGGGTACCAGGCATCCACAGAGCCTGGCAGAGCTACCAGGATGGGCAGGAATTTTATGCCATGGGAAAGAATTTTATGCCATGGGAAGGAATTTTATGCCATGCAGATGGAATTTTATGCCACGGTGGAAGACACAGTCTGAAGTTTCCCTCATTT
>VWZV01003981.1:0-47951 GCA_013397155.1 Irena cyanogastra
CACTCCCTCTGCACCTTTGATCCAGCATCTGGAGAGGGTTAAGGACAATTTACGTCCTCTGGGTGCGTTCCAGATGGAGGAGGAGGGAAAGGGAGGGGATTGGGATCCGAAAACCCAAACCCTGAACTCTCTTCCCAGCTCTGAACCCGTGCACGGGGCACCTTTTCCCTGTGTCTTTTCCATGGAAGTGCCACATCAGGGGCTCTGCAGGAGTGGGACTTCAAATGCTCTGGGGTCATTTCAGGCCAAGCCAAAATTGGATTTTTTAGCTCTTTTCCTGCCGATATCAGGGAAAGGTTCTCACCCAGAGGGTGCTGGCACTGCCCAGGGAATGGGCACGGCCCCGAGGCTGCCAGAGCTCCAGAGATGCCCAGGGTGGGATTTTTGGGGGTCTGGGCAGGGTTTGGATTTGGGATTGACCGTCCCTGTGGGTCCCTTCCCACCCAGGACATTCCACGAGTCCATATTGAGGTGTCTCCTACACAAATATCATCCCCCAGACTCCCAATTTGTTTCTGTTTTCCAATACTTGCCCAGCTCCTGCCCTGAATGTTTTTACTTTAGAGGAGCCCCTAACTGATCAGCTCACCTGTAATTGATCAGCACATCTGTAATTTATCAATTCATCTGTAATTGATCAGCATAGCTGTAATTTATCAATTCACCTGTAACTGATCAGCTCACCAGAAATTCATCAATTCACCTATAATTTTTCAATTCATCTGTAATTTATCAGTTCACCTGTAATTTATCGATTTGTCTATAATTGATCAGATCACCTGTAATTTATCAATTTATCTGTAATTGATCAGTTCACCTATAATCTATCATTTCACCTATAATTTTTCAATTCATCTGTAATTGATCAGTTCACCTGTAATTTATCAATTCATCTGTAATTGATCAGCATATCTGTAATTTATCAATTCATCTGTAATTCATCAATTCACTTGTAATCTATCATTTCACCTGTAATTTATCAATTCATCTGTAATTTATAATTTCACCTGTAATTTATCAATAATCTGTAATTGATCAGCTCACCTGTAATTGATCATTTCACTTGCAATTTATCAATTCACCTAGAATCTATCATTTCACCTGTAATTGATCGATTCACCTGCAATTTATCAATTCACCTACAACCTATCATTTCACCTATAATTTATCAATTAATCTGTAATTTACAATTTCACCTGCAATTTATCAATTCACCTACAATCTATCATTTCACCTGTAATTTATCATTTCATCTGCAATTTATTTTATTTATTTCACCTATAATCGATCATTTCACCTGTAATTTATCAATTCTATCAGCTCGCCTTCCACCTTCAAACCCCCAGGAGAGGTTTGGCTCCACCTTTAGCACGAGGTAGGAGAAGGGAAAGGGGAAACCGCAGAGGAATGACCCAGGTGAACAGCTGGAATTACCCGGCTCCGTTCCGAGAGCTGTTTTAGGGGCGGAGGTGTCTAATTGCTGTCTGATAATTGCTGCCCCCAAAGGCCACACCGGCCCTTCCCCAGGTTGTCTCTGCGGGTTTATTTTTTTGTTTTTCGGGATCCGCTGCTCCCCATCAATTAGCATTGTGCTAATCAGCTAATGACAGGCTACAAATAACCCTCCAAGCTGCTTTGCTGGTGGGTTTGGCCCGGATTAAAAAGCACATCGGAGCTGCTGGGCGGTTACAGAGGCCGGGGGGATTTGGGAGCTTTTCCAGCATTTCCTTCCCTTACAGCTGGAGCTCAGAGCCCATCCCTGGAAGTGTCCATAAACCAGAGATGGGTTTAGGGGTGATCTCAGAGGGCTTTTCCAGCCTTAATTCCACGATTCTCTGTGGGAATCAGGACAGGGATGTCAGCTCAGGGACATCTCAGCCCCAGGGACCTTTCCCATCCCAGCCCTGCCGGGATCTGCTCCTGCTCCTCCACCCTGGGCTGCTCCAGGACCATCCAGGAGCTGAAAACACCCCCGGGGTGTGTGGGGAGCAGCCGCAGCTGCCCAGGCGTTTGGGGAAGTTTGGGGAGTTGGACAGTGAAGTGTTCCCTAAATCCTGCTCATTTGTGGGAGCATGGTACAAATCTTGGGATATTGTCCTTGGAAATCACCAGAATCCCGAGGTTTGGGTTGGGAGGGTAGGGCAGGGGGAAGTCAGGTCAGTGTGGGAGGGTGATGGCTGCACTTCATTCCAAAATTCCTGCATTTAATCTCAAAATTTCTGCATTTAATCTCAAAATTCCTGCATTTCGTCCCAAAATCCCTGCGTGTCATCCCAAATCCACTGAATTCCATCCAAGTCCCTGCTTTTCATCAGGAAATCCCTGCATGTCATCCCAAAATCCCTGCACTTAATCTCAAAATTCCTGCATTTCATCCCCAGATCCCTGCGTGTCACCCCAAATCCACTGGGTTCCATACCAAAGTCCCTGCTTTTCATCAGGAAATCCGTCATTTCATCCCAAAATCACTATATTTCATCCCAAAATCGCTGCATTTCATCCCAAAATCAGGGTTTTTGCCAAAATCACTGTGATCCATCCCAAAATCATTGCATTTCACCACAAAATCAGTATATTCCATCTGCAAATCCCTGCATTTCATCCCAAAATCCCAGCATCTCATCCCAAAATCAGTGTTCCACCATAAAATCACTGCATTTCATCCCCAATCCTCTGTGTTCCATACCAAAATGACTTCGTGTCATCCCCAAATCACTGCCTTTACTCACAAAATCACCACATTTACTCACAAAATCACCTCATTTACTCTCAAAATCACCACGTTTCGTCCCAAAATCGCTGTACTTCATCAGGAAATCACTGTCCCATCAAAAAATCTGTGATCCATCACAAAATCACAGCATTTCATCCCAAAACCATTGTATTTCATCCCAAATTCAGTGTTCCATCCCAAAATCACTGTGTTCCATCCAAAAATCCTTTAATTCCATCCCCACATCCCTGAATTCCATCCCCAAACCCCCTAAATTCCATCCCCAAATCCCTGAATTCCATCCCCACATCCCTGAATTCCATCCCCAAATCCCTGAATTCCATCCCCAAATCCCTGAATTTCACCCCCAAATCCCTAAATTCCATCCCCAAATCCCTGAATTCCATCCCCAAATCCCTCCACATCTCATCCACACCAGCACTGTGCAGCCACTCTGTGTCCAAGGGACAGGAAATCACAATTCTAGCTAAACCAAACTCCTGCTTTTAGGGATTCTTGCTCCTTTTTCCCTCCCTCCCCAGGACACCAGCCCTGCCAGGTGTCCCCTCTCCATGTGCCACCTCCTTTTCTCATCTGCTCTCCATCCTCTCCAGTTCCAGCACCACAACCACCTCAAAATCCCTGGTGGCACCACGGAGATGAACCCAGATCCCACAAACATTCCCAAATCTGCCTGCAAATCCCCCATTCCCTGGAAAATGTGGATTCCCAGCCTGCCTGAGCTCCCCTCACATCACACCAGCCACCATGTGCTGCTCTTCCCTCTCCTTTTGTACCTTTCTTTTTTNCCCTTTTTTTTCTTTTTTTTTTTAAAAAAAAAAAAAAAAAAAAACCTTTGGGTTTTTTTTTTTTTTTTTTTTTTTTTTTTTTTTTTAGCTCTGGGACTCTTTTTCTCTTTTTTCCCCTTTTTTTTTTTTGGAGCCCTGGGATTCTTCAAAGGGAATTTTCCCCCTTTTGGACACCTGCTGGGTTGAAAGGCTTGGGAAGCCTCTTTAATTCGAACAAGGCCCCACTGCAAACAGAACCACTTGAAAGGAAAAGCACTCAGGAAATATTAATCCCAAAAAAAGAGGTGGGATCCATGTGTGTTCCTTTGAAAAGTTCTCCTGTCTGGGAGCTCCAACCTTGCCAGAGCCCAGGACGGGTCACAGCCCAGCTCTGGGGGGGCATTGCTTTGTTTTTATTCCTTTTCAGGTATTTTCACTGTGGTTTAAACTTTAAAAACCACTCACGATCCAGACCTGTCTGTCCTCTTGGACAAACTGATTGCACAGCCTGGAAATATGCCAGGATGTGTTTAATTTGCTGCAATTACAGAGATTTTTAACAATCTGGATGTTTTTTGCAGGATCTAAAGCCAGTTTTGGGTGGAAAAGGATTCAGGAGCAGCCTGGTGCTGTTGAAGATACCGGAGGCACACAAGAATTTTCAAAAAACTCCTCAGAAATATTTGTTTCCAAATTAAGTCTCTAATCCTAAGTGAAAAATATCCACCTCAAACCATGGCTGCAGCTGTTTGGGCTCATCTGGAAGAGTTTTGAGGTAAAAATGCCAAATCCTGGGGAAATCTGCGATTAGGGCAAGGGCAGTGCACTCACAAGAGCCAGAGCCTTGGGGTTGCAATTTTTTGGGATCACAGTAATTTGGGATCACAATTATTTGGGATCACAATTATTTGGGATTGCCATTATTTGGGATCACAGTTATTTGGGATCACAATTATTTGGGATTGCCATTATTTGGGATCACAGTTAATTTCCATGACTAAAAAAAACCCCAGATCTCCTTCGTGGCTTTTACTGAGCAGGTCAGGCACAACTTGGGGTCTTAGCTGGAAACCCAGGGATTTTCCCCCAAAATTCAGTGTTTTGGAGAGGCTGGGATGTCCCCAAAGCCAGCAGTGCTGGTGACACCCAGGGAGGTGACAGAGCCCCGCCTGTGCGAGGAGAGCTGGGGGAGGAGGAGAAGGAGGGGGAATTCAGGGGTTTGGGAAGAAATGAAAGGATTTTTGGATGGAACGCAGTGATTTTGGGATGGAACACTGAATTTGGCATGAAATAAAATGTTTTTGGGATGAAACGCTGTGATTTCCTGATGAAATGCAGCGATTTTGGGATGAAACGTGGTGATTTTGTGAATAAATGTGGTGATTTTGTGAATAAATGTGGTGATTTTGTGAGTAAAGGCAGTGATTTGGGGACGACATGAAGTCATTTTGGGATGGAACACAGAGAATTGAGGATGAAATGCAGCGATGCAATGAAAATTCCACCATCCACAATTCCCTCCTGGATCCCAAACGCCGCTCCAGCCCACGAGGTTAGTGTGGAATTGTGGAATTGTTCCCTGGGAGGGTGGCAGGGGCTGGGATGGAATTCCCAGAGCAGCTGTGAAGTGCCCAAGGCCAGGCTGGAGCCACCAGGAACAGTCCAGGTGTCCCTGCCCGTGGGACCTTCAATGTCCCAACCCAAACCAGTCTGGAATTCTGGAGAAGATGGAATTTCCAAGGCTCTCCCTACTGCCCTTCCCTCTGTGTGGGGATTTTGAAGGAATTTTCAATGAGTTACAGGCTATGAGTTGGTTTAGATTTATTTTTCTTATTTTCTGTAAGTGAAAAAGGTGAGTTCAGCTCACATCTTCACCACATGGTTCAGAAGGTCACAAGACCTCTCGTTACAAGACCTTTTAAGGATTTATTTATTAATATTAATTTATTATTTAAGGATTTATTAATTAACAAAACACTGCTGACAAGGATATTTATGGTTTTGACTTAATCTTTAAGTATTTTCTCATATGAAGTCATGCTACAGCGTGAGCTTTCTTAGCCAGCCATGCTATGACACACAAACCTGCAGAACTGCACTTAAAAACTCTCGACTTTCCTCTACTTAGCTCAACTCATTGTCTCTGCTATAAATTATAAATCCTCATTCTCACCCCTAGCACCTACGTTAGGAAGCCTTTTCCAAGGTCTCAGATCAAATCCTGTGTTTAATCCTAAGCTTTGGTTTACAGGCCCAAAGTTTTGAGAATTCCCTGCATTTCCGATTCCAACATCTCCCCCTTCTTTTTGTGCTAAGAACATTTTCTTGATGGTTTTGTTAATTATGTTTTGTATGTAGTGGAGCAGGTAAGGTACTGTTATAACTATGCTGATAATCAATAGATACACGCTTATTTTTAATTTTTTTTTTAAATTTCACCTCCTAAACAACACACCAACATTTCCTAAATATTCCAGAATATGTATTTATATTTATATTTATATTTATATTTATATTTATATTTATATTTATATTTATATTTATATTTATACTATAATAGATAGTAGTATTATATTTTACATGTTTATTATTTATTTATTTATTTATTTATTATATTCCAGAATATCTAGGAAGAATTCCTCAATTCCAGTGAGACATTCTGGCAGAATTCACTCCAGCAATTTCCTCCCGTTCTCCCGCTGCTTTCCAGGCTGATCCCTGGGGCTGGCCAGGAGGAGCAGTGGGGGATTCCTCCCCAGCCGAGGGACAAATCCCGCTTTTCCCAGCCACAATCCCTCCCTGTGTCAGCGGGAATCGCCAGGAATGGCTCCGGGCTCCCGAGGGTTTGGTGCCCGTCGCGGAGCTCCGGGGATAAAGGATGGCAGCGCCCGGCCCCGCCCCAGCCCCGCTGCTCTGCCAGCACAAACGATGCCTCAGGTTTGGTTTTTCTGTTTCTCAGATCCTGTGCTGCTTTAATGGGTGGGTCTGGGCTTCCTATTATGGGATGGTGAGCTCTCTGCACTGAGCAGGGAGACAAAACAATCCCTGCTCCAGCTGGGGACCAAGGACAAATGATCCAAATCTCAGCCCAAGAGCACAAACAACGTGGGCTGAGGAGAGAAAAACAAGCAGGATGGGACTGCATGGGCTGGAGCTGGAATTGGACAATGAACTCTGCGAAAAATAGGTTAGAAACTGTTGTAAAACAGTTAATAATTGTTGAGCATATACTGTTCAAAGGTTTGGTTATTGTATTGTGAAGGGGTTCAAAGTGTAGTTATAAGAAATACGGTACTGACGTTACCGTATTACACCTAAGGGCAGGGCATCCCCAAGCAAAACCGACCGGAGCTGCCAGAGCCAATCAGCGCCTGAACCTTCCTGCAGATGAAGGATCCCGACAGAAACCCGTCCAAAGGGACAAAAAACAGTATAAAAGGGACATCCAGGTCGGCGAGGGGTGCTACTCGACATCGGACATCGGGAACATCCCTGCTAAAAGGAAGAAGACCCAGCGCCGGCTCTGCCGCGTCCTCTCGCTTGTCACTGCCCGTGAGGCACTTGACACTGCCTGTCACGGACCCGGGAACCCCCATACTTCAGGCCTTTTAATAAAAGCTGAAATCGCTTTCGTACCGGGAGTGTGCATCCCGTTTCTGACAACTCCAAGATGCAAATGGAGCAGAACTGATCACAGTGACAGAGCCCGTGCCCGGTCGGGCATTTTGTGCCCATTTTGGTTCACCTGGGCTGCGGCCCTGACTGGGCTCTTGTGCTGCCCAAGGTGGATCCATTGAGGCCTCCTAATAAATCCCTGCTTTATTCTTCAGCTCTGTCTAGTCTCTGTTCTAGGCCACCTTTCACAAGGCATCAAAAGCACTCCAGGAACGCCTGCAGACATCAGGAATTCCCTTTCCAAGGGTGGGGGACGCATGGAGCACTCCGGGTGTTTTTTCTGTGGGTGTGAGGTGTTGGGAGCTGTTCCTTCACTGTCCTTGGGGAGATTTCAGGTGCAGAAAAGCCCAGAGTGGAGCTGGGGGTGCTCCCCTGGAGAGGAGAAGGCTCCAGGGAGAGCTCAGAGCCCTTGCAGGGCCTGAAGGGGCTCCAGGAGAGCTGCAGAGGGACTGGGGACAAGGATGGAGGGACAGGACACAGGGAATGGCTCCCACTGCCAGAGGGCAGGGCTGGATGGGATCTTGGGAATTGGGAATTGTTCCCTGGGAGGGTGGGGAGGGGCTGGGCTGGAATTCCCAGAGCAGCTGTGGCTGCCCCTGGATCCCTGGCAGTGCCCAAGGCCAGGCTGGGAGCCCCTGGGACAGTGGGAGGTGTCCCTGGCACAGTGGCACTGGATGGTTTTAAATTCCTTTCCAACCCAGAGCACGGGAATTCCACGGAATTCTGGAATTCCACGGCTTCATGTCCCTCTGGGATTTCAGTGGAGCTGGGGGTGATGTCCCCTGGCAGGGTGACCCACAGGACGCCTCCAACCTCCCCCTTGCACGTGGAGCTTTCCCCCCCATCCTGCTTTGCTTGGAGCCAGTGAGAAATTCCAGATTTCTGCTTTCCAAGGAGACACCTGCCTGGAATGAGCTCCGAGAGGCTTTTTCCCATCACACCCCCGGGACTCCACTGCTGAAATGTCAGGGGCACTGCTGGGAATTCCTGGTATTTGGGCAGTCAGGGAGAGCCTGGATCCAGTAAAGGACAAATCCTCCCCAACCCTCTCCTCTCCTCTCCTCTCCTCCCTGTCAGACTCGGAGCCAGCAGCTCCTCAGGCTGGGAATTCTGCAGGATTTGTGACTTTTTCCTGCTGGAGGATTTGGGATGAGCAGCATGCTCTCGGGAGGGCAGCCACAGCAGAGCTCGTGGCTTTTCACCTTTTCCCCATCTGCCACACGGGAAGGTGGAAAGGGAGGAGTTTTTCCCTTCCAGCCTCCAAATCCCTCAGGAAAAGGAAAAGTGAGGGTCACAGCCTGGCAGTCCCTGAGGGCTGAGGGTGTCAACCATGTCCAGGTTTTTGATTTTTATTCCTAAAGGAAAAATAGATGTGGAAATACTGAAAATCATCACATTTTCTTTTGACAAAGAAGAGTTTTTATGGTCCATCAAGGCATGTAAAATTCTCCCAAGCAGCTGGCACAGAAAACCCCAAACCAGGTAATTCAAACTCTTGGAAAATCACAGAATAAACGAAGTTGGGAGGGACCCACAACGATCATCCCCTCCAATCCTGGCCCTGCTGCAGAGGATGAAGGAGAAGCTTCTGTTCCTGCACCCTGCAGGGTGCAGAACACAGGCAAGGAATATCAATTTAAAATTCAGAAACCACTGAAAAAGGTGAAAAAACTCCTCGTGGACACACCCTAACAACCACCCCCACCATATCCAAGTCAAATTGTTCCAAGCTAATTAAAACATTGGGATTGGAGCACTGCTGAAGGTTTTAAAGGCAAAAAATGCCTCGAAATGACTCACAAGATCCAAAAAACCATTTCTGGGTGCTCATTCTCTCCTCAGGGTAGCCTTTCCCCTGCACTATTTCATTAACAGGTCTAAATTAATCAACCTGTAATTTGCAGACAGGGCACAGGATTTCAGATACCACAACAGCAAAGAATTTCAATTTTACTCATGGCTGCTGCACCTCTAAATCCACCCTGGCTGCATCCATCTCTTATTTATTTACTTATTTGTTTTACAAGTTTTACAACTTTTTCCCTTTTAGTTACTGTTGATAATTTTTTCTGTAGATAACAAGAATTTTTGGTTTTGAATAGTTTATTTTTATAATAATATTTTATAAGTTGCTAGAGTTTATTAATAAGTTGTGGGAAGGTTTGTGGAAATGGAAGGGGTTTTATGATAGATTTTTTTTGGGGTGGTTGTTAGTTGTGAGAGAGTTATGAGAGATTTTTTTTTTTGTGGAGAAGTTTTTATAATTTTAGTAAGAAGGGAATTTTTTAAAGTGAATTGAAGAAAGATTATCTTAAAAGTAGTAAATTGATTAGAAATTTTAAGGGAGTTTTATATTGTTAGGTTTTTTGGTTTGGTTTTGTTTTGGTTTGGTTTTTTTGTGCTGCATTTGTTAATCTGAACTAAAACGGCAACTCTTAAACCAGGGAAAAGAAACGTTTTGCTGTCGGATGGGATGGGAGAAAGTTCACAGATGCTCTGTCGCAGTTCCAGGCTGCACTAAAAGGACAAAGTGACATTTCAGGGACAATTTCCAGGGAGCAAAGGTGCTCCAGAGTGTCAGAAAAGCCTTTATCAAACCCTTATCAAACCAGCCTCTCCCCCAACTTTTCCTTTTCAAGGTGAGCGACTTTTCACCAGCTGCTAAAAATAAACCCGCAGCAGGAAAAAATAAATCACTCCTAAAAGAAAATCCAAATAAATCACACTAAGGGAGATGAAAAGAGCCCTGAGGCAGCGCAGAATCCCGAGGATATTCCCAGATCCGAGCAGGAATTCCTGACACGAGCATCCTGCGATTCCTCCCTCCTCAGGTGCCGCCACCTCGCAGCTCTGGGGCCAAATCCTGGGATTAGCTCGAGCTTGTCGCGGCAATCTCCTCTCCCAAAAAGAGTCAGAGCAGAAATTCCAGGTATTCGCTGCTTTTGTTCTTTAAACGATGCGCTTTGATCTCCGCCCCGATAACCAGGAGGGAATTGAGGCTCGCCCGGAGCTGCCGGCAGCACAGAAAATCAGGAATTGCGTGTGTTTGGCATCCCTAAATCCCTGATATTGAACGGAGAACGGGATTTTTCAGGCTGGGAGAGAAGAAGGGAGAGGCTCCAGTATTCGCAAACTCTCCAAGTGTGCGTCTTCTCTCATTTAAAAAAAAAAAGAGAGCAATTCTTACACAATTTAATTATTTTTTTAAACGCAACTGGTGAAAAAGTGAGGGAGCTGAGCTCAGCTTTTCACTTGAGCAGGACTTAAAGGGAGCAGATTAAAAAGAAGCAGAGAGACTTTTTCCTTGGGCAGAGAGTGACAGAACGAGGGGGATGGTTTTAAATTAAAAGAGGAGGGATTCAGATGGGATCTTGGGAATTGGGAATTGTTCCCTGGGAGGGTGGGGAGGGGCTGGGCTGGAATTCCCAGAGCAGCTGGGGCTGCCCCTGGATCCCTGGCAGTGCCCAAGGCCAGGCTGGACAGTGGGAGGTGTCCCTGGGGGTGGCACTGGAGGGGATTTTGGGTCTTTCCAACCCAAATCATTCCATGATTCCATCATTTTGTGATTCCTGCAGCAGAGGCAAGGAGGGCACAGAGGGAATAAATCCCTGCCGAGACCCCAGGACCAGCTGGGACAGGAGCATTTCCAAGATTCCCTGCAGGAGCCACAGGGATTTGGGCTGTCCAGAGGCTCCGGATGTCAGAGCTCAGAGCAGGGGCTGGGAGGGATCTCAGCGTTGTTCCTGAGGCAAACAGGGAAAACCAGCTCCAAATCCCACATTTAATTATTGACTCTGCACCTTCCCCTCTCCCACCGGCCCAGGGCCTCCATGGCTGCCACGGGGAAGGTTTGCACCTCTCCTGGGTTTGGCAAAGTTTGGGGATGAGCAAAGAACTGACCAGAGCAGCAGCCCCCACTCCCACTCATCCAGGAGGGAAATCCCAACGAGGAAATCCCAACTATAAACCAAAGAAATGCCCACACATCACCAGTTAGCAGCTCCTGGTCTGTGTTTAATGATTTCTGCCAGGCACAGCTTGGTCCGTGCAGCCAGGGCTGAGGAGGCAAAGCCCACACGGCTGAAATTCAGGAACAAATGTGCTGAGAAAACTCCAGAATGAAGATCCTGATTAAAGACATCCCTATGGAAAAGCAGCCTCCTTCTCCAAACAAGATCCCAGCAGCCGCGGGGACTCCGTGCCCCGGGACCCTCCCGCTGCAGTCCCGCTCTGGGCTCCCGGTGCCTCCGAAGTCATCGATAATTGTTTGTGTTTCACGGCGGTTTGAGGATTTTCGCAGCGGATTTGGCAAATCCCGGACTCAGCTCTGTCATTATCCGTGCTCTGGGAGCTCCGATCCGAGGCTGGCCCTCATTAGAGGAGGCGATGGGCCCTTAATCTCCTCTGGGTGAGGAAATTGCTGCGCTCTCCTCTCTCTAATCGCTGCTGCTCACATTTATCCTCATTAGAATTCATCTCCCTCACCCGGGAATCCGGAATTTTGTCCAACAGCGGCCGAGATTTCTCAGGGCTTCTCCTCCCATCCCCAGCCTCCCTTCCAGTGTCCTGGCTGAACGTCTCCTCAGAGAATTCCTCAAACTCCTCGAGATCAACAAAGAGGCTTAGCCCACAGCTGGTTTTGGGGGCTCCTCTCCCAGATTTCCCTTCTCCCTAATTCCCCTTGAGCTGCTCCCTGCTCTCCCTGCTGGGAATTCCTGCATGTGCCAGCACCAAACACTTCCAGGGATCTCCCAAGTTCTGGGAAATCTGCTGGAGAATCAGCTCTGTCCCTGAGCACTGGGGATTTTATTTCATCTTTAATTACGCCATGAATTAATAACCTGAGGGATGTCACCGAGACTTTTCACCTGAGCAGGGCTGGCCTTTGGCTGGCTCTGCAGGAGGGCTTTAAAAAGCCACTGAAGAGGTGATGAAAGTGAAAAATTCAAGTTTTGTCCTTGCAGCTGGATGGGCAAACCCGAATTTTAGGGGATACTGAAGATTGTGAAATGCAGCTGTGGGAGGGGCAGGGGCAGAGGATTTCTCCCACTGCAACAGAGGAAGGGCAGCATCCCCTGTGCTTCCGTCGGAGCTGCAGCCTGGAATCCAGGGAATCTCAGCTGACACGGATGGCTGGCAGCCCTAAAGCTCGTGGAATACCATGGGAGCTGGCCCGGAGCCCGAATTGCTGCTCTGGTGTCACACCCGGTCACGGGGCAGCGATGTCCCCTCGGTGCCACTCCTGCCTCCCTCCAGCTGCATCCAAATCCAAGTTCCACCCAGGAGGAGGCTCCCAGACTTTTGTAACACCTGTGAGAAGCCATTTACAAGTCTGTTGGAAATGACACAACTGAAATGATATTTTAACTCATTTTAGGCAGGGGTTTGTTCGTCTTCGCCGTGGAGGAAGGGAATTGAATTTTTAATTCTTTTTTTTAAAGGTTCTGATCATCAGGCAAGTCCTGATAAGCTGAACATCAACAGAACAGGAGTAGCCAGAGGATGTACAGGAGATAATGATAATTAGCAACAATTAACAAACATTACCCTCGGACAGAGACACCGGGTCTGGGAAAAGATGGACAAGAGAGTGAAGAATGAGAACCCAATCAGCACCAAAGGGATCAATAACCAATAGGAAAGCAAATACTAAGAACTGCGTAATTTGGGACCAATGAATGAGAACTTCTCTGGGTTTTTAATGGATAAATATAGGAACAATCCCATGTAGGATGGGATGATTTTCCCTGCACAACCCAGCAATGTGAGGATGAAATGATTTC
This sequence comes from Irena cyanogastra, assembly GCA_013397155.1. Taxonomy (NCBI): domain Eukaryota; kingdom Metazoa; phylum Chordata; class Aves; order Passeriformes; family Irenidae; genus Irena; species Irena cyanogastra. The sequence goes on from VWZV01003981.1 coordinate 12,960, forward strand.
TGTTGCACATCCTGGCCAGAACAAAACAATGCCTCGATTCTCTAACACTAAAAATGTTGTTGGAGTGGGGTTTTTTTTGTTTTCCAGCAGTTTTAGTGACAAAAAAAAATCTGTCACCAAACTCCAGCTACTCAATGCCTCAGTCAGGGAGTTCACAAAACCAGGGATCAGCTGTGTTGGGAAAAGCCAGGGAGCTGCCCAAAGAGGGGATCATTGATCACCCTGGGCAGGCCCTCCAGGCTGAGTGCTGCTGTTCCCAGCCATCCCATCCCATTCCATTCTATTCCATCCCATCGCATTCCATTTCATCCTATTCTGTCCCATCCCATTCCATCCCATTCCATTCCATTCCATCCCATCGCATCCCATTCTCAAAGGAGATACTTGCATCTGGTCTTTGAGTTTTTGTCCTGAAGGAAACTTTACATTCTTGGGAGAAAAACAGTTCTGATTCCAGTGAAAATAATACAGTTGCAAAACTCTCTTAGGGCAGAAATACAAATTGAATTTTCCTGACACTCACCTTGGGACCTGGACCTCCAGGTCTGTTAAGCTCCTGTGTGGCAGGGGATGCAGAAGCCCAGCCAGCCTGGGATGGGCAGTATGTGCAGGCAGTGGGGGAAGCCTGGCTGGCTACTCTCTGTTCAAACTGACATGTTCTGACACAGTTTCAGTTGTACTGAATTCATATTTTTTCAGTGACAAGAAAAAGTTTCATTGGGAAATTTCCAACCAGCTCCATACCCCACCACATTAATTGCAAGNATCCCGTTCCATTCCATTCCATTCCATTCCATTCCATTCCATTCTATCCCATCCCATTCCATCCCATTCCATTCCATTCTATCCCATCCCATCCCCATCCCCTTCTATCCCATTCTATCCCATTCCATTCCATCCCATTCCATTACATTCTATCCTATCCCATTCCATTCCATTCCATCCCATTCCATTCCATTCCATTCCATCCCATCCCATCCCCTCCTGCCCTGCCTGGAGCACTGGGACATCACAGTGACATCACACTGCCCATGGTCCCCTCTGACCAGTGGTTCCAAACTCATTAAAACATCGGGGTTGCAGCATCCCTAAAGGTTTCAAAGACAAAAAATGCCTTGGGCACTGCCAGGGATCCAGGGGCAGCCACAGCTGCCCTGGGAATTCCAGCCCAGCCCCTCCCCACCCTGCCAGGGAACAATTCCCAATTCCCAAGATCCCATCCAGCCCTGCCCTCTGGCAGTGGGAGCCATTCCCTGTGTCCTGTCCCTCCATCCCTGCAGGTGCAGGGATCACGGAGCTGTCTGGGCCAGCTGGGAGTTGGATGTTCCTTCCCGATGTTTCCCTTGGGTTCCTGCTTGGAGCAAGAGCAGTTCTGAGATGTTTTCTTCAGGCATGTGATGAAAAGGAGGAAAAGTCTCCGATCTTGGAGCAGAGCATTTGCCATCGGGGCTCTGGTGGTGAATTATTCATTCTGAGTCCCCAGCACCGCTTCCATGGCCATGGATTTAGGGATCTGGAAGGTGGATTTAGGGATCCCGGGACCTGGGATCAGATACAGCTGTTACAGATGTGAGCAGCTGCCTGAGGGAGGGGGCAGGGACACCCTCAGTGCCAAATACTGCAGCTGTCAGCCACAGCTTAGGGTGGGACACTGCCCCACCACCTGGAATCATGGAATCACTGAGGCTGGAAAAGACCTTGGGTCCAGCCACTGAAGGTGGATTTTCCTGGTGGCTGCAACTCAGGAAACCAAAAGGATCAGAATTAACCTGGGTGTAGTCTGAGTAAAAGCCACTCCTGAGGTGTTCTGCACCTCCAGCTCCAGGTTTATCCCTCCCTGGATGGGAAAATCTGAAGCAAATGGATGAAGGATACTTCTAATGGAGATATTTCCATTTTATGAGCTCTTTTTAGAGATGAGATCTGAACTGGACTTCAATTCCCCTCAAAGGGAGGAGGAGGAGGGACCCTGGGAGCCCCTGGCACGGTGGTATCCCTGGAATATCCCTGGAAGTCAGGCTCTGGGAGCAGTGCTGGGGCCAAATCCTGGCATCAGGGAGGCTCTTTTCCCTCACCAACCAAAATTCCAGCAGGCACTGAAAGAGAAATGTGACCCTGCTTAAGGTCCTGGCTGGTGGCTGCAGCTGTAAAAATGCCAGGGAGGGATTTCCTGGAAGTTCACAGCCCCAGATGTGCAGAGCTGGGAAGGATAAGGATACCCAGACAGGAAAAGGATACCCATACAGGATAAGGATACCCAGATAGGGTATGGGTACCCATACAGGATAAGGATATCCAGACTGGGTATGGATATCCAGATAGGGTATGGATAATGATCTCCAGATAGGATAAAGGATATCCAGACTGGGTATGGATAAGGATATCAGATAGGATATGGATTAGGATCTCCAGATAGGATAAGGATACCTAGATAGGATAAGGATCTCCAGATAGAATAAGGATACCCAGATAGGATAAGGATACCCAGATAGGATAAGGATATCCAGACTGGGTGTGGATTAGGATCTCCAGATAGGATAAGGATATCCAGATGGGTATGGATAAGGATATCCAGATGGGTAAGGATATCCAGATAGGATAAGGATACCCAGACAGAATAAGGATATCCAAACTGGGTATGGATAAGGATACCTACATAGGATAAGGATATCCCGACTGGGTATGGGTAAGGATACCCAGATAGGATAAGGATGTCCAGACAGGATAAGGATACCCAGACAGGATAAGGATATCCAGACTGGGTATGGATAAGGATACCCAGATAGGATAAGGATATCAGATAAAGTATGGATTAGGATATCCAGATAGGATAAGGATACCCAGACAGAATAAGGATATCCAAACTGGGTATGGATAAGGATATCTACATAGGATAAGGATATCCCGACTGGGTATGGGTAAGGATACCCAGATAGGATAAGGATGTCCAGACAGGATAAGGATACCCAGACAGGATAAGGATATCCAGACTGGGTATGGATAAGGATACCCAGATAGGATAAGGATATCAGATAAAGTATGGATTAGGATATCCAGATAGGATAAGGATACCCAGACAGAATAAGGATATCCAAACTGGGTATGGATAAGGATATCTACATAGGATAAGGATATCCGGACTGGGTATGGATAATGATGTCCAGACAGGATAAGGATGTCCAGATAGGATAAGGATACCCAGACTGGGGATGGATAATGATGTCCAGACAGGATAAGGATACCCAGATAGGATAAGGATACCCAGATGGGTATGGATAACCAGAGAGGATAAGGATCCCCAGAGAGGATAAGGATATCCAGGCAGGGTATGGATAAGGATATCCAGAGAGGATAAGGATATCCAGACAGAGTATGGATAACCAGAGAGGATAAGGATATCCAGAGAGGATAAAGATATCCAGGCAGAGTACGGATAAGGATATCCAGAGAAGGGAAGGACATCCAGACAGGCACAGACAGAAGGACCTGGTCCCGCATGTAGAGGGATAAATGCTCAGCCCCAGAACGAGAGCCACATGCCCTCAGCCAGGGATGAGCCTCTCCCTTCCCAGGAAAACACGGATTGCAAACAGCTCCAGCTCCTGCTCCCCCAGTGCCAGCTCAGCTCTAGTTCCTCAGGGGTTGTCCCAAAATAAAAGAGCAGGATTGGTGCACCCAGCCAGGGCATGAAAGGAGCCACTGATGGATCACCCAGGCGGGAAAAACGGGAATTAGGGCTGCAAGTCCCAGCGATCCTACGGCAATTCAGGGAAATGACACCTGAGACACATCCTGCTCAGAGCCAAGGAAAACTGTGGTGTGACAGTAGAGCCTGGGACAGCCACACCTGTGACAGAGCCACACCTGTGACAGAGCCACACCTGTGACAGCCACGCCTGGGACAGAACCACGCCTGGGACAGAACCACGCCTGGGACAGAGCCATGCCTGGGACAGAGCCACACCTGTGACAGCCACATCTGGGACAGATCCACATCTGGGACAGAGCCATGCCTGGGACAGAGCCACACCTGGGACAGAGCCACGCCTGAGCCAGGGCAGGGGCTCCAGCCAGGGAGGGGAGGAAAACCAAACCCCCAAAGAGCTCGGCCTGAACCAAGCACGCCCCGGCACGGCCCCTCCTCAGCAGCGGTGGGCACCTCTGCTTTTATCCCGCATTTTTATCCCGCATTTTCATCACGTATTTTTACCCCGCATTTTCACCCCTCGGGTTGGTTTTTACAGGCACATTCCCGCAGGAAAGCGGAGCCGCCGGGGTTATTTTGGGGCTGGCACACCCGGGAAGGATGCGGGATTCGGGATTCACAGGAAGCCCCGGCAGGGCGGGCGCGGTCCCGACCGCACTAAACCCCAAAGGCTCCGCGCAAAGCCGTCGCTTTTGTCTTGCAAATCGCAGCTCGGGGCGCCGAAAAATCAAAATATGAGGTTTTTTTTCAAGAGGAAAATTAAAAACAAGCCTTCAGGGAAGAGTTTTGGGGAGGCCTTGCCCAGAAGAACAGCTTGGGCAGCTCAAGCAGCAATTTGGAGGGCGGAGCAAGAAATTGCATTTTTAAAAAATAATACTAAAATGGTAAAAATCATTAATAAATTATTAAAAAAACCTATAAATAAAACTAAAACTAAAAATAAAAATAAATATGAATCCCCACCTGGTCTGAACACACCTTTCAGCCACAACCACTTCTTCACCACCCCATGGGAATCTTCCTGTTACTCCCTCTTAATAACTAAAAAAACACAAAACTTTTTGCATGTTCCCTCAAGAAGTTCAAATTTTTTGTGCTTTCCTTTCTTCCTGACTCCTACTTTGTGGATAAAAAGTGAATTTTATTCTTTGTATAAATAAATAAATAAATAAATATACACATAATTCTGCTCTGGTAGGTCATCACCTCATGAGAAAAATGAGAAAAAAAATAAGACATGATGCAGAAAAACACTTGGAGACATTAAATAATCTAAAGAAAAGGTTTTGGTTTTTTCTATTATTTAATTTTTTAAGTGCTATTCTCCACTAGTGAAAGGAAAGGCCGGGGCCTCGATGGGGTACCAGGAATCCTGCAGAATTTTCAGGAATAAGCAGCAATATTTGGTATTACAGGACATGGGAGGATGTCCCAGCAGAGATGCAAGAGCAGTGGGAGGTTACGAGAAAGACGCCCAGAAAATAAAAGCTTTAAAAGGAACATTTTTAATAAAATTCCACATTAAAAGCATATTTATGAGTATGGACGAAAAACCTTTTACTCAGAATTTGAAGTTTTCAGGGAATTGAGCTATTTTTTACTTTTACTGTTCTCTAGGAACTGTTCTGACCAAACCCACAGGATTTTATTGCTGTTCCCCTTTTCCATCCTGCTCCATCCTTCCTCACTATCCTGTTTTTTGTTTCCTCATGACCCTTTCCTGTTTTATTTTGTTGAGTTTTTTTTTCCTTTTTTACGCATTCTGGCTCCTTGTTCCGGCTTTATTTCATGGGAGGAACTTTCCTGGGAGCTCTGCTGCAGCATCAGCGCTTTTCCGTGAAAACTTTGGCACAAAGCTGGCAGCAGCAGGAGGAGGAGGAGGAGGGAGAGAGGAGGGATGGATCCCCCTGGGCCATTCACCCTGGGTTGGTGTCCCCAGGTCCTCAGCAGCTCCCTGGGACAGCCCGGCTGCCTCCTGGCACAGCTGCACAGGTTTGGACATGGAGGAGAAGGAGTTTGGGGTGGTGATGCCTCAGGTTTGGTTTTTCTGTTTTTCAGATCCTGTGCTGCGTTAGTGGGTGGGTCTGGGCTTCCTATTATGGGATGTTGAGCTCTCTGCACTGAGCAGGGAGACAAAACAATTCCTGCTCTAGCTGGGGACCAAGGACAAATGATCCAAATCTCAGCCCAAGAGCACAAACAACGTGGGCTGAGGAGAGAAAAACAAGGATGGGACTGCATGGGCTGGAGCTGGAATTGGACAATGAACTCCAAGATGCAAATGGAGCAGAACTGATCACAGTGACAGAGCCCGTGCCCGGTCGGGCATTTTGTGCCCATTTTGGTTCACCTGGGGTGTGGCCCTGGCTGGGCTCTTGTGCTGCCCGAGGTGGATCCATTGAGGAAATCCTTTTAATAAATCCCTGCTTTATCCTTCAGCTCTGTCCAGTCTCTGTCCTAGGTCAGCCTTCCCAAGGCATCAGTGATCCTGGAAATGTTCTGCCTTCCCTGTGCAGGGTCGGCCCCACATCCCAAAGACCCTTCCCAGCTTTCCAGGGAGTCTGAAGGAACCCCGGAGCTGCCAAGCGCTCAGGGGAAGGAGGCTCCGGAGTTTTACTCCGAGGTGAGATGAATCCCTCATTAATCCCCTCCCAAATCCACAACAAATCCTTGGCTGCCAGAGCCCCGTGTGTTTTCTGGTCCCTCCCAGCCCATTCTACAACCCTGATCGATTTTAGGATCTGCAAAGTTCCTTCCCCACACCCTGCAGCACCTGCATGGGGTTGGAGCGCCCCATCCACCACGGGCAGCTCCTCATAGGGAGCAGATCCTGGAATATTCCCGGCTGGAAGGGACCCAAGGGGGTGGCCAAGCTCGGCTCTGCAGTTTGGCCCCACAGAGGTGCAAACTGTGGGATGCCAGTCTGGGATCAGGAGCACATCCAGGAAGGTGATGAAGAGCAGCCTGATCTGAGAGAATTCAGAGCTTGGCAGGCTGAAGGAAAGCAATTCCCTCCAAAGGAGCACTGACTGCCGGTGTTATGGATAACAAATTCATTTATCAGGGAATTAAAATGCAGGAGCCCAGAATTCATCAAGGGCTGCACTGAATAACCCGAGTGAGTGATCCCACAGCTGGCCTGGGAATCTGAAAATGAAACTGGAAATTTCACCTCAGTTCTCCAACCTCCCTTGCAAGTTAGAATGGTTAAAATCCCAAAATTCTGTTTCCTTGGGATGTCAGAGATCTGTGTCTGTCTGTTCCATGATACACAGGAGAGATGGGAAGGAGCTGCTGGTGATGGATGGAGATCCCAGCCCTGCTCCAGGTCAGCCCTTCCCACAAGAGCTGCCACATTTTCCATGGGTGTCCATCCATCCCCAGCATCGTGGGCAGCAGGAAAAGGGGGATTCTGTCCCTCTGCCCCCCTCAGGGGATTCCCCACCTGCAGAGCTCAGAATTCCAACAGCAGCAGCACCTGGAGCTGCTGGAGAGAGCCCAGAGGAGGCCCCGGAGCTGCTGCAGGGCTGGAGCCCCTCTGGAGCCAGGCTGGGAGAGCTGGGGGTGCTCCCCTGGAGAGGAGAAGGCTCCAGGGAGAGCTCAGAGCCCTTGCAGGGCCTGAAGGGGCTCCAGGAGAGCTGCAGAGGGACTGGGGACAAGGATGGAGGGACAGGACACAGGGAATGGCTCCCACTGCCAGAGGGCAGGGCTGGATGGGATCTTGGGAATTGGGAATTGTTCCCTGGCAGGGTGGGGAGGGGCTGGGCTGGAATTCCCAGAGCAGCTGTGGCTGCCCCTGGATCCCTGGCAGTGCCCAAGGCCAGGCTGGACATTGGGGCTGGGAGCCCCTGGGACAGTGAGGGGTGTCCCAAGGCAGGGATGGAACGGGATGGGCTTTAAAGTCTCTCCAATCCCAAATCTTTCTGTATTTCCATGATTTTTACCTCCCATTCGCCTGGGTCTGTCCCAATGCAGGAACAGAGCAGAAACCTTCAGCTTTATTCTAGATTTTAACACCACTTCAAACCCCTCCTGCTCCAGTATCAATTCCCTTTTCCAGGGAAACACAAATCCCACAGCACCAAAACCAGGAGTGGGACTGGAGGAAAATCCCAGCCCAGGCTGGTTCTGTGTCCCAGGAGCTGCAGTTTGGGTGGGGGGGAGCAGGAATTCCCAGGAGATAAATCCCATCCCAGATTCCAGCAGGAATTCCCAGGGGTACAAATCCCATCCCAGAGTCCAACAGGAATTCCCAGGAGATAAATCCCATCCCAGATTCCAGCAGGAATTCCCAGGGGTACAAATCCCATCCCAGATTCCAGCAGGAATTCCCAGGGGTACAAATCCCATCCCAGATTCCAACAGAAATTCCCAGGGGTACAAATCCCATCCCAGAGTCCAACAGAAATTCCCCATGGTACAAATCCCCTCCCAGATTTCAATAAGAATTCCTAGGGGTACAAATCCCATCCCAGATTCCAGCAGGAATTCTCCATGGTACAAATCCCATCCCAGATTCCAACAGTAGGGAAGTGCCTGAGCTCCTATTCCCAGCTGAGGAATTCCAACTGGAAATTTTCCCTGATGGTTTTTCCTGTCAGCTTTGGGAGATTTTATTTCCTGGAGAAAATATTCCAGGGGCTGCTCCCAGAAAATGCCTCTGTAGGAACAACTCGGCTCTTCAGGTGAGTGAAACTCCTTCTGATTTCATTCAAGAACAAACCAAACTCTTCAAATCTCTGAGCCTGAATTAATCCTGATTTTCCATCTCCAAAAAATGGAAGGGTCAGCTCCCACAGGGACACCGGGAGGATGTGAGGTGAGGAGCAGGCAGGAATCCCCTCAGAGCCTGGGCTCCTTCCCCCGTTTATTCCCATTTTTAACGAGGTTTAATTAAGCCACCACATTGAAGGTGGGATTGTCAAAGCTCTAAAAGTGATTTAGGTGAATCCAGACTGCACAGGGCAGCTCAGGTGCTGAAAATCCTCACCTGGTGGAACAAAATCCAACTTTTCCTGCAAATCAGCTGTGGATTTATCCCAAAAAACCCGAAGGTCTGGGAATTACAGATGATCCTGAGCTGAGCATGAGGGCAGGGTTAAGATCACAAATTCAGATTTTCCTGCCACGTTTACAGTTAAACTGTCAAGCAAATATCCAGAGTGTAAAAAGAAATCCCAAAAATTCCCTGATTTTCTGTCTCCCAGCCAGGAGTGGCTGGGCAGAGTCACCCAGTGGTGACACCAAAATCACCCAAATCAAATAATCAACCAAATCTGGCCAAATTTGCCCCTAAAGCTGCAGATCTGTTTAAGGTATTTAAGATAATCTAAGTCTTTATATTGGCACAAGCTGTTTAAAATGATCTCAGGCTTTAGCTGGGTTTAAGCTGCTTATGCAGCTTTAAGGGTTTTAAAAGGGTTTAGCCTGGGAAAAACCCATTTCCCAAAAAGCAGAGTGGGGTTGTTGGGTGGGAGCTTGGCTCTGCCATTTCGTGGGTTTGGAACGGGGAAAAACATCCAGGAGTCAAATATTTGACTTAAATTCAGAGTTAGTCAGGATCGAGGTACAAATACTGAGTTTAGAGAGGATTTAGACTAGCCTAAGTGGGAGAGGAGTGGCAGAACTGAGGTAAAACACCAAGAGCTCATTGAGAAAAAGAAAGGAATCCCGTAAAAAAAACCCTCAAAAACTTAATCCAACAATTCCACCTTGTTAAGGAAAAGAAAGCAAAATTCCAGTACATGAACACAAAAAAGTCCAAATAAATCCCATCCCAGAGTCCAGGAATTCCCAGGGGTACAAATCCCAGAAGAAATTCTGCTTTCCTCTCCTCCTTCCTAGTTTTTTATCCCCAAAACACAGCATCACTTCTCACCCATTTTTTAAGGATTCCAGCCCAAAGTGGGGATCTGGAATCCAAGGTGAGGCTGGAAAAGCTCAAACCAGACCCCACTAATGACACAGGCTCTGCTTGGAACAAACTCCCCTGTTCCAGGGGGTCCTGGAACAGCAAAGGGCCGGGAAGGCTCTTCCAGGATGGAATTCTCCCCGCTCAGGTGGAATTTTTGCCAGGACCATGCACAAACCCCCTGTTGCTTCTGACTTCCTGCCCTGCTGAGCTGCACAGTTCAGAGATCCAAGAGAATTTTGGTTTTTTTGAGGCTCTCCTGGCAGTTCCAAGACCCCAGGGCACATTTTCCCAGGATTTCCGTGCTCTGCTCCAGTCCTGGGAGACACAGAAAGGGAGATCCAGATGTGACACTGGAGGGGAGGTTTGGAGCCCCCATCCCTGCAGGTGTCCAAGGAACACCTGGGTGTTGCTCTGGGCAGGTGACAAGGTGGGGATTGATGGTCCTGGGGGGCTTTTCCAGCCTCAGTGATCCCAAAATTCCTTCCCAGGGAGCTGCTGGGGCAAAACTGCTCCAGAGCTTAGGCTGAGCCCAAAGCTTTGATCCCACCCCTTCTGTGGCATGAGGACAAAGCTGAGCCTGGAGTCCCAAAGCAGGGGCAGAGTCACCGCCCTGGGGAGCCTGAATTCCCATCCTGAAACCCTGGGAAATCAGGGAAACCTCCTGGCTGTGGGCGCACCTTTTATCTACAGTGGCAACACCACATTTCATTTCTTTTGGCTCCTCAGAACACTGAAATTCCCAGCTTCACTGGGCAGGGAACGGTCCCATCCCTCCCTCATTGAACTTCCAACCCTTCCTCCCTGAATTTCCATCCCAAAACACTGGAAAATCAGGGAAAATGAAGGAAAATTAGGGAAAATGAGGGCTCCTGGCTGAGGATTCACCTCTTTATGAACACATTTCATTCCCTTCAGCCCTTGTAGCACCACAATTCCCAGTTTCCCTGGGAAAGGAATGGTCCCATCCCTCCCTCCCTGAATTTCCATCCCTCCCTCCCTAAAATTCCACCCCTGCCTCCCTGAATTCCCACCCCAAAACCCTGCAAAATCAGGGAAACGCTCCTGGATGAAGGCAACACCTTTTACCAACACATTTAACTCTCTTTAGCCCTTAGAGCACTGACATTTCCAGTTTCCCCAGGGAGCTGACGGTCCCAATCCCTCCCTCCCGAAAATTCCGTCCCTCCCTCCCTGAATTCCCACCCCAAAACACTGGAAAATCAGGGAAACGCTCCTAGATGAAGGCAGCACCTTTTACCAACACATTTAACTCTCTTTAGCCCTTAGAGCACTGACAATTCCCGTTTTCCTGGGGAGGGGACGGTCCCATCCCTCCCACCCTGCAGCAAACGGATGCGAATTGGGACAAAGAACCTTTTTTCCCCTTTTTTTGGGGCGCTCAGCGCAGCAGAGCCCGGCTCTGCTCTCATTTACACAAAGATAAAGGCAGCGCATCTGGCCGTGTGGCAGAAGTCTTTAATTACAAGCCGGAGCTTATCTTAAATATCTATTTATTGCCTCGAGATTGCAGCTTCGCCGATCAACAGCCCGCAGACAAAGGGAGGTTGTGATTGCACATTCAACCTCCAGCTCTCGTTCCCACTCTGGAATGCTTCACTTCGCAACTTTCCGGGATGTTCGCATCCTCTCCCCCCTCCTCCACCTTTGCTCCCGACCGCCGAGTTCATTTTAGGGTTTTCCAGCCGGGAAAGTTGGTCCAGAATGAAGATTTTTATGGTTTTTTTAATGCTAAAATGCAGCTTTGAGCTGGGGCTGCGCTCCTGCAGACAGCTCAAGGCCCTGAGCAGCTTTTCCAGTGGCAAAATCCAAATGGATTGGGGAAAAATAATGGACTGAGGGGGGAAAAATTTGGATAAGCACAGACAGAAAGAGCAACAGCAGCAACAGGAACCTGGTGTGGGCAGGGAGCTGGGAATCACCCTTGGAATTTTCAGTTCTGTTCAGAACAGGGGGCTCAGGGATGGGTTCAGGCCTTCAAATTCACCCGAATCCCAAAATTAACTCAGGATAACGATGGATACAGGCTAATTGCAGCTTCCCTGTGTTCCTCCTGATCTAGATATTATCCTAAGAGTTGGAAAATCTTCCCAAGGGAGAACATCCCACCACGAGCAGCGCTGGAAGTGCTCAGGCCAGGAGGGCCCAGGCTCCCAAAACTCCTGCATCCAAAACTCCTGCATCCCAGAATTTCTGCCTCCCAAAACTCCTGCCTCCCACAATTCCAGTGTCCTCAAATTCCTGCATCCCAAAATTCCTGTGTCCCCAAACTCCTGCGTCCTAGAATTCCTGCATCCCAAAATTCCTGCGTCCCAAAATTCCTGCGTCCCAAAACTCCTGTGTCCCAAAACTCCTGCGTCCCAAAATTCCTGCGTCCCAAAACTCCTGTGTCCCAAAACTCCTGCGTCCCACAATTCTTGCATCCCACAATTCCAGTGTCCTCAAATTCCTGCATCTCAAAATTCCTGCATCCAAAACTCCTGCATCCCCAAACTCCTGCATGCCCAAACTCCTGCATGCCAAAACTCCTGCATGCCAAAACTCCTGCATGCCAAAACTCCTGCATGCCAAAACTCCTGCATCCCAAAACTCCTGCATCCCAGAATTTCTGCGTCCCAAAACTCCTGCGTCCCAAAACTCCCGTGGCAAAAGGAATACCAGCCCTGCCAGGGTCAGGCCTCCCATTCCCAGAACTTTTGTGCAGTTTTTTCCCGATTTGCTGCGTTCCTGCATCTGAATTCCAGCTGGATTCGATATTCTGGGAATTCAGGCACTTCCTGGGGGCTCCCCAGGTGAGTTTTCCAGGACTCCTTTGAGTTCTGGGGTTATTCCAGTTATCCTAAATAGTGTTTATATTCTCCATCCTTGGGATGTTGGAATTGGAGCATGGAATTACAAGAGAGGGGAAAGGAGCTGTTCCTGCAGCCCCCCATGAGCACTGGACCCCACAGAAGTGGCATTTGCAGCCCTGGGGTCACACAAACCCCACAGAAATCCCACACAAATGGCATTTGCTGCTCTAGTGCCATGGAAAGCCCACAGAAACCCCACACAAGTGGCATTTCCTGTTCTAGTTCCACATAAATCCCATACAAGTGGCATTTGCAGCTCTAGTCCCACACAAATCCCACAGAAACCCCACACAAACCCCACACAAAAGGCATTTCCTGTTCTGGTGCCACATAAACCCCAGAGAAATGGCATTTGTAGCTCTGGTGCCGTACAAATCCCACACAAATGGCATTTCTTGTTTTAGACCCACACAAATGGCATCTGCTGCCCTGGTGCCACACAAACCCCACCCAAACCCCACAGAAACTCCACATAAACCCCACAGAAATGGCATTTGCAGCTCTGGTGCCGTGCAAACCCCACCCAAACCCCACAGAAACCCCACATGAGCCCCACAGAAATGGCATTTGCTGCCCTGGTGCCACACAAACCCCACCCAAACCCCACAGAAACCCCACATGAGCCCCACAGAAATGGCATTTGCTGCCCTGGTGCCACACAAACCCCACCCAAACCCCACAGAAACCCCACATGAGCCCCACAGAAATGGCATTTGCTGCCCTGGTGCCACACAAACCCCACCCAAACCCCACAGAAACCCCACATGAGCCCCACAGAAATGGCATTTGCTGCCCTGGTGCCACACAAACCCCACCCAAACCCCACAGAAACCCCACATGAGCCCCACAGAAATGGCATTTGCTGCCCTGGTGCCACACAAACCCCACCCAAACCCCACAGAAACCCCACATGAGCCCCACAGAAATGGCATTTGCTGCCCTGGTGCCACACAAACCCCACCCAAACCCCACAGAAACCCCACATGAGCCCCACAGAAATGGCATTTGCTGCCCTGGTGCCACACAAACCCCACCCAAACCCCACAGAAACCCCACATGAGCCCCACAGAAATGGCATTTGCTGCCCTGGTGCCACACAAACCCCACCCAAACCCCACAGAAACCCCACATGAGCCCCACAGAAATGGCATTTGCTGCCCTGGTGCCACACAAACCCCACCCAAACCCCACAGAAACCCCACATGAGCCCCACAGAAATGGCATTTGCTGCCCTGGTGCCACACAAACCCCACCCAAACCCCACAGAAACTCCACATGAGCCCCACAGAAATGGCATTTGCTGCTCTGGTGCCATGCAAACCCTACACAAACCCCACTCAAATCCCACACAAACCCCACTCAAGTGGCAGTTGCAGCTCTGGTCCCACACAAACCCCACAGAAGTGGCATTTGCTGCTCTGGTGCCATACAAACCCCACACAAACCACACACAAATGGCATTTGCAGCCCTTGGGTCACACAAACTCCACACAAACCCCACTCAAACCCCACACAAGTGGCATTTCCTACTTTGGTCCCGCACAAACCCCACACAAATGGCATTTGCAGCCCTGGTGCCACACAAACCCCGCACAAAACCCACACAAAACCCACAACTGGCATTTGCTGCTCTGGTGCCACACAAACCCCACAGAAACCCCACTCAAGCCCCCTACAAACCCCACACAAACCCCACAGAAATGGCATTTGCAGCTCTGGTCCCACACAAACCCCACACAAACCCCACTGAAGTGATGTTTGCGGCCTGGTGCCATACAAATCCCACAGAAATCCCACACAAATGGCATTTCCTACTCTGGTCCCACATAAACCCCACAGAACTGGCACTTGTGGCCCTGGTGCTACACAAACTCCACTCAAACCCCACAGAAACCCCACACGAATCCCACAGAACTGGCATTTGCTGCTCTGGTGCCACACAAACCCCATAGAAATCCCACACAAACCCCACTCAAGTAGCAATTGCAGCTCTGGTCCCACCCAAACCCCACAGAAACCCCACAAAAATCCCACAGAAAAGGCATTTGCTGCTCTGGTGCCATACAAACCCCACAGAAACCACACACAAATGGCATTTGCAGCCCTTGGGTCACACAAACTCCACTCAAACCCCACACAAACCCCACTCAAACCCCACACCGCAGCACAGGCTGAGGTGCCAGGGAGGAACAGCCCAGGGAGATTTTTGCCTCAAGCCAAACCCAAACCAAACCCAAACCAAACCCAAATCAAACCCAAATCAAACCCAACCAAACCCAAACTCAAACCAAACCCAACCAAACCCAACCAAACCCAAACCCAACCTCAAACCCAAACTAAACCCAACCTCAAACCCAAACTAAATCCAAATTAAACCCAACCAAACTCAAACCCAAACTAAATCCAAATTAAACCCAACCAAACTCAAACCCAAACTAAATCCAAATTAAACCCAACCAAACTCAAACCCAAACTAAATCCAAATTAAACCCAACCAAACTCAAACCCAAACTAAATCCAAATTAAACCCAACCAAACTCAAACCCAAACTAAATCCAAATTAAACCCAACCAAACTCAAACCCAAACTAAATCCAAATTAAACCCAACCAAACTCAAACCCAAACTAAATCCAAATTAAACCCAACCAAACTCAAACCCAAACTAAATCCAAATTAAACCCAACCAAACTCAAACCCAAACTAAATCCAAATTAAACCCAACCAAACTCAAACCCAAACTAAATCCAAATTAAACCCAACCAAACTCAAACCCAAACTAAATCCAAATTAAACCCAACCAAACTCAAACCCAAACTAAATCCAAATTAAACCCAACCAAACTCAAACCCAAACTAAATCCAAATTAAACCCAACCAAACTCAAACCCAAACTAAATCCAAATTAAACCCAACCAAACTCAAACCCAAACTAAATCCAAATTAAACCCAACCAAACTCAAACCCAAACCAAACCCAAACCAAACCCAACCTCAAACCCAAACTAAACCCAACCTCAAACCCAAACTAAATCCAAATTAAACCCAACCAAATTCAAACCCAAACTCAAACCCAACCAAACCCAACTAAACCCAAACCCAAACCAATCCCAAACCCAACCGCAAGGGTTCCCTCTCCTGCCCTGCCCCAAGCACAACACCCCAGGGAGCCCTTTCCCCCTGCCCTGGGAATTGTGTCCCTGGATCCCTCCCGGGATGGGAAACAGAAACAATTCCCTCAATTTCTGCAATTCAGGAACCAAACTTCCAATAGGATTTTTGCCTCCAGCTCCTCCTGACGCCCCCCAAGCCAAATAAAATCCCACTAATGATGGACCCAGCTTGATCAAGAGTGCAATAATGTCATTTTTGCCCCAGCTGAGAAGCACCTTTTGCTCTCACCAGCAACCAAAACAGGTTCAGCACCTCAAAAATCCCAATTTATTTGGCTACAGCAGCAATGTCTTTATAATTACCTGATTTATTTGTTTAAATCTGCAGTTCTTGCTCTCCTGAGCCCCCCATGCCCCTCTGAGCCCATTTGTTCTGATCCTAAATATTTCCCTTCCCTCCCCTTCCAGCTACCAGATTTTTGTTTTTTCCCTGCATAGAATTCCTCTCCAATTAATTAATCCAAGTTATAATCAATCAAATATCACCGTGTGGTTTTGGGGACATTCCTGCTGCACAGGAGAATTCCTTCTTTGCCCCAAATTCCCTGCAGCAAGGAGTTTTTTGTTGGTTTTGTTTTGGTTTTTTTTTTTTCAGGAAAAATCTGACCAAACTGCTTTGGAGCAGCCCTCCAAAACAAAACAAGTTGTTTGTCTCGGCGATTTGCACTCTCCCATGAAATTCCCTCTGGAGCCAGAAGTACAGGAAACAAAAAAAAAAAAAAAAATCAAAATATGAGCCCAAGCTACCAAAACCGGAGTGAAATGAATACCCCTGCAAGTGCAGGGACTCTGAAAAGCAAAACAGAGGCAGGTAAAGGACAATTGGGGTGAGGATAAATTAATTTTCATGGATTCAAACACCAAGGGGAATCGGCTGGGGAGGACTGGAAACGCCTTTGGAACGCAGGGGGATGGATGTGAGTTACAGGGATCGGGATGCTGCAGCTGAGCCTTCCCAGGAACCTGCTCTTCTGCCCATAAAGTTCCATCTAAAATCCAATTTTGGTTATTTCAAATGTCCTGGACCCTTTGTTTGGGTTGCACTTGATGATCTTGAAGGCCTCTTCCAACCCAGTCATTCTGTGAGTTTTCCAATCCGTCCACCAGGAGCAAACCCATGCAGGAGCACCCACCGGGATTATAAAACATGCTTTAGCTCTCAAGGCAGCTAAAAAAGCAGCAGAGAAGTTCTGTTTGGATCCCAGGTGCTTTCCCAAGGCCCCTGAGCTCATCCTGGCATCACCACGAGCTTTTCTCATCCCTCCTTCCCTCAGTGCTCAATTCTGGGCTTGCTGATCCCAGAGCATCCCTGCTTACACCAGGGTTCGCTCACTGCTGGTTCCTGCAGCCCCCAAATCCCCAAATCCCATCCCTGAGGCAGCAGCAGCCCTGGACCCTTCCCCCAGGGAGGCAGGAGATGATCCAGCCATCCATGGGCATCTCCTCCCCTGGATTTTATTGTCCCAGCTCCTTCCCAAGGTCCCTCGGGAGCAGCCAAGGAGGGACAGATTGTGCAGCACTGAAATCTGGGCTGCTCCAAGGGTGGAAAATCCACTGGAAGGGCTGGGACCCCATGGGATCCTCCTGGGGCAGGAGATGATCCAGCCATCCATGGGCATCTCCTCCACCAGATTTTATTGTCCCAGCTCCTTCCCAAGGTCCCTCGGGAGCAGCCAAGGAGGGACAGATTGTGCAGCACTGAAATCTGGGCTGCTCCAGGACTGGGAAATCCACTGGAATCCCGCGGGATCCTCCTGTGGGATCCTCCTGTCCCAGCTGCAGGGAGTGGGGTCAGGGCCTCGTGGGACACAGCAGCACACCCAGGCTGGGAGCAGCTCCTGGGGACCATCCCAGCAGCAATTCCCGGGGCTCCCTGGGGATGCCAGCAGCATCCCAGAGCCCCCAAGAGCCCAGACTGTTCCAGCCTGCTTAAACGATCCCATTCTTCCATTCCAGGTGTGACATTCCCCCTGAAACAGCCCCAATCCCCCTGAGCACCCACAGCCCTGGGGCTTCTCAAACCCCATTTGGCTCCACAGCAAAATGTGGTTCCCCTACAGCATTTTCCAGAGCCTGCCCAGCAAATAATGAAGTAAAAAAAAAAAAAAAAAAAAAAACCCCAAAAACCCCCCAGCGANACAGATTGTGCAGCACTGAAATCTGGGCTGCTCCAGGACTGGGAAATCCACTGGAATCCCGCGGGATCCTCCTGTGGGATCCTCCTGTCCCAGCTGCAGGGAGTGGGGTCAGGGCCTCGTGGGACACAGCAGCACACCCAGGCTGGGAGCAGCTCCTGGGGACCATCCCAGCAGCAATTCCCGGGGCTCCCTGGGGATGCCAGCAGCATCCCAGAGCCCCCAAGAGCCCAGACTGTTCCAGCCTGCTTAAACGATCCCATTCTTCCATTCCAGGTGTGACATTCCCCCTGAAACAGCCCCAATCCCCCTGAGCACCCACAGCCCTGGGGCTTCTCAAACCCCATTTGGCTCCACAGCAAAATGTGGTTCCCCTACAGCATTTTCCAGAGCCTGCCCAGCAAATAATGAAGTAAAAAAAAAAAAAAAAAAAACAACCCCAAAAGCCCAGCGAGTGCTGCTGTCTGCAGTTGGGGCTTACAGTCAGAACTTATTATTTGTATTTTCAATCTGCCAGGGACTCCCACTGAGAGCTCGGCCAGGAGGCTCCCCCTCCCTCCCTCCTCCCCGTTTCCCACACAGGAGGAAAAGTAAAGACCCAGAAAGGTTAAAAAGGAACAAAAAAGGCCACGCTGGTCCCCCCCCACGGCACCGAGAGCAAATCCCTGACTCAGGGAGCTGCAACGTTTCCATTCTTGGCGTGAAAAAGTTTCAGAGCTTTTTAAAGAACTAAAGGGAGAGATGTGGCCTGTGGAGCCTGACAGCCCTGCCACAGGAAGGGCAGGAATGTGGTGAAAATGAGAAAATGTGGGTCAGGAATAGGGGTAAAAATGGGTAAATATAGGTCAGGAATGTGAGTAAAAATGGGTAAATATGTGTAAAAATGGCTTAGGAATATGGGTAAAAATGGGTCCAAAATATGGGTCAATAATATGGGTAAATGTGGATCAAGAGTGTGGGTTAAAATGGATCCAAAATATGGGTCAAGAATATGGGTAAAAATGGGTCCAAAATATGGCTAAATATGGGTAGCAAGCACCAGCCCTTTAAGGTATCTTGGAAGATCCTCTTCAGGTATCACCACGCACTTTAAACAGGGAAATAAATCAGGCAGCTGGGCTCACCATTCCTGTGCCATCCCACGTTATTCCCATGCTGTCCCACATCATTCCCATGCTATCCAACATTATTCCCGTGCTATCCCAAGTTATTCCCATATCCCATGTTTTTCCCAGGCTATCCCACGTTATTTCTGTGCTATCCCACATTATTCCCATCCTATCCCATGTTATTCCCAGGCTGTCCCACATTATTCTCCTGTTATCCCACATTATTCCCATTTTATCCCATGTTATTCCTGTGCTATCCCACATTATTCCCATACTACCCCACATCATTCCCATCCTACCCCACATTATCCGTCTGCACGAACTGAGCCAGCAGCAGAGACTGAGCCAGGCATGGAGAAAAGAGAGCTTTGAACCCAAACTGATGCAGAATCAGCAGCGGGCAGAGAGGTTCCCCCACTGCTGGCCCCATTAAAAACGCGGGGTTTAGCTCAATGGGGAGTTCCTGTTCCCCTGGCACCCGTCCTTCCCTCACCAGCTCCACATCCTAAGCGCAGAGAAAATCCCAGGAATTTTATCCAGCTGGAAATCCAGAATGAAAGTGCACCTGAGGAGGAGGAGGAGGCCGTTCAGCCCTCCCACCCTGGCTCCTCTAGGGCTCCATAAAACCCTTTGGCCCATCAGCAGCTCTCTGAATTCCCAGCAAATGTCCCCATTCCCACAGAACTGCCACAGCCATTCCCAGGAGCAGCCAAGATGCTGGAGAGGCCTTTGGCTTTGTGTGCTGCGTGTGTTTACAGGAGTTTTACGAGTGTTTCAAGGAAAATAATGACCAGAATCCTTTCCAGTGCCAGATGAGCTGGGCTGCAGTGCCTGGGACAAAACCAGTTTTATTTCTCTTTCTCAGTGGGGGTGAAATTATAAAAATCATGAGGATGCAGGGCCACAAATTCCCACTGGCTCTCAGGTTTTACAGAGCAGCTCCTGGCAGGATTCAGGTGCCACCACCTCTGCTGAGAAGCACCCTGGGACAAAGCCAACTTCATTTCCCTCTCACAGGAGGGGTGAAATTATAAAAATCATAAAGGTGCAGGGCCACCAAGTCTCATTGGTCCTCAGGTGATGCCGAGGCCTCAGAGCAGGTCCTGGCAGAGCTTAGGTGCCACCACCTGTGCTGAGAAGAGCTCTGGGACAAACCCCACTGTGTCCTGCCCAAATGGCTGGGCCAGGGTTTGGGTTGTGCACGGAAACGTTCATGGGCCCAGAGGCAGCACAGAGACCAAAACTCGACACAGGAGACGCTTTAATTGGAAAAACACCACTTTCCACAGGGGAAACACCAGCTTCCATAGGGGAAATACCAACGTCCATAGGGGAAACACCAAATTCCATAGGGGAAATGCCAAATTCCATAGGGGAAACGCCAAATTCCATAGGGGAAACGCCAAATTCCATAGGGGAAACGCCACCTTCTACAGGGGAAATGCCAAATTCCATAGGGGAAACGCCACCTTCTACAGGGGAAATGCCAAATTCCATAGGGGAAATACCAACTTCCATAGGAAAAACACCACCTTTCATAGGGGAAATACCACCTTCCATGGGGGAAATGCCACCTTCCATAGGAAGAACACCTTTGATGGGGAAACATCACCTTCCGTAGGGGAAACACCAATGTCCATAGGGGAAACACCACCCCACATGGGGGAAACACCACCTTCCATACAGAAAATACCAACTTCCATGGGGGAAACAGCAACTTCCATGGGGGAAACATCTCCATAGGAAGAACACCACCTTCCATAGGGGAAACATCAACTTCCATAAGGGAAACACCACCTTCCATAGGGGAAACACCACCCTCCATCCTCTCCCCCCTCAGCCACCACTCACTCGGGCTTTTTTGGGAGGTTGCTCATCCCAAAGGTTTCCCTGAGCAGAGCGAGTGCTGGGCGTGGGGAGGAGCAGCACATGGCACTGCTGGGACAGATCCGAGCGCTCCGGCTGAGCCAGAGGGGGAGGGAATAAAGCCAGACCCCCCCCATGTCCTGGTACAGCTCAGAGCATTTGCAATCTTCAAAAGAAAAATTTTTAAAAAGTAGCACTAGGCAAACTCCATTACTGGCACGGCGAGAAATGAATCCTGCAGGAGCAGCAGCTGTCTCGGCACACGGCACACGGGGTTTTGGGAACAATCCATGTTCTCACATCCCAAAGCCCGAGGCTGGGGCTTTCCAGCAGCCATCAGCACCTGGATTTGTCTTTTAGAGCAGCAGGGCAGGGGACACGAGGTGCTGCTGGCCCTCCCCCAGCCCAAACCAGGAGCAGAGGAATTTTCCCATCCTGCTGCCTCCAGAACACATTTTAATCCTATTTTCCTGCACACACACCCCATATCAAATTCTTAATTAAAACTGATCTGCTTTTGGAATGGGGGAGGGATGGACAGACCAGGCTGCACGTTGAGTTTTGGGGGCTTTTCCTCTGCCAGGTCAGACATTCCCAAGTTCTCTCTGGAGGAAGCTTCAAGGGGCTGTTTATATAAAATAAATATTTTGTTTCACGTGCTGCCCACCCTCAGCTCACACAACTCATCGGGGGAAACTTTTCTTGCAGATCCTTTCCTGAACGCTCAGGCAAAACCCCTGCAAATATCCTGCGTGCACAGCCAGAACAGAAATACGTAACACTTAAACACGCCGAAAAATAAACACAAACTTCCAGACAAAGGGCTAATCCCTGCCCTCGGAGACTCCCACAGCCAGAGGAGCTGGATCATCCCAAGGAGGGCTGGATTTGGCCCTTGAAGAGGCCACTGCAGTCCCTGCTGCAAGCCCGGGCTTGGGAACACGGCACAAAACCCGGCCAGAGCCGCGGGCAGGTACCGCAAGGGGCTGCGGATGCCTCCACCTGCCTCCAGCACCGGCACAAACTCGGGCTGCCCAAAGGACAAACCCGCAGGCTGCTCCCCGAACGCCACAGCCAAATAAAACCGAGCAGGAGGAGGAAAAACCCCAACCCCGGCGCTTTGTGCAGGGATCCAGCCACCAGCAGGGACCTGGCTGCTGAAACCAGCCTCGGAACCTTATTTTATTTGTTTAATTGGAGGGTTTCTCCCCGCGCTGTAGCATCAGGGAGCAGCCGCAGGCAGCGGCGAGGGGAGCGCTGGAAGCGGCGCAGGCCCCGGGCTCCGGCTCCGGTGGGGCCCCGGGAGGACGCGGCTGTCCCCGGAGCAACACGTCCCCGAGCCCGTGTCCCTCCGCACGCCCCTGACCGGCTGGCACGTCCCTGTCACACCCCGCGATCGCCTCCCACCGCCCCCAGCGCTGCCTCCCACCAGCCAGCGCCAATTCATCGCCTCCTCCTCCTCCTCCTCCTCCTCCTCCCCGCACGGTGGGAGAAAATGAAGTTGCTGTCAAGCGACGATAAATTCATGCGACAGCCAGGGCTAATTAAGCGGCAAAGTAGCTGCGAGCGTGGCGGGGCCGCGGCTCCGGGCTGGGCTCGGTGACAGCGCCGGGCTCGCCGCGGGCTCGGGGCGCTCGCCCAGCGCGGAGGTGGCCGCGGCCACCCCCGGTGGGGACGCGGGGACACGGGCTGGGGACGCCAAGCTGGCACCTTCGGGGAGAAAAAATGGAATCTGGCCGGCCGGCTGGGCACCCGCAGCCAGCCAGGGAGGAAGGGAAGGAAGGAAGGAAGGGCGAGAAAAAATCCCAAAGATCCACGCAGAGAACAACAGAAAAAAAATAGCGACAAAAGCCCCGTGCCTACCTTTGCCGGGGGCCAGCGGGCAGATCCCGGAGCGGTTGGAGTCGGTGGCTGTTCCCTTCTTTATGAAATGTTCGGCTCAGCCGGTGCTATTTGCATTCTTTCATTAGCACCTGTTTCAAGTAAGGAAGGAGAAAGCTCATTGCGAGATCAGCTTCCTCTCCGAATAAATTATTTAAAAAATTAAAAAAAAAATATAGAGAGATTCACGCTGCCAAATAATAGTAACGCTAATAAAAATCAAAAAAATACCACATGGATATTAAAGCCCAAAGTAGGCAGTTTAATAATGGGAGGTCTTGCAGGTTGTGAGCATGCTCCAGCCGGAACAAATCCTTCCTCTGTTATTCCTCTGAATAAAAATAAACCACGATCAAGAAACCCAAACGGAAGCTTCCTCCTAGAATCCCTGCTGCTGAAAAATATGTAATAAATTCAGCCCGAAGACGCAGACTCTAATCAGCAGCTGTTTTCTGGATCCAAAGCCAGCCAAAGCCTCTCTTGTCTTTTCCCACTATGAGTCGAGGCCTTTTTGAAAAGGGTTTTAACCTTTTAAAGACACAGCGCACCAATTATCACTTCTGGAGGACTGTCACTCACGGCGCAGGGAAATTAATAAAGCGACAGCGGTGGCACAGTCGGAGCACGGGGAGGTGTGGTTTGCCCTCCCAGGGTTGCCTCGGGAGTATTATTGTATGATTATTATTTTTAATCGGACCCCCTCCCCTTCGGGGAAATAATCATAATAATAAAGTGCGAACTCGCCAGCCGGCTCTGGGATAAATGCAAAGTCATTATAAAAAGGAGCAGCTGCTGGATGCCATTCCCGGAGTTCTGCCGTGGCTCCTTAGTGGGGTTAAATTTGTTGCGAGTGAATTTTTCGGGATTAACAGTTTCCAGCCCGGCCGGAGCTGGGAGAGGGTTAACGCCAGGCACAGAGCAGCTCTGTCAAGTGCTTCCCATCAAACTGAGGACCGGGCTGCGAAGTTTGAACCGAGCAGCTCTGGCACAGCAGCACCGCGTCCTTCCAGGGCTGGCATTCCGGGTTTTTACCAACCCCCCTCCCCCCCAAAAAACGTTCAGCCCTCCGCCAAGCAGCGCCGGTGGCCCCGTGTGTGGCACAGCTCGCCGGGGACAGCGCCGAGCCGTCAGCTCTGGGGGGGGACAGGACACATCCCCCCAAAGCTGCGCGGCCCCAGGCCCCAGGGCAGCGTCCCCCGGCCGTGGTGCCACCGTGCCCTGCCCACCTGGGTGGCGGTGGCATCCTCCTGCTCGGGGCTCGGGGCCATCCCCGAGATGCTGCGGCTCCTCTGGCCGCGCTCGCTCCGGCCGGGCTGTGCGCAGCCCCCGGCATGCGAGCCGGCGGCTCTCCCGCCCTCTCCCCCTCCTCCTCCTCCTCCTCCTCCTCCTGAAAATCATCATATTTCATGTGTGGCTGCTCCAGCCCCGCCAATTGGCTGGGCACAGGCGGGCGGAAATGTCAGCGGCAGCCCAGCATCGCTGCCCGCCCCGAGCCCCCCGGGACCGGCGGCTCCCCGCGGCTGCGGGCACGCCGGGGCCACGGGGCGCCCTGCGAGTGCGGGGAGAAGGGATCTGGGTGTCCGCCGAGGGTTCTCTGCCTCTCCGGCTCGGCTCCGGAGGGATGGAGCCGGCAGCAGCTTGACCTTGAGCCGCGCGGTGCGGTGGCTGCCAGCGAGGAGCGGTTTTTTGCGGCCGGGGGAGATTCGGCGCATCTGCTCCTCTCCGGGAGCCGTCTGGGCGGGCACAGCGCGGGTTCTGGGACTGCTCGGAGGGATGAGCCCTGAGAAATGGAGCGTTCCTGGCCTTTCCACCCATTTTCAAGGCATTTGTTTGCAGCTCGCTCCTTACTTCCAGAGCGTTCTGACAAGATCAGTATCGGTATTTTCTTTATCTTTTAATAGCTGGGATTTGGAAATAGGGGCTGGCCTGAAGCTCCCCTGGAAGTGTCCAAGGCCAGGCTGGACGAGGCTTGGAGTAGCCTGGGACAGTGGAAGGTGTCCCTGCTGATGAACAGGATGGGGCTTTAAGGTCCCTCCCGTGCCAAACCAGTCTGGGATTCTGCGATTCCATCCCCAGCTCAAGTGGAAGGCAGCTCAAGACTTCTCCTCATCTGATCATTTTCCTTCTCCAAGCAGGTGAGGAAAAAAATGAAATCCAGAAATCCTTTGGAAGCGAAGCAACGGAATGGCAGAATGGAACAATCCTGAGGAACATCGGCATCACCTCCCTGCAAACACCTGCAGGTGGAAGGGAACACATCCAAGGACAATGGAAAATGTTCTCCTGAGGAACAACGGAGCCACCTCTGCCTGCTGGGCTCTCCAGGAGCGCAAGAACAGGGGAAGCACGACAGCCAAAAGCCAACTTTTATTTCCTGGCTGCTTACACAAGGATAAAAAAAAAATTGCATTGTCACAGAAACTAAAGAGGATTTGAGTGCGGCATTTGTGGCACAAATCAGCTTAGGGAACCTGAAGTTCCGTGCTGACTGGGAGAAAACTCTGTGGGAAATGGGCAGCAGATTGGATGGAAGATTGGAAGCTCCAGAGCTTCCATATGTGGCCATGTGAGGAGCAGCCTGGAGCCCAAACCCCATCGGCAGGTGGATCCTCCTGCAAGGGGAGCCTGCTGGTCACCACTGCCACCACCTCCAGGGTCCCCCAGGTCCAGGCAGTGCTGTGGCACAGCAGAGCCCATCGCCACTGTGTGTCACTGTAGGCATTGAAACCAGAGAGGAGAAATGAGAGAAGCGGGCTGCTGAGCAAAAAATAACCCCACTGGGCAAAAACAACCCCATTGGGCAAAAAACGACCCCGCTGGGCAAAAAACAACCCCACTGGGCAAAAAATAACCCCACTGGGCAAAAAACAGCCCCACTGTGCATAAAATAACCCCACTGTGCAAAAAAACAACCCCACTGGGCAAAAACAACCCCATTGGGCAAAAAACAACCCCACTGGGCAAAAAACAACCCCACTGGGCAAAAAACAACCCCACTGGGTAAAAAATAACCCCACTGTGCAAAAAACGACCCCACTGGGCAAAAAAATAACCCCACTGGGCACAAAAACAACCCCACTGGGCAAAAACAACCCCACTGGGCAAAAAACGACCCCACTGGGCAAAAAACAACCCCACTGGGCAAAAAACAACCCCACTGGGCAAAAACAACCCCATTGGGCAAAAAACAACCCCATTGGGCAAAAAAACAACCCCACTGTGCAAAAAAACAACCCCACTGAGCAAAAAAAAACCCACTGAGCAGAAAAAAAAAACCCATTAAGCAAAAAAAATCCCACTGAGCTCTTCACACTGCTCTTCTTCTCCCAAATTCCAAGAGGAATTCCAAGACCAGACATTCCACCATCTACCCCAGCCTGGGCTCCACTGATGATCTGAGGGTGTGCAAGGTGCCAGGCACCATCCAGGAGAACCTGGGGGAACTGGTGGAGATGTTGGGGTGGCTTCACCACATTGGCATCGGGCTCCCACCAGTGCCACCCGTGGGAGCCCAGATCCCCAGGTGCCACCAGGCTGTGCCACCCGGGCCTTGGTGGCTTTGGTGGGCCTCAATTCCCACAGCCACAAGTGACAAAAAGAGCTGTGAGAGTTTGTGGAAGTGTCACAAGGTGGCATCTAAACCCCTGAATGGCCGCTGGGAAAAGCAGAGTGACCATTAGCCCGTAACCAGGCAACCAGAGTGACCATCACCTGTAACTGGGCAACCAGAGTGACCATCACCTCAAACTGGGCAACCAGAGTGACCATCATTCCATAACTGGACAGGCAGAGTGACCATCACCCATCATTCCATAACTGGACAGGTGGAGTGACCATCACCCATAAATGGGGAACCAGAGTGACCATCACCTGTAACTGGGCAACCAGAGTGACCATCACCAATAAATGGGCAACCAGAGTGACCATTACCTCAAACTGGGCAACCAGAGTGACCATCATTCCATAACTGGACAGGCAGAGTGACCATCACCCGTAACCAGGCAACCAGAGTGACCATCACCCATCATTCCATAACGGGACAGGCAGAGTGACCATCACCCATAACTGGGCAACCAGAGTGACCATCACCCATAAATGGGGAACCAGAGTGACCATCACCTCACAACTGGGCAATGAGAGTGACCATCATTCCATAACTGGACAGGTGGAGTGACCATCACCAAAAAATTGGGAATCAGAGTGACCATCACCCATAACTGGACAGGCAGAGTGACCATCACCCGCAGGTTTTGTGGACTCCTTGCTGCAGCCCATAACTGGGGAACCAGAGTGGCCATCACCCACAACTGGACAGGCAGAGTGACCACCAGACCCTAGCTGATGGTCACAGAGCTTTGTGAGCAGGAGCACGCAGTCTCCAAGCTCCTGCCCAAAATAAATCCGCCCCACTGTCCCCAAACAAGTCCCAGGAGATCCGAACGAGGAGATTTCCTCTGGGGAAATGGACAATGGGAGTGGTGGTTCTGTAGCCTCATCACCAGCCAGGAGCTCCTGCAGGTCCCTGATTTGGGGACCTTGTCCCTCCTAACTGAGCCAAGCCCAGATCTTGTTCCTCCCCTGTGAAAGTTCAGACATAAGGCCCAAAATGGGCGGGAGTTCAGAGAGCTGAGCTCTGCCAGGTCTGCTCTTCCTTTTTCTCTCCCAGACCGTCACTGTCCTGTCCTTCTCTACCAAAGGGATGGATGGGAGGTGTTGAACAATTCTTCTCCTTCCTTAGGGTCCTTGAAGCTTCCCTCTGACCCCACACTATTTTTGGGAGTTTCTTGCTGAAAAAAAACCACAGAGTAGAAGATGGGACAAATCCTCAAGCGCCTGATTCACACTTGGAAAGAGAAATTAATAAATTCATCCCAAAACCAAGCAGCTAATTAGGGTTTAGTCCTTTTCCACAATTCTCTAGGCAGCTCAGCCTGGTTCATTTGTTTGAAGGGGCCCAGTCCAAGAGGAAATAAAAATCACTGGGCAAACCAGAGCCCGGGTGGTACCAACCTCTCATTTTTTTGTACAACTCTCTGCCCTTTTCCTTTCTCCTGCTATTCCCTCTGGGGCTGGGCACTCTCTGTGACAGCAGACTGAGTCCCGGACGTGTGCCTGGCATTCCCATTCCATCATCTGCCCTGATTTTAAGATGCAGATCCCAAAGCTCATCTGCACACCCAAACAAACATTTATGAACTGATTGAAGCAGAGCAAACCTCTGCAAATATTTGGATTATTGCTTCTGTGTTCCAAAGTTACCATCTGATACCAAAGGATGGGTAAATCACAACAAATTCAAGTTTCAGATTAGAAAACTGGGAGTTTAGGAGAGTTTTCACTGTTGAATTTTCCCTGAGCCCACAACCTTTTCAGCTCAGACACATTTTTCATGAAAAACTGATATGAAACCCCACAATCTGCCCTTATGAGATAAACAATGTCCCAGCAGAGCAAGGACAGCCAGAAAAGCTTTGTTGCAGTCCCTACACTGCAATATTTGGCCCTTCAGATCTCAGGGGTGACACTCAGGGACAGAGCATTAAGTCCCCGACCTCCTAGAGGCCATGGCTTCTGGGGTTATGTATTGATCTCCCATCTCCAGGGTGTTCATTGATCCCTCACCTCTGAGGTGATCATTGATCCCCCATCTCCAGGGTGATCATTGATCCCTCACCTCCAGAGGATCCCTCACCTCCAGGGTGATCACTGATCCCTTATCTCCAGGATGTTCGTTGACCCCTCACCTCCAGGGTGATCACTGATCCCTCATCTCCAGCTTGATCGTTGATCCCTCATCTCCAAGGTGTTCATTGATCCCTCATCTCTAGGGTGTTCATTGATCTCTCATCTCCAGGGGATCCATCACCTCCAGGGTGATCATTGATCCCTCATCTCTGGGGTGATCATTGATCCCACTTCTCTGAGGTGTTCATTGATCCCTCATCTCCAGGGTGTTCATTGATCCCTCATCTCCAGGGGATCCATCACCTCCAGGGTGATCATTGATCCCTCATCTCCGGGGTGATCATTGATCCCTCACCTCCAGGGTGATCACCGATCCCTCATCTCCAGGGTGTTCATTGATCCCTCACCTCCAGGGTGATCACTGATCCCTCATCTCCAGGGTGTTCATTGATCCCTCACCTCCAGGGTGATTGTTGATCCCCCACCTCCGCTGTCTCCCCACCCATCCTGCTGCTGCTCAGGGCAGGTTCTGGGGCTCTCCAGCCCTCCCAGTGGCACCAGGGCTTTGGGTGATCTCAGCTGGCAGGAGAGGAGGGAGGAGAGGATGGAATCATTCCCAAGGAGGAGAGGAAGGAATCATTCCCAAGGAGGAGAGGATGGAATCATTCCCAAGGAGGAGAGGATGGAATCATTCCCAAGGAGGAGAGGAAGGAATCATTCCCAAGGAGGAGAGGAAGGAATCATTCCCAGCGAGGAGAGGATGGAATCATTCCCAAGGAGGAGAGGAAGGAATCATTCCCAGCGAGGAGAGGATGGAATCATTCCCAAGGAGGAGAGGAAGGAATCATTCTCAAGGAGGGGAGGATGGAATCATTCCCAAAGAGGAGAGGATGGAATCATTCCCAATGAATGATTTCTCCAGGTCTGACCCCAATATTTGAAGTTCGGTGGATCCCACCACGATTCTGCTCCGGTCCCAGCCCCAGGATGGGCCTTGCTCATGGCTTGGGTTCCCCTCCCTTTACCCAAACCCTTGTCCTCAGCCAGGGACCTCTCTCTAATTCCTGCCTTATCCCCCTGCAGCATCCCCATTAAAGCAACCACAGACAACAACCTCAAACCATTCCGAGCAGGAAGCGGTGTAATCTGCCGTGCATTAAAGGTCTAAAAAAACCCTGCCTAATGTTCCAGGAGCCTCAAGCTGTTAAGCCACTGCTTAACTCCGGTAATTCACCAGGAAGCCTCTCCCGTGGCACAGCCACCGAGTTGTTTTCATTTTCTAATAACGAGCACGTGACCCAGGCATTTAATGAGTTCCCGAAATAACCCAACAGAAAGGCAAAATCTGAGAGGTTTGGCTGCACAGGGACAGGGAAAAAAATCACAATTAAAATAGTGAATGGGCAGAAGAATGAAATAAAGGCCGGGGGTGAGTGTAAAATCATTTAGGTGGAGTAGGGAGGGAGCTGCTTTCCTTTCTCCGGGGGGGTTAAGTGTGACAGGAGCCAGGCAGCCTTGCAGGAGCTACCCGGGGCTCCCAGCCCTCTTCCCACTTCTCATCAGGAATTCTGAACCCTCCTCTTGGATTCAGCTCAGTGAGGATTAAAAGAAGGACCAGGAAAATCACTGATTTGGGTACTGATGCCTGATTGTGTTGTTCCAGAATTGTCTCTTTACAGAGTGCAGGTGGAGGGATCAGAGTTCTCTGAATGGTGTGGAGAGAGAAGGAAAAGACTGCAGGTTTTGTGGACTCCTTGCTGCAGGGAAGGTGGATAACCCATGGTCTCCCTTCCCACTTCCCATCAGGAATTCTGATCTCTCACCTTGGATTTGACTCAGTGAGGATCTAAAGGAAGGACCAGGAAAATCATGGACTTTGGAACCACTTTCTCCTCCGTAAACATCAAAGCACATCCCAGATGTCACCGATGCCTCGTTGTGTTATTCCAGAATTGTACAAGAAGTGCCAGTGGAGGGGTGGAAGGGATGAATGGTGTGGGGGGAGAAGGAAAAGAGCCTGCAGGTTCTGTGAGCTCCCTGCTGCAGGGAGGATGGACAAGCACAGCCCCACATCCCACCTGGGTCTGGAACTACCCTGATCCCAAAGAACCATCACTAAGGTGAGCCCAGTTCTAAAATTCTGGAAAAGCCTGAGCTTTAAATGGTTTGGGGGTTCATTTTGAATCCAAGCAGGGGTGTGAGTTTATCTTCTGTCCATCCTCCTCTCAGTCCAGCCTCCCATGTCCCACTGCAGGGAAAACAGCAAAACCCTGGGACAACGGTGACAGGTGCCTCCACCAGGAAAGGCGCTCGGAATTTTGGAGTCCCCCAGAAACCCCAAATGCAGAAGTTTGGGGAGTGGGGGAGCCCAAGCTGCAGGTCAGAATCCCTCCCTGAAGGTGATCCCCGGCTCAGGGTTTGCTGATCCCAGCCTAGCCCAGGCTGGGCCTGCGGGAAGGGGGAAATGAGCTCAGCCAGGAGCTAGGTGGCAGCCGCAGGTAGGAGCTCCAAGAATGGATTTTAAATTGTTGAATAAACACTGAGCTGGGAGATTTGACCAGAAATATTGATTATTTACAGCAAAAAAATCCATTTGACATTCCATGGACCAAACCCTGGGACAATTCCACGGAAGATCCAGTGGCCAGGGCAGCTCCAGAGCACTGGGCCCCACTGATGGATTTGGGATCAACATCTGATGGGACACCCTCCTGCACAGCTAGGCCTGGCTTAGAACCCGCCCAAATTTCATTTTTGTATTGAAATATTTCTACACATTTCACTCCTTGGGGTTTGGGGATTTTTAGAGCTTATTGGGTTGGTTGGTTGGATTTTATTTGGGCTTTTTTCAACGGTAGAAGAGCTAAGAAAACTTGTGATTATTCTTTTTTTAGCTTAAAACCTGCCCAAATATTTCATTTCAAATTGGGCTCGGGGAAAATAAATTACATTTTGGCCAAAGGCCAAGTCCTGAATTTCTAATTAATTGAATCAAACTTTTTCATGGTGGAACCCTTGATAATTCTTATAAACAATTTCCCTGGAAAGGCAGTCAGGGAGAGCCCTGCGTCGGATCAGACAGAAACAAGCAGGGAGTTCAAAGGATTTGTTCTCATTAACCCTGGAGAAAATGAGTTCAGCCAGCAGCTGAGTGGCAGCTGCAGGTAGGAGCTTCAAAAATGGATTTTGAAAGGTTGAATAAACACTGAGCTGGGAGATTTGACCAGAAATATTGATTATTTACAGCAAAAAATACGCATTTGATACTGATATCAAGCGGTGACCAGCGCACAGGGAATTCAAGCATGGAAGAATTTGGATCTCTATTAAACCAACTGATTAAAACTGAAATTAATGGCCCAGCTTGCTTAAAACCAGGCCTATTTTTATCAGTCTCAGCAGCTGGTCCAGTGAAAGACGTGGCCAGTCCTTAGGAACTGCTTTAATTCCTTGGGATGGGATGACAAATCCCACGTCCCTGGTACACACTGAAAATTGACACTTAGAATAAATAACAGAAATCCCTGCTATTCCTGATTTTATCAGGGAATAACTGATTCCCAGCTAAACAGCTCCTGTGGAAGCAGAAATTAACAAAATAAATAGAAATACCCATTGCAGGAATAATTAATTGGTTAAAGAGCTCAGGAGCATCGCACTCAGGGGATTTGGAGGTGCCTGAGGGGGAGAAATTCTCCACTCTGGAAAGGTCCCCCTGCTCCTCCTGTTCCCAAAATATCTCCCAGGGCACCCATTCCATCCAATTTTGGGGCAGATTTGGTTCTGCAGGATGCTCCAACTGGAATCTGTCCCGGTGGTGCTGGTTTATCACAGAATATTCTGTTTTCTTGTATTGCCCTTTTCCTCATCGAGGGGGAATCCTCGAGTTTCCTGGCAGGGAGAGCCTCTCCCAGGAATGCTGTCAGACCACAATTCCCAGTTCCTGAAGGATGGGATGGAGAATCAGCCCCAAGAGGGGCCTGGGGTGCACAGGGAGAGCAGGAAATTGGAATTTGGGGCCTCCCCGTTGCTCTCGGGCATTCCCAGTCCCAGGCGCCTCGTGTCAATAATTAATTATTTAAAATTATCAGTGAAATTAAGAATAAAACCAGAAAATCATAAAATGCACCATTGGTTCAAGGGAAAATCTCTTACTAAAAAAACCCCTCTGTTCAGATAAGCTCAAGGATGGAACAGAGAGGATGAATTTCTTCAATATTGGGTGTAAAATTAGCAGGAATTGGCATTTTGGAAAAAGAGGAGGTGGTGGAAAACAATGCAGGAAAGCTACAGACTAAGTGGATTAAATCTCTCTCAGAAGATGCAAGAAATAAGCAGAGAAAAAGCAAAGAAAGGCAAAAATAAAGGATCCCAAAGGAAGGTAAAAGGAAAGAATCCCAAAGAAAGAGAAAAAGAAAGGATCCCAAAACAATCTGGATCTCAAGGATTGGGGAACAGTGCTACAAAAATAACAAAGCCAAACTGAATTAGAGGCTGCAAAGAAAATAAAAGCAAGTAGGGGAAAAGAAAAGGAAAGAAGGAAAAGGGAAAGGAAAAAAGGAGAAAAAGGAAAAAAAGGGGGAAAAGGGGAAAAAGGAAAAAGGAAAAAAGGGAAAAGGATAAAGGGAAAGGGGAAATTGGAAAGTGAAAAGGCTTTAGAAACAACACTGGGAGTAGAGAGCTGAAGTCAGTCCTTCTAAACCTATCCAGGGGAATTATGGATTTAAAAATCCCTGAAAACCATGGACGAAACAAAAAAATTCCAAGATTTTGTCAGGAATGAACACCCACCTCAGCACGGGAAGCAACTGGGCTGTGAAAGCCAAACTCAAGCCGAGCCTAACCCAAACCCAGACCTGCAGCTAGGACAGACCAACTGCTCCTGAGCCCAGTTTTCCCTCAGGGAGGGACTCAGGGAACGGATTCCGGGCGTGAGGAGAGGACTGGGAGCAGATTTGGCACGGCATGGCCAGAGATAAACACGGGCCCTGCTGTGTTTGGTTTA
Organism: Irena cyanogastra; assembly: GCA_013397155.1. Taxonomy (NCBI): domain Eukaryota; kingdom Metazoa; phylum Chordata; class Aves; order Passeriformes; family Irenidae; genus Irena; species Irena cyanogastra. The sequence continues at coordinate 46,300 of VWZV01003981.1, forward strand.
GCAGGAACAGAACAACACAAGTGTGAAATATCCCAGGTGAGATCTCTCAGGTTCCCCTCTCTTGTTCCTGATAACATCCTGCTTGGATCAAGGAAATATCCCAGTAAAATTCCAAAGGGTGTGCAGCGTGTCAGCACGGATTGTGCACGCTGCTGAGCCCGTGACAGACGTGGCCAGTCCTTAGGAACTGCTTTAATTCCTTGGGATGGGGTAACAAACCCCACCTCTCTGTACACACCAAGAACTGACATTTAGACATTCACTGGGGTTTCACCGCTGGGAACACGGAGCCAGCTGGGATTTGTTTCCCTTTATCTCAATTTCTAACAGATTTTTGCAGCTTCTAAGTCTGGTTCAACTCTGAGCTCACTGAAAAAGTGAAAAGCAGGGACAGCACCCAGGGCACGACTGGAGCTGGGCCAGGGCAGCTCAGGCTGGAGCTCAGGGAAAGGTTCTTCCCNAAATATCTCAAAATATGATGATGTAATTTTATTAGTCGTACAATAAAATTCAATAACTCATCAACAGAAGACATTTTCCATTAAAAAAAAAAAATTGTGGGAGAGATAAAGAAAAAACTGCCCAAAGAACAGCAGATACCTGCCCCAGCTCTGACAGATGGGGATAGAACACACCCCCAGCCACAACTTACATTTCCACAATTTCCACAGGGATGGACAGGGTGGTGTTGATGGGGTTCAGGAGCTGGATCAATGATCCCTGTACATATCCCAGCTCAGGATATTCCATGATCCTGTAATTCCAGGTGACCCCTCAGCTCTGCCCCTCTGTGTTCCCTGTGATGAGAGCAGCAGGAAAGAAAACATTTCCTAAACTGAATTTGCATTATTACGTCCTGAGAATCAGCAGAGGTGCCACAGCCACAGATGGGCCTCACAACAAAACAGCCCCTCACAATCAATATCCCTGAATAAAAAAATTAGGATTAAACAGGATGTTTAGGGGTCCAAACAACCGCTAAAGACACGCAGGAAAAAAGATGCAGGAAAACCACTCAAAAATGCAGGGAAATTATGCAGAAATGCAGGAAAATTACTCCAAAAAGATGCAGGAAAATGAGCCAAAAATGCAGGAAAATAACCCCCTAAAACATGCAGGAAAACGACCCAAAAAAGATGCAGGAAAATGAGCCAAAAATGCAGGAAAATGACTCAAAAAAGGCTCAGGTGAATGACTGGCATCTCCCAGCACCACCACACCTTTTCTTTCCCAGCACTGGCAATGTTTTGTTTTCCCCTTGAATTGCACAAACTTCTCCAGAGGATTCGTTCTCCAGCAGGAAAACCAAAGTGTCCCTGGTGACCTCCTGCAAAAAGGGAAAAACGCCTCAGGGCAGGGTTTTTTCCTGGGTTGTTTTTGTTATTTAAAGAAAAACTTTTAACTGTTCAATAATTCAGACAAGGGGAGGGGGCGGGTGCAGCCATTTGTCAATGAACTCACGCGAGGGACAAGGGAACGTGGCAGAGGGAGGCAGCAAGTCCACAGGAACATCAGGAATTTTATCGAGGGAAATTGGCTCCAGCAATAGGAAAAATACAGTTGGAAATTAACAGGGTTTCTACAAGGAAAAACAGCCAGAAGTGGGCAAAAGATGAGCTGGCAGGATGAGCCCAAAATTCACATTACACCAG
>VWZV01003983.1:268-13427 GCA_013397155.1 Irena cyanogastra
GAGGCGGACAGCGGCTACGGCTCCTACGGGGGCTTCGCCAGCGCTCCCACCACGCCGTGCCAGAAGTCCCCGAACGGGGTTCGCGTGTTCCCGCCGGCCGCGCCGCCGCCCCCCGCCGCGCTGGCGCCGCCGCCGCCGCCGCGCAACGCGTGCCTGACCTGCCCGCAGTGCCACCGCAGCCTGGTGCTGGACGAGCGCGGGCTGCGGGGCTTCCCCCGCAACCGCCTGCTCGAGGGCGTCATCGACCGCTACCAGCAGGGCAGGGCGGCGGCCCTGCGGTGCCAGCTCTGCGAGAAGGCGCCCAAGGAGGCGGCCGTGATGTGCGAGCAGTGCGACGTGTTCTACTGCGACCCGTGCCGCCTGCGGTGCCACCCGCCGCGGGGACCGCTGGCCAAGCACCGCCTGGTGCCGCCGGCCCAGGGCCGCGTCAGCCGCCGGCTCAGCCCCCGCAAGATCTCCACCTGCACCGACCACGAGCTGGAGAACCACAGCATGTACTGCGTGCAGTGCAAGAGCCCCGTCTGCTACCAGTGCCTGGAGGAGGGCAAGCACTCCAGCCACGAGGTCAAGGCGCTGGGAGCCATGTGGAAGCTCCACAAGGTGAGCCCGGGCTTCTGCCAGCAGCCCTAGCCGAGCCGCCTTGCCCCACACTTTCCATCGTCCCCAGCTGGCAGGGCGGCAGCATCCTCGCCTATCCCATCCTCTCCCATGCCATGTTGTCCCTCGGCGTGGGGACGTTGGCGTCGCGCAGGTGATGCTCCTCGCGGGTCCCCAAACCCAGCCCTGCCAGCTGGACCCCGCAAGCCGAGGTCCCACCAAAGGAGCTGGCGGGGGGGATCCCCCCCCGGGGGTGGATCGGGGACATCCGCGCCGCAGAGCTGGGAAGGCAACGGGGAGCGAAGGTCTGGGGAGGAGGAGGGAGGCGTGAAATCCTCCGTGGGAGCGGGGAGCCGCGGGGTGCCACCTCCTGCCGCGCACGGAGTCACCGGGAGGAGGAGGAGGAGGAGGAGGGGGTGGCAGCGGGCGGCCGGGAGCCTGTCCCTGAATACTGATCAGGGACACTCGCTCCGTGCTGCAGGAGAGGGTCCCGGCGCTTGAGGCAGCGATGTGGCCATCGTCATCCTCACCCCCTTCCGTCCCTCCGCCTTCCTCCCGCCTCCCTCCTCGCACCAGTGACCGAAGGAGCGGGACACGGGCGGACAGGGCACAAGGGGCTGGGCGTCATTCCTTGGATGAACATCGCCATAATTGGCCCCCACTCCAGCAAATTGGAGCGGTGGAGGGGGACCTGTGACAAGGAGCCGAGGGAGGGTGTGACCTCCCGATGGAAGAGACTGGGCTGGATTGCTTTCCAGGAATATTTCGGGATGCTCTGGCAGGCTGTGTGGCAGCATGTGGCCCGTGCAGGATGCAGATCTCTGGGCTGGAGCTCTGCACCCCGAATTGGGTCAGTGGGTGCATGAAGGGACAAGCTGTCACTTGTCACGATGCCCCAAAAAGGGGGTGACCACGTTGTGCTGTGGGGGGAAGGTTGGATGGTGCTCCTTGCTGCTGGAAGGGGCTTTTCCTGAAACGTTTTGCTGGGAGCAGGAACAATCCTCTCTGGATTTTCAGAGCTCTTGTGGAGATGTGCCAGAGCAGATTGTCCCCATCCCTGGGGTGCCGTCCCTGATCCCAGAGCCGCTGGCAGCCAGCAGGAGCACCCAGCTGGTGTGGGATGCCCAGGATCAGGATGGCACAGGTGACTGGGGAGCTGCTCACAGGAGCACGGGGAGGCAGAGGATGGAGCCAGCCTCGGGATGTGGAGCAGACAGAGTTTGGAATTCCAGGGAATTCCACCTGAACGTGAGGGAGAAGTGCTCAGGCCAGGCTGGGAAGGGCTTGGAGCAGCCTGGTCTGCCCATAGCAGTGGGGTTGGAACGAGATGAGCTTTAGCTTTTCCTTCCAAATCCCTTTTGCCAGGGAAGAGCTTTAGCCAGGCACTGTTTCATTGATGTAGCTGACAGGTGTGGAGCTGTAACATGATTTCAAATGGTGATTTTGGATAGTGAAGCCTCAGGTGCCTTTAGAGAGCTGTGTTTCTGCAGGGGTTCACTGGTGTTAATGGGTGTTAGTTTGCTTTTCAGGGAGGGGAAGAGTCTGTGGAGTTAAGGAATAATTGAAGGAGTGATTTCAGGGCCAGAGCTCAGATTGCTGCTCCTTGAGATGCCATCCAACAAAATCAGGGGAAGAGGTTATTTACCTTGATTTTTGTTACACAAAAAACAAAAACAAAACAAAAAAAAAGCCACACACACGAAAACAAAATCAATACCCATGATTTCCAAGCTTGATCCTGGCTGGTACTGAGCATTAGGAACAAAACCACCTGTGGATTGGAGTGGTGATCCTCTTGCAAAAGTGTCTGGTGGTGTCATTTTTTGAGAGCACGGGCCCTTGGCAGTAGTGGGACAGATTTGCTGAAGGGGCGACTGTCCCTTTTTGCCTGATCTTTCCTCTGTGATGAGCAGTGTAGTGATACCTACAGCTCACAGGAGGGAATCATGGAATGTTTGGGTTGGAGGGGCCTTAAATCCCATCCAGTCCCACCCCCTGCCCTTCACAGGGAGACCTTCCACTGTCCCAGGCTGCTCCAAGCCCTGTCCAACCTGACCTTGGGCACTGCCAGGGATCCAGGGGCAGCCACAGCTGCTCTGAGCACCCTGTACCAACCCTTTACCTCCCTCACAGCCAAGAATTCCTTCCCAAGATCCCACCTAAATCCACCCTCTTTTAATTCACCCCCATCTGCCAGCTCCTGAATTCTCTTGCACCATTCCAACACCTCTTGGTGTGAACATTCTTTGGGATGCTCTTCTCTCCTGCCCCGGGGGGGCTGTGATTGTCCCCTCAGCCCGTGCTGACCCCGAGGAGGTGCCAGATGAGCTGGAGCTCCCGAGAGCAGCAGCGTTCACGCCTCGCTGGGTGATTGCCGGACCCAGGGCAATCAATCCCTGCTAAGTGCAGCGTGCTCCCCTCGGAAACAAACCCCGAGGGCTTTGCACAGAACTGCCCCCATTTCCCCTCTCCTCCCTGAAGGTTCTGATCGTTGGAGATAATCTCTGCTGAGGCACAATCAATTGTCGTTCAGGGAGCTGAGGTTTCTGAGCTGCACACGGTGGGTGGCAAATCCTCTCTCTCCCTGTCTTCCTTTCAGTTGTTGGGAGCTGGGTGAATATTCAGAGAAACGTAGAGGGAAATGGGTTTTTAATCTGAATTGTCCCAGTTTTGCACTGATATTGCAGCTGTCTGGGTTTTTATCCTGACGAGCTGGAATGCTGCTTGGCGTGCCAGAAGCAGGAGCACAAGATGGAGCTGAATCATTTATTCCTCACACATCCGAGTCCCTCTTCTGCTGGAAACGTGTGGAGAGTGCAGGCTCAGCAGCTTGGTGGAGTGTTTTTGTGGAGAGATGGATGCATGGATAGGTGGATGGATGTTTGTGTACAAATACAGACTGGGAGGGATCTCACTGATGCCTTGTGCAGGCTGCCCTGGAACAGAGGCTGAATGGAGTTAAAGAATAAAGGAGGGCTTTATTAAAAGGATTTCCTCCATGGATCCACCTTGGGCAGCACAAGAGCCCAGCCAGGGCTGCACCCAAGATGAACCAAAATGAGCACAAAATGCAGCCCGGGCACGGGCTCTGTCACTGTCATCAGTTCTGCTCCATTTGCACCTTGGAGTTCATTGTCCAATTCCAGCTTTAGCCCATGCACTCCCATCCTGCTTGTTTTTCTCTCTCCAGCCCACATTGTTTGTGCTCTTGGGCTGAGATTTGGATCATTTGTCCTTGGTCCCCAGCTAGAGCAGGAATTGTTTTGTCTCCCTGCTCTGTGCAGAGAGCTCACCATGCCCTGATATGAAGCCCAGACCCACACACTAAAGCAGCACAGAGTGTGAAAAAATATAAACCCTAAAACCTGAGGCATCACCACACTGTCTCCCACAGCCCTGAAATCCCAGCCAGTTGATCAAACTCAGTCTTAAAAACATTTTACTGTTGCTGGTACAAGGTGAAAAGGTTTCCCAGTAATCTGTGGGCTCTGGTAGCAGATTTTAAGCAGGTTTTGAAGTGTTTTGGGTTGGGACAGGCTGGACACCTCCCTGGGGGTGGGACACACCTGCCAGAGGCTGCTTTTATCTGTGCCATCCACATCCCAACTGCAGCAAAGGTGAGCCTGGAATTGCCATGTACTAAAGAGAAGCTTGAAGAGGTCAGGGTACCATGGTGAAAGTTCTGGTGGTTTTGGGCAGTGCAAGAAGGAGCTTCCCTCTGCTTTGGGCTGGGATCCTGGGGCTTTGCCTCTTCTCTCCACTCTCATCCACATTCCTTCTGTTTTCTGCATCCAGGGAAGGGCAGCAGAGCTGGTGGAGGCTCTGGAGCACACATCCTGTGAGGAGTGAGGTGGGGTCACCATCCCTGGAGGGGTTTAAGAGCTGTGTGGATGTGGCACTTGGGAACGTGGTTTAGTGGTGGCCTTGGCAGTGCTGGGGGAAGGGTTGGACTCCGTGATCTTAAAGGGCTTTTCCAACCTAAATAATTCCAAGACTATGAGTTGGGACCTCTCTCCCCCCTTGAGGAGGTCAGGCAGCATGTCCAGGTCCTCTTGGAGAGAAGCAGAAACAAATCTTGACTTTAGTGGAAGGAAAGCAAAGCTCTCCATTTGAATTTTACATGGGATTTGATTGCCCAGGCTGCAGACAACAACTGTCCTGGGATTGCAAATCCCTGCAGACTGCAGCAGAGCTCAGCCCTGGGAATTTCCATCCCAGGCCGTGTGGGATCAGCAGTGATGGTCAGCAGGCAGAGGTGACACCTCGTTGGCACAGGTGTCACCTGGAGCTCAGCTCCTCCTGGCCCAGCACAGATGCAGTGAGGGATGCAGGTGATTCCTTAATAGGTGATTCCTATTAAGAACCAAAAAATCACAAACTGGGACTTTATTCCAACTGGTTTGGACATCCTGGGAGAACCAGGGGTGGGAAACACTGCCAGGGCCCCTCAGTTTGTGCCCAGGGGACACCAGAGCCAGTTTAGGGATCAGCAGAGAGGATTTTCCTTAGCTCACTTGGCCAGGGCTCTGTGTTGGCTGCCAGAGGAATTTGGAGGGGAGATGGAGACACTGGGAATGTGCTGCTCTCTGTCCATGGGAATTCCTGCAGCCCACAGCACTCAGGAAAGTATCCAGGGAGCTGCTGGATGACCGAGATCTGTTTGCACTTGCAAAGTAAAATATTTGCTGTTTAAAGAGAAGCAGGGAGAATCCTTAATGTTTCCCAAGCCTTGGTGTGATGGTCTTCCTGAATCCCACCACCGTTTTTCCATCTGCAGCAGCAGGATCCATCCTCTCCTTCTCCAGCAATGCCCAGCAGCCTCCTCACCTGCTCCATTCCTCCATGGCCAAATCCAGAGGGTGGCAAACAGCCTGTGGGGCTTGGAAGTCTGGAAAAGCCGAGAAATGCCAGGATCTGGAGCAAAAATCTGATGAGGAGAGGCTGAGGGAGCTGGAAAGGGGCTCAGCCTGGAGAAAAGGAGGCTCAGGGGGGACCTTGTGGCTCTGCACAACTCCTGACGGGAGGGGACAGCTGGGGGGATCGGGCTCTGCTCCCAGGGAACAGGGACAGGAGGAGAGGGAACGGCCTCAGGCTGGGCCAGGGGAGGTTTGAATGGGATATTTGGGGAAATTTCTTTATGGAAAAGGTAGTTAGGCATTGGAAAAAGCTTCCCAGGGCAGTGCTGGAGTTCCCATCCCTGGAGGGATTTAAAAGCTGTGTGGGTGTGGCACTTGGGGACTTAATGATTTACAAGTCTGTTCCAGCCTAAATGATGCTGTGATTCACAGCAGCCCGTGCCTGCCCGGGATCTAGAGGTGATGCTGCCTTCTTCTGCTCATTTATTTGGATAAAAGCTTTCTGTCAGGTTTGCTTTGCACTCACTGCAGTTAATGCAGTAAGGAGCAAGCCCAGATACCCTGTTAATCAAGGGTGATGTGGTGCAGCAGCTTCTCCCAGGGGTTGGACACTTCCAGGGATCCAGGGGCAGCCACAGCTTCTCTGGGAATTCTGTCTCAGCCCCTCCCCACCCTCCCAGCCAGGAATTCACAATTCCCAATATTCCATCTAAGTCTTTTCTGTTTTTTCTTCTTGCCACAACCTCTTCCCACATGACCACAAATTCCTTTTTGCAGTCCTGCTGTGCACTTTCTAGCAATCCAGCACATACCACTGGGAGATATTTCCCTTCCCTTTCCTGAACTTGGAAGGAACTTCCAGCAGCCTGTGATTAACTGGTGTTACTCACAGAAATTCATTTCGTTCAGAGTGCTTCAAATTGCATTGCTCTTCCCAGCTGTATGAAAGAGTAATTAAAGAAAAACTTGGCTGAAACATAACAACTCTCAAAGCTGCTTTTTTATCAGCCATGGTCCTTGTTTTGTTTGTTCTTGGGACGAGGCATTTTACCTGTTAAATTGGGTTATAAATCAGCCAGCTCGTTCCCTGCTCATTCAGCTCATCCTGCTGGGATGAATTGGATAAATTTCTATTTAGAGCAAGCACATAAGGCAGAGAGAGCTGGGGGTGTAAATCTCTGGTGACCCTGGCTCAGGTGATGTCCTGGAAGGAGAGGCAGAGGCTGGGGTGGAATTCCTGTGAGGAGTAAAAGCTCTCAGGGTGAGTGAGTTTCTCAAATCCCCAGGGAGCATCCAGTTGTAGCTGGGAAGAGCAGGATGGTTTGGGGTCTGGGACCACCACTGAGGCTCCTGCCAGGAGGTCATAAATAGGAAATGTGTAAAACCCTTCAACAGGGAGACAGAAATAAATAGAAATGAAGCCCAGCTCTCACCCATTCCAGTGGCACCTCTCTGATTAATGCAGGAAGGAGAACAGCAGGTCAGAGAATTCGCCTTGCCTCTATTGAAAGGAAATTTTGTTTGCAGTCTGAACCAGCTCATATTTTGCCTTCAGAATTGGATTCAGCTTTGGGGACAGGCTGACCTGGAGCTGGCTGGAAAAGCTCAGCAGAGGCTCTGATCAGTGCAGAATTTCTGGCTAGAAAGAACAAGACCCAAGTTTCAGCTGGAAATTCTCTTGAGCAGCAGAGGAGGGCAGGGGGTGACTGTGAGGGTGATGCCAACCTCAAACACTGTAGGCACAGCATGGGCTGGGGTTTGGGCCACGTTTTTATATTTAATTAGCCATTAAATTCCCCGTGTCACCGAAATAGAGGCTGTTAGTAGGAGCCTGCTCAGTTCTGTAGCAGCAGAAATTGCCCTGGGAGGGATCTGGCAGTTGAGGGATTTCCCATCACTGTTAATTACCCTTTCCCCTTTGCTAACCTTATAGGAGTTGATGGGTTTAGGAAAAAAAAAGCTGGAAATTGGATGTTAATAAGGCATGCATGGATGTTGCCTGGAGTGCTGGGAGCTGGAGCCACAGTTGCCATTCCTGAGAGGAGGGGGTCTCATCTGCAGCTGGGATGGATGAAGGGAGCACGGATCTGTGGAAGCAGCTGCAGCAGCCAGTGGAGTGGAAGATCACATTTGTGACTTCCAGTGCCTCCTGAAAATCCCAGATCTCCTGTGGAGGTCCCAGCCTGACTGCCCACACTGGGGCTGCTGCTTGCTGCTTGGTATAAAGCCAAAATACATGGGAAATATCAATTAAATTATTTGTACCAACCCCAAAAATGTGGAGCATCTTTCAACCAGTGATCCCTTTTTTTTTTTTTCTTTTTGGGCTTTGGACCCTTGCACTAAATTCTGCCTTTTTCCCTTGCTCCTGGCCTCTCTGGATTTGCATGGTCAGTTCCCTTCTTGTTGCTGTTCCCTGTGGCAGGATTGGTGTGTGTGAATTAATGATGGGTTGTGGCCTTGCCTCCAGCTCGAGGGTGCATCCATAGCATCACTGCTGACAGCCTGTGCTGTGGAACTGCTTTCCACCTGCAGCTCTTGGCGTTTTCTCTGGTGAAATCCCTCTGTTTTCCCAGATAACCAGTGTCCCTTCAGTCAAGATGTATTAATTCACTGGTTCTGTTAACTTCACCATTTTTCTTCCTTTCCCTGGAAGTGTTCCAGGCCAGGTTGGACAGGGCTTGGAGCAGCCTGGGACAGGGGAAGGTGTCCCTGCCATGGCAGGAGGTGGAACAAGATGGGATTTAAGGTCCCTTCCAACCCAGACAATCCTGGTGAATTCTGTGATTCCCAGGGTCTCTGACCTGGGGGCTTTGCTGTGCCTGTGGGATTTCTGCTTGGGAAGGACCTTTCTGTCTGCACAGGCAAACTCAGAAGTCTGATCTTGATCCCATTTTTTTTTTCTGTGATTCTGTGCCATGCTCTCTCTGTCAGAGGATGCTGAGAGAAGGGGGGGTTGTGTCAAGCTTTGAAATGGATTATTCCTAACAAGGGTAGAAATTTGATTTCGAGACACAGGCTCTGTTCCCTTCCTGGCAGGGCTGGTTCACCCACAGCACCCAGGGATCCAGGCTGGAGCAGGGCAGGAGTGGGAGGGAATTGTGGTGTTTCCCTGGGGATGCTGGAAAGGGAAGGGGTGGGCTGGAGATCAGTTCTGCCTGCCAAGGATTTGCTTCGTCCTCCTGGGCAAATAATTGCACAAACCCCCTGGCTGTCCTCTCCCAGGAAATGTGTGTTTAGCACCCGTGCCCTTCCTTCAGCCCAGCAACAATTATGATGAGAATTCAGAACAGAACACGGGGAGATGAGCCGGGAATTTCCAAAATTCTGAGAGCTGGGTGAAATCCCATCAGGGACAGGGTGGGAGCATCAGCCTCCCTCCCTCCCTGGGAAAGCACTGCCATCCTTGCTCAGACTCAGATTGAAGTCACAGAGATTTGAGGGCATGACTGAAATGCTTCCTCCCGTTGGGACATCTGAGATGATAAACTGGGGAGAGCCCTTGATGTGCAAACGGTGCTGGGTGAGGCTGGTGCTGTCCCTTGGCTCTGTGACAGATGCCACCATTCCCTGGGAACACAGCACTCAATCTTTGGCAGGGTGCAATATTATCATAGAGATTTGTACTAAGTAAAAGAATTTAATCATTTTCTAGAAAATTAATAAGGCATGGGGTTAGAAATTAACTTGAGGTAGAAATTAATTTCAGATTTAGATGAAGTGTGCTGTTTTAATTTGTTTAGTCTATGGCTTGCTCACATAGATGCCTTGAGAAGGCTGGCCAAGAGCAGAGGCTGGATGGAGTTAAAGAATAAAGCAGGAATTTATTAAAAGGATTTCCTCCATGGATCCACCTTGGGCAGCACAAGAGCCCAGCCAGGGCTGCACCCAAGATGAACCAAAATGGGCACAAAATGCAGCCCGGGCACGGGCTCTGTCACTGGGATCAGTTCTGCTCCATTTGCATCTTGGAGTTCATTGTCCAATTCCAGCTTTAGGTTCTGCACTCCCATCCTGCTTGTTTTTCTCTCTCCAGCCCATGTTGTTTGTGCTCTTGGGCTGAGATTTGGATCATTTGTCCTTGGTCCCCAGCTGGAGCAGGAATTGTTTTGTCTCCCTGCTCTGTGCAGAGAGCTCACCATGCCCTGATATGAAGCCCAGACCCACACACTAAAGCAGCACAGAGTGTGAAAAATATAAACCCTAAAACCTGAGGCATCAGCATAGACGAAGAGTGCTGTGTGTTTAACTTGTTCAGTCTGTTATTTGCTGTGCAGAAGGCAGAAGTGTAGAACAAGCTTCACCCTCCACAGCAAACACTCTGAAGCCTCAGCCCTGCTGTCTGGGGGAGCAGTGACAGCACCTCTGCTTGTCCCCACCTTGGTCCCTTGGTGCTCCTTCGTAGTTCAGCCACCTCCCTCTTTCTTGTGCCATTCCTGCTCTCTGTGGGGCTGTTCTCTCAGAGCAGCAGCAGTGGTGGCTCGTGTCACATTGTCACACCAGACCCACGCAGCTCAGCCTGTGCTCTATCCATCCTGCTCCAACACCTCTTCCATCCTGACATTTTGTTCCCAGGAAATGAGGACCTCAGAGGGCATGGATGCCTGCAGCCCACACCCTGGTGAATCACAGTGAGAGCTTAGGCACAGTTTCTCACCTCTGAGATGATTTCTCACCTCCCCCAGAGCACAGCAGTTAAAATTTGTGAATATAGGATTTTTTTTTTTTCATTTTAAATGCTGCCCTCTGGCAGTGGATGCTGCACCTTCCCCCTGCCCTGCTGATGACAGATGACAGCCCAGATTGAGGGGCAGGGAGGTCACCTGCTGGGCTTGGTGGAGCTCCTGGAGCTGTGGCCAGATGAGCCAGCACTCATCCATCTGTGCGTTGGGCTCTCCACTGATTTCCTGCCGTGCTGCCAGGCTGTCACATGGGCAGGGACAGGCCACAGGCAGCTCCAGGGAGGATCTGTGCTCCATTCCTGGCTGGCAGGTGCTTTGCCCACCTCTCTGCCACGTTGCCAGCTGACCACTGCCTGTTGCAGGAGGTTTCTGGCTCCTGTTGCCATGCTGTGTTTTTGATTGTGCCAGGCTGGCTGGCCTGGGATGTGGTTCCCGGATGAGCTGGGAGCAGTAGGAAGGTGCCAGCCTGGAGAAAAGGAGGCTCAGGGGGGACCTTGTGGCTCTGCACAGCTCCTGCCAGGAGGGGACAGCTGGGGGGATTGGGCTCTGCTCCCAGGGAACAGGGACAGGAGGAGAGAGAACGGCCTCAGGCTGGGCCAGGGCAGGCTCAGGGTGGGCACCAGCAGGAATTTCCCCATGGAAAGGGTGCTCAGGCCTTGGAACTGCCCAGGGAGGTTTGGAGTGCCCATCCCTGGAGGTGTCCCAGGAATTCCTGGAGGTGGCAGAGAGCTCTGGGCTGAGGACAGGGTGGGCATCAGGCACAGCTGGGACTCCATGGGCTGGGAGAGCTTTTCCAACCTCAGGGATTCTGGGATTCTCTGGGATGTCTCATCATGGTGGGAATCCTGAAGGAACGTGCTGCAAGGTGGAAAGGTGGGAGAAGGAAAGGGGAAAGGAAGTGGGATCTCTGAACATTCTCCATCCCCACCTGGCAGGGCTCCAGCACCTGGAGAGGCTTCAGGGGCAGGGATGTTTTCTTCATTTTGTTCCAGACTGGGTTGAACAGGGCTTGGGGCAGCCTGGCCTGGTGGAAGGTGGCCTCAAACAGGAGCTCTGAGCTGAGGGAACACCTCCTGTGCTTGTGGGATGGTTCCTCAGCTGAGGGGGAACACTGGGATTGCTTTTATGGAGCTGTTGCAGTTCCTGGGATGTCTGTGCCTTGGCAGGGCAGTGACAGGAGGGCGGTGCTGCACGAGGTCATTAGTGGCAATTAGCACAGATTGGCTTCCAGGGCCTGGTGCGCTCAGCATTTGGCACCTGGGTTCATCCCGTGCTGCATCCAAAGGCACTCAGGGATGATGGATGGCAGGGCTGCAGAGGCTCTGTGTGTGCTGGGATGGAAGCCCTCCCTCCCATGTGCCAGGGATTTGCCTTCAGCAAAGCTGGGAATTGTTAAATCCTCCTGGATCACGGCAGGTCCCAGAGCTCTGGGTCGCACAAACCTGGCAGTGACCCCGGGAGCGAGGGACAGCCTTTGTGACAGGGCCTGTTGTGGTGGCTTTAGACTGAAACAGGATTGACTCAACCTTGATTTAAGGAAAACATTATTTCTTGTGAGCGTGGTGAGGCACTGGANGGGGCCAACACCATCACCTGGAGAGAGCACATGCTGCATGTGGATTTCAGGAGGGCTGTGCTGGTTGAGCCTGATTGAAACTCCCCTATAAAACATGACCTGCTCCTAAATGTGCTTCACAGGGATCCAGAGCAGAGCTTTGTGCCTAATCTCCATCTCTGGGAAAAGCTTTTAACCCTGGTGAAACATTGATGAAATCAGTAATTATTTTATTGCAGCCATTTGATTTAAGCAGTTTATGTGGTTTGGGGTCTCCAGGTTGCTTTGCAGTTGCAGTTTGGAGGAGCCAGGAGATCTCTGAGTACAAATCCTGTCACAAATTTGTGTCCAGTGTGGGGTTTGGGGCCTGATTGTGCCTCCTGCATTTCTCCTGCACGTCAGGAATGTCTGTGGTGACTTGGAGTGATTGATTCCTGCAGCATGAGCTTGGTGGGGTTTGACTCTGAGCACTTCTGTGCAGTTGGTGGGTAATTTATATAACACTTTATGTAACAGCTTGCTGCCCTCACCACTTTGCCTGTGCAGGAATACATCACCAGCCTCTTCCTGAGGGAGAAGATTTTAAAAGCAGGTGGTCTTGGTGGCTGCACGGCCCTGGAGCAAAAAATAGGTGTTTATTCTGATGTAGAGATGGTTATTTTTGATGCCTGTGTTCCTGAGTGGCAGATATTATGGTCTGGAGTTAAATCCATGAGACATCCCTGGTCCTGGAGGGGATGGGGAGATAATCCAAGGGATGGGAGAGCTGGGAATGTTCATCTGGAGAGGAGAAGGCTCCAGGGAGAGCTCAGAGCCCCAGGAGAGCTGGAGAGGGACTGGGGACAAGGCATGGAGAGACAGGATACAGGGAATGGCTTCATCTGGGTTAGATGGGATATTGGGAATTGGGAATTCCTGGCACAGGGTGCCCAGAGCAGCTGTGGCTGCCCCTGGATCCCTGGCAGTGCCCAAGGTCTCTTCAGGGCACACAGGTCCCTCCTTGGTGGCTTTCCATGTTGGAAGTGCTGGTGACACCGAGCTGTTGGCTCCTGCTGCTGCTCCACGTGCAGGGAATGGTTTTGTTCCTTTGCTGGGAACTCCTGCCCTTNCCCCATCCCTGGAAATGTCCCAGGCCAGGCTGGACAGGGCTTGGAGCAGCCTGGGACAGTGGAAGTGTCCCTGCCATGGCAGGGGGGGATGGGAAGAGTTCAGGGCCCCTTTAACCCAAACATTCTGGGATTTATTCACAGTTAACATCAGGTAGCTCATGGCTCAGATCCCTCCCAGTGAACGTGTTAAAAACAAGAAAATAAGCGTAACTTAAAACAAAACCTGCCAGTGGGGTTTGTATTTGTGCAGCTGTTCCTCAAGAGGTCACATCCCAGCAGGGCTCCTGAACCCAAGAAAAATGCACTTTCCTCGTAGGTGCCCCAAAATACAGCTATTTTAAATTAAATAATTATATTTAA
>VWZV01003983.1:13464-39560 GCA_013397155.1 Irena cyanogastra
CTCTGAGCACTTCTGTGCAGTTGGTGGGTAATTTATATAACACTTTATGTAACAGCTTGCTGCCCTCACCACTTTGCCTGTGCAGGAATACATCACCAGCCTCTTCCTGAGGGAGAAGATTTTAAAAGCAGGTGGTCTTGGTGGCTGCACGGCCCTGGAGCAAAAAATAGGTGTTTATTCTGATGTAGAGATGGTTATTTTTGATGCCTGTGTTCCTGAGTGGCAGATATTATGGTCTGGAGTTAAATCCATGAGACATCCCTGGTCCTGGAGGGGATGGGGAGATAATCCAAGGGATGGGAGAGCTGGGAATGTTCATCTGGAGAGGAGAAGGCTCCAGGGAGAGCTCAGAGCCCCAGGAGAGCTGGAGAGGGACTGGGGACAAGGCATGGAGAGACAGGATACAGGGAATGGCTTCATCTGGGTTAGATGGGATATTGGGAATTGGGAATTCCTGGCACAGGGTGCCCAGAGCAGCTGTGGCTGCCCCTGGATCCCTGGCAGTGCCCAAGGTCTCTTCAGGGCACACAGGTCCCTCCTTGGTGGCTTTCCATGTTGGAAGTGCTGGTGACACGGAGCTGTTGGCTCCTGCTGCTGCTCCACGTGCAGGGAATGGTTTTGTTCCTTTGCTGGGAACTCCTGCCCTTGGATTGAGAGAAAGATGGGAAGGACAGGCCTGGGCAAGCTTAGCTCAATGAGCTGCTTTTCCTTCGTCTGTTCAAAACTGGTTCTAAGTTTAAATGGAAACATCTTTAAGTAAAGCAAAGCCTCCAAGGGAAAGGAAAGTTTAAATGGAAAGTTTAAATGGAAACATCTTTAAATAAAGCAACACCTCCAAGGGAAAGGAACAGGCCCTGGCACTTCTGGGACTCAGACATGGCCTTGGAAAAGCCCAGGAAAAAAAGGAAAAAGCCACTGGAAAAAGCCCAAACTTCACATTTTAGGTGACATTCTGTGGCTCTCTGTGACATTTGTGTGCAGACCCTTTGTCCTGGGTTCCCTGGTGAGGAGCCCTCAGGGCCTCCTGGCAGTGCCACTGCTCCGAGGCTGGAGGGACAAGGGCCCAGTGGGACAGACAGGACAAAGGGCATCCATGGGACAAATCCAGGCTTGTCCTGTGCCTCTGGATTGTCAATCCAGTGGGTCCTGGCAGAGACACTGAGGCTGAGCACCTGGGAGCCAATTAAAAATCTGGGTTAATGAGCTCAGGCTCACTGGGCTGATCCTCTGCTGTGCCTGCAGCTCTGTGGGGTGGACATCCCACAGAGGGGACAGGAGGAAACGGCCTCAGGTTGCACCAGGAGAGGTTTAGGCTGGATATTAGGAGAAATTTTTACCCAAAAAGGGTTGTCCAGTCACAGCACAGCTGCCTGGGGCAGTGCTGGAGTCCCCATCCCTGGAGGGATTAAAAGCCATGTGGATGTGGCACTTGGGGACATGGAACAGTGATGGCCTTGGCATCCTCAGCACATGCTGGTTTACACCTCTGTCTGTGGCTCCTTTCCTCTTTAGCCTGGTTTTTCTTTCTTTTTATTTTTTCTTCTTGAAAGCACTTTCCCCTAAAAAAAAACCCCACACCTATTACTGGAGTAAATGTGAATTATCCCTGGTATTTCCTGGATTCTTCACTTCTCCATAAATTATCATGAATGATTCAGGGAGTCCAGCACTGGCTGCCCTGGTGACAGCAGGATGGATTGCTCTGCTCCAGTGGTTCAGATCCCCCCAGATGTGAGGATGGACCCCCCTCACTCCTCCTTCTCTGCAGAAACCCTGACAATTCTTCATTGCTTCCTAATTAGCCAGACATCCCTTCTTATTAAAGATTAATTTTTTTAAAGGCAGTCATTATCTCAGCTCTTCCAAGGGTTATTGATTTACTCTTCCTCCTTTTTTATTAATGGATCTACAACCTTCTCATAATCCATGCAGGGCAGTGGTTTCCCTGCCTCTCATCCTCCTTTCCCTACACCATTAGTGTAGGAAATGGATTTATAGAAAATTCTTAAAGGTTGATAGAAGGTTCATGTAGTATGTATTGGTATGTAAATTTTGGGATAAGAAATGGTAACTTAGAAATGATATGGAATAGGATGGATATTGTTGAGAGAGAAATGGGATTAGAAATGAGTTTGAAAAGGTGGTTTTATAAATAAGATTAGATATTTTGGAGATGTAGAATTATGAATGTAATATGATGTATTGCAGTAGGACTTATGAAAAATAATTTTATATAATTAAAGCATTTACAACATAATGTAGCTAAAGCTGATAGGCCAAGAAACACTTAGAGTGTATTATAATTAGGAAATAACTTCTGATAGTAATAACATAAATTACAACATCTGTATTGTCTCACCCTTCATGTGAGACTGAAAATGGAATAAAAGTTTTTAAAACACCTCTCATTACCCCATCTCTGGGTCAGAAAAGGGCCTAATCCAGCACATTCCCAGTCAGTCTCCTGCTGCCTGCAATGATTTATCACTCAGTGCCTCTCTCTGGGCTTTGTTTTCTTTGGGAATCTTGGTCTGGGCTCCCAAGGGGCCACTTCCAAACATCTTCTGAGCTCGAGGGAGTGGGGTTTCCAGAGAGAGTTTGGATTTGTTTTCCTGTGGCCACTTCCAGCCCCCAGCCAGAGGAGAAGGGGCCTGTGGAATTCCTCCTGTGCCCAGTCTGCTCCCTGGCTCAGGCAGGATTTCTGTTTATTCTCAGGCTGGGAATTGCTTTGCCATCTCTGTAAATCCAGTTTTCTCCATGTTTTGGGGTCTCTGCAATCCAGGCTGGCTATTTGGGTATCTGCAGCACCAAATGCAGTCTGGTTGCTGTCACATTTTGGGATTAATCCCAAATCCAGCCCTTTCCAGCCTGCCATCCAGCTGTGGGGGCTCAGAGCCTGGAGGAAGGAGTTAGCAGAGAAGAAAAGCGGAATTACTGTGAATTCCTGCATTTGAGGTGAGATCTGAGCTTCCTAGGTGTGTTTTCCTGGCAGCATCCACCCAGCCATGGTGAGTGGTGCATTCCCAGTGCTCCAGTATCCATGGTGATGGGAAGGATTTCTGCAGTGCTGCTTTGGAGGAAATGTGAAATCCTGCTCCTTGGACCTTCCCTTCAGTCTCTTGCAGAGAGCTCCCAAGGGCTCTGGAGTGGCCCTGGACAGCTTTGTCCCCACAGTGGGTGACAAGGTGGGAGCAGCTCTGCTCAGGCAGAAGCTCTTTGGTTTTTTTTTTTTAAGTTACACAGTTTTGGTCATAAAATACTTCAGATTAGGAGGAACCTCTGAGAGCTCAGCCTTCTGCCCAGAAGCAGCAGCAGTAACTGAAGGAGAGTTTTCCAGAGTGATTTGGGTTGGAAAGGACCTCAAATCCCATCCCGTGCCACCCCTGCCATGGCAGGGACACCTCCCACTGTCCCAGGCTGCTCCAAGCCCTGTCCAGCCTGGCCTTGGACACTTCCAGGGATCCAGGGGCAGCCACAGCTGCTCTGGCAATTCCAGCCCAGCCAGGAATTCCCAGTTCCCACTATCCCATCCCTCCCTGCCCTCTGGCACTGGGAGCCATTCCCTGTGTCCTGCAGCTCTCCTGCTCAGAGCTCCACATCTTCCAGGCTGCCTGGAATCTTCTAGATCCAAAGCAATGCTCTCCAGGGAGCATTTCCCAGCCTGTTGGAGGGGGAAGCAATGCAGCACAAAGACCAGGTGATGCATATCTTCCTCCTCCTTCCTGCTGCTGTGTGAATCCAGCAATCTGATTAAAATTAGCATAAAATCAGTGCTAATTAGCTGGCGTGCTGCTGCTGGCGAGCAGAGCAGAGGTACTGCAGGTGGATCAGTCAGGTGGGCAGAGCTGCTGTTTCCTGGAGATGGGAGGGAGAGCTCGGGGAGGCTGCTGGGGCTGCTCAGGTCCCTGAGATGTGTTTTGCTGATGGCTCTGGGCATGCTGGTTGCACAGAACATCTCGGGAGGTTTCGTGTGTTGTTTTTGTGCTCGCCGAGGAACACGAGCTTTAAAGCACTGGCCAGGAGCAATGTCGAGTGAAACACCACAAAGAATGTTTTAAGAGAACCCACATCCTCCTAAAAACATGCCAGCCAAGCAGAGGGAGGGGCTGGCTGTGTACTTGGAGGTCAGGTGGGTGGTGGTGGATTTTCCTGGAGAGATGATGCTGGTGATGTGCAGGGATTTATTCGGTCAAGTCGACGGAAGGGTGTTGGAACCCAGGGCACAGGGAAGATTTCCCTGACAAGCCCTGATCCTCAGGAAAGCACTGCTTTTGACCTTTGTCCATGGAGAGGACTTCCAAGACTTGGGGTGGCGTGGAGTCTGTGAGTGTGTGGAGTGATGTGAGAATGGTGGTGTGGTTTGTCACAGAGTGAAAAATTGAGACTTTTGGGGTTTTAGTATGGGTGTAGATGGAGGACGAAATGGAGGAATTTGGGCATTGTCCTGTCTCCTTCTTCTCCATCTACTCCATTTTCTGCAGTGTGGGTGGCACTGAGTGATTGGCTGGGGAAAGTCACAGTGAAGATGTTGTGTGTTAGAGAGTTAGTTATTGGTAGAAAAGTAGAAATAAAGTACGTTTTTAGAGTTAATTACACAAGATGGCTTTAAAAGACCTTGTAACTGTACATCTTGTGACCTTTTCCACTGTGTTCCTCACCACGCTAAGCCTGGTGCTGGTGGTGTGGAGAATGTTTGGTAAGATAAAAAATAAATAGCAACCTGAAGACTGAAAAGGTTCCAGTTCATCTTTCAATTCTAGCACAGAACTCTTATTAGGGATCTCCCACGCAGGGGCCCCCCAGGGAGGATTCCCACAGAAGGGCTCAAAGGAGAACACAAAAACCACCCCAGAAAGGTGCTGTGAGCTGTCCTGAATGTTGGGAAAATTCATGCCAGCCCAGCCTGAGATGGAGGATGGTGGTGCTGTGGGGCACTCAGGAATTAGAAGTTTGAAAAGGTGGTTTTATAAATAACATTAGGTATTTTGGAGAAATAGAATTATGAAAGATGTATTGTCGTAGGACATACGAAAAGTAATTTTAGATAATTAAAGCATTTGCAACATAATGTAGCTAAAGCTGATAGGCCAAGAAACAGAGTGTATTATAATTAGCCTAAACCACTCCCAAATTAAACTAATTCAGGGATGGGGGTAGTTGCAAACCATGGAAAATGAGACTCAGGAAAAAGCAGGAAGCTGGGCATGCACTGAGAGGAGGCTGCAGAGGGGTTTGGGATGCTCTTCAAGCCCTCAGCAGGCTGGTGGAGGCTTTCTGTTTCCATGGGTGCAGCAAGAAGTTCAGCACTTCAATCCTAGCAGTGGAAATGTGGGTCAATTTGCCCTTTTCCCACTTGGGGATTGGGAATTTTGGTGTGTGGGCAATGGTCTGAATGAGTGCCAGTGACCCCAAATGGCATCTCCCTCCACAGGGATCAGCCAGCACCCATCAGGAATGGGAAAGATGGCCTGAGGCTGATTCAGATTTGAGCCAAGCATGGAAATGACCAAATGCAGGCTGTAGTCATAAATTCCTGGAGTGGTTTGGGTTAGGAGTGACCTTAAGAGTCACCTACTCCAGCCTTTCCATGCTGGTGCTGTTTCACTTCACACCCCAGGCTGCTTTTCACAGTGGCACATGGTTGAGAGAAGCAGCCAAAAGGAACACACACAGAAATCCACATTTTGTACTTTTGTGGGACTTTGGATGTGTCCAAGGTAAGATTTGAGTGGGAGAGGAGAGACCTCTTGTTTGGCTCCTTCCCTTGGGAAAGGCAGACAAGTTTTGGGGTCCAGCAGCCCATCCCTGGAAGCTGCAGCCCAAGGATTCATTGGGAAATGGCAGGAGATGAGGAATCACTGGGAAATGGCAGGAGATGAGTGCAGAGCCGTTTGTGGGGATGCTGGAGGATATTTGTGCTGTCCAAGGGGAGCTATGTGTGTCCACAGCCAAAGGGAGTGAGCTGCCATCCCCCATCTGAGCCTTTGCAAACCCCCCTTGAGCTAAATCCGTGAGTAAATTGTGCAAAGCCCCAGTGGCAGCAGCCAAGGAGGCAGAGGCTGTGTGAAATGAGGAGCTGCAGCTCAGGGCTGGGCTGGGATGTGGGGAGCCCTGGTTTGGGTGGCCAGGGACATCCTGCACGGGGTGCTGTGGCTGTGAGACCTGCCTGGTGACAGCCAGGACGTCAGCCAGCTGCTGCTGCTGACTGGAACTTGGACTTGTGCCCTTGTGGGAAGCACCTGAAGCCTCCTTAGGCTGAGACTGCCCCAGAGCTGGCACTGGGAGAGGTGCCCAGTGTGACCCTGGTCACCTGTGGCAGAGCAGGGCTGGATCCCAGACCTCCTGGGTGCCACATCAGGGACAGGTTCAGGAGGAGGGGACTGCACTGAGCTGCCCTTTGTGGTGAGACTTCATAGGATCATGGAATCCCAGAATATTTGGGTTGGAAGGAGCCTTAAATCCCATCCCACCTCCTGCCATGGGCAGGGACACCTTCCACCATCCCAGGGTGCTCCAAGCCCTGTCCAGCCTGGCCTTGGACACTTCCAGGGATCCAGGGGCAGCCACAGCTTCTCTGGGCACCCTGTGCCAGGGCCTCCCCACCCTCACAGGGAAGAATTTCTTCCATGTATCAAACCTAAATCTCTCCTCTTTCAGTTTAAATCCATTCCTCCTTGTCCTGTCCCTCCATGCCTTGTCCCCAGTCCCTCTCCAGCTCTCCTGGAGCCCCTTCAGGCCCTGCAAGGGGCTCTGAGCTTTCTCTGGAGCCTTCTCCAGCCTTCCCAGTCACCACCCAGCCACTGACAGCCATGGGATCTGTTCCTTTCCCTCGGTTGCCTCAGTGATTACTCAGACCTGGAGAATCCAATACAATTTGCATTTCTCAGCAATTAAATGTCAAAGCAAAGTCAAGATGCTGGCGAGCTGTCAAGGCTGTTCATGGCTGAGCCTGGCTCCAGCCCCCAGATGGAAATTAAAGCTGTAGGACAAGACAGAAGGATGGTCAGTACACTCCCTGCAGGAGCAGGAATGGCCCCACAGGGCTCTCAGCCCTGGGTTAGGGCCAAGACTGGGGGAAAAAATCATTGTTTATGCAGTTAATCAGGTTTAAATTTAACTCCAAACAATGTAATCGGATTTAAAGACTTAATGCAGTAATGGGATGAGAGAGCTGAAGTGTGAGTAACCACTGGAGTGGGGAGGCACTGATGGGATTGGAGCAGATGGAGGGGAATTTTCAGGCAGAAAGCACCAGATCTGCAGGGTGCACATTCCTGGGTCTTGGGCAGTGCCTGGACCACAAGCACTGCTTGGATGGAGGTGGAGGAGAAGATGCTCGGTGCTCACATGGAGTGGTGACCACATCTGCGTATTCCTGTGCTAAATCTACCCCAAAAACTGGCTGTGCCCATCCCCTGACAGCTTCGTGGCCTTGTTTTGTCCTCAGCACCTTTATTCTGTACAGGACACAGATCTTGACCCAGGAGATCCCAACCTAAGTCTTTGCTTCCGTGGTTTTTCATCCACCATGGAGAAAAGCTGTGTCTGAGGAGGCAGTGTTTGCCTGCTGGGATTTCCCTCACCGCTTATAGGAGCATCCTCCAGATTTCTGGAGTAAAATTGCAGCAGTGGTTTGTGTCCTTCAAATGCAGCAGGACCCAGCCCTTCCCCTAGCACTGACCTGGCTGGGAGTGGTTTGGGTTGGAAGAAGTGGTTTAGGTTGGGAGTGATTTAGGTTGGATGTGGCTTGGGTTGGAAGAAGTGGTTTAGGTTAGAATTGATTTAGGTTGGAGGTGGTTTAGTTTGGGAGTGGTTTAGGTTGGAGGTGATTTCACTTGGGAGTGGTTTAGGTTAGAATTGATTTCACTTGGGAGTGGTTTAGGTTAGAATTGATTTAGTTTGGGAGTAGTTTAGGTCGGAATTGGTTTCGTTTCGGAGTGGTTTAGGTCAGAATTGGTTTAGTTTCGGAGTGGTTTAGGATAGAATTGATTTAGTTTGGGAGTGGTTTAGGTCGGAATTGGTTTAGTTTGGGAGTGGTTTAGGTTGGAGGTGGTTTAGGTTAGAATTGCTTTCGTTTGGAGGTAGTTTAGGTTGGGAGTGGTTTAGATTGGTAATGGTTTAGGTCGGGAGTGGTTTAGGTCAGAATTGGTTTAATTTGGGAGTGGTTTAGGCTGGGAGTGGTTTAGTTTGGAAGTGGTTAGAATTGGTTTAGGTTGGGCGTGGTTTTGGTCAGAATTGCTTTAGTTTGGGAGTGGTTTAGGCTGGAGGTGGTTCGGCTGGGAGTGGTTTAGGTCTGAATTGGTTTAGTTTGGAGGTGGTTTAGGCTGGGAGTGGTTTAGGTTGGGAGTGGTTTAGGTCAGAATTGGTTTAGGTTGGAAGTGGTTTGGTTGGACATGGTTTAGGTTGGAGGTGGTTCAGGTTGGAAGTGGTTTAAAGCTCCTTGACCTTTTCTGGCAGTCATTCCCCCAGTGCTCATTTGCTCTGCATAAACAGGAGCATTTCACAGCAATCCCTGAGGAGCTCATTTTCTGCTGGATGAGCTCAAACCCTCTGGAAGGTCAAGTGGAGCAGTGTTTTTTTAGGGAGCTGACAGCAGGTTGCTGAGGAGGAGAGAGGAGTTTGCTGCCTCCAGGATATAATTAAGGATGGCCATGACACCATCAGTGTTTCACATCCTGCTTTTCATGTTGTGGGAATCTTTGGGAAGAGCTGAGGTACTGGACCATGGCTCAGTATTCCCTGAGCATTGTGTGAAAGTCTGCTTTGGTGTTTGTCCTGGAGAGAGGCTGCTCTGTCTCTAAAATTTTTTTTTTTTTGGTCTCTTAATTCTAAAACTGGTGGGAATTCGTAGCAAGAAACACAGAATGGTTTGAGTTGGAAGGGATCTTCAAGCCCATCTCATTCCAGCCCTCTGCTCATGGCACAGACACCTTCCAGCATCCCAGGCTGCTCCAAGCCCTGTCCAGCCTGACCTTGGACTCTTCCAGGGATCCAGGGGCAGCCACAGCTGCTCTGGGCACCCTGTGCCAGGGCCTCACCACCCTCCCAGCCAGGAATTCCCAATCTCCCATCCCTCCCTGCCCTCTGGAAGCCATTCCCTGTGTCCTGTCCCTCCATGCCTTGTCCCCAGTCCCTCTCCAGCTCTCCTGGAGCCCCTTCAGGCCCTGCAAGGGGCTCTGAGCTCTCCCTGGAGCCTTCTCCTATCCAGGGGAACATTCCCAGCTCTCCCAGCCTGGCTCCAGCCCTTGGAGCATCCCTGTGTCCCTGGGGATGGATGCAGGCACCAAAGGGACACGTGCCAGCAGGGCAGCTGTGCCAAGCCACGTCTGGAGGAGCCCTGTGGTGCTGGTGGCAGGTCACTGTCCCTCGTGGCTGGTGGCATTTCCAGATCACCCTGCACACCCAGGGCTTGTTTGCCATGTGTCAGTGCTGCTGTGTTCCCAAAGATGAGTGAGGCTGGTGACAGGCAGGGGACAAGTTGTTGTTTTTCTCAGCTTTTACAGAGATGGGGCAACTGAGAGAGGTTTTAAGAGATTTTATTCCCTTATCAGTCTTGATGAATAGTGAGACACAAGAGATGTAGAACTCAACACCATTCCATCAGAAGCCAACCTATTTCCTGGTTACAATACCTTATAAATGTTTTTCAGCCTATTAGCTTTTGCTACACAATGTTGTTATTACTTCTAACACAACTCACTTATATTTTTTTCTTACGTGGTCATGCTACAATGCATCTTTCACAGTTCTAATTCTAGAATATCTAGAATTCCAGTCTTTTTGCAAGGCCATATTTTGAAACTTGTTTTTAGTTCAATCTCTCTCTCAACAATGTCATTGTTATTCTACAACTTTCATAAATCAATATGCCTTACCTCAGTGTTTACATACAGATGTATAAGACTGTGTGAACTTTCTATCAAGTTTTGAGAATTCTTTACAAATTTATTTCTCACAACAAGGCACAGCTGAGCAGCTGGAAGTGGTGGGAGCTCTCCTGGATCAGAACTCAAAGCCACATCCCTGGGCTGGTCAAGCCTGGCTGGAAAAGTTCTTTCTTGGTCAGAAATGAGGGGAAAATAGCTGTCACCCCCTGAAGGAAGCTACAAGAAATATGGAGAGGGGATTTTTTAACAGGAGCATGGAGTGATAGGGCAGAGGGGAATGGATTCACAGAGTAGGTTTAGATTGAATATTGGGAATTCCTGGCTGGGAGGGTGGGCAGCTGTGGCTGCCCCTGGATCCCTGGCAGTGCCCAAGGCCAGGTTGGATGAGGGTTGGAGTAACCTGGGCTAGTGGAAGGAACTGGATGAACTTTGAGATCCCTTCTGACCCAAACCACTCTGGGATTCTGCCGTCCCTGGGACTGCCTGCTGCAGTCAGGCACATCCTGGCAGATCTCCTTTCCCTGGGGATGATGAAGGACAGGATGTTGCAGACAAACATCCAGGGCAAAATACCCAGAAGAAGAAGAGCCTGTGCTGAAGGGAACCTGCAGGAATTTGGCTTCCTGCTACCCTGGGATGTGAGATGCACCCTACCCAGAGCTGCTGTCCCTTTGCTCCCCTTGCCAGCACAGAGCCAGCCCTGAGCAAGCATCCAGGAGAAATCCAGGGAGGTGGATTACTGCCATGGAGTGCCCCACTCAGTGCTGCTGGGGAAGTCAGTGCACAGCAAATATCAGGAGTGATATTGCTCATTAGTGCCAGGTAATCTAGGCAACGGATGCAGCTATAAGCAGCCTCAAGAAGTAGAGTTCAGCTTCTGGAGGAGGTCGGAAGGAACCAAGGAGGATCTCCCCATCTCAGGCAGCCATGGAAAGAGCATTCCTGTTGTTCTTCAGAAGCAACAAATTCATTCAGAGCCTTAATTAGAGAGAAAGGCCCTTAATGAGCCAGAGCTGCATTTCCTGAGCAGGCTGCTTAGCAGCTAATCCCCCCCAAGCTGATCCCTGCTCCTTGTGGCATTTTCCCTTCACTCCTAAGCCTGGATTCCCCTCAGCATTGTGCAGCAGACAGGAGGGAATAAGTATTAAAGCCTCAGCTGGTGTCCTGAGCTCCAGGGTCAGCTCCAAGGGTTCCCTTGGTCTCCCCAGCGCTGCCCTCTGAGGTGCTGAGCTCACATCTCCCTCCAGGTCACCCTCCAGGGTCCAGTGGCCAAAAAATGCCAGTCAGTCATCTCCAGGGACATCCCGGGGCACAGCAGAGAGGGAGTTGCCTCCACAGGAGGTTTGGAATTAAATAAGGGGCAGTGGAGGAGGCTGAGCAAAAGAAAATTGGATCAGGAGGACCTGGAGCTGCTGGAGAGAGGCCAGAGGAGCCCCAGAGCTGCTCCAAGGGCTGGAGCCAGGCTGGGAGAGCTGGGGGTGCTCCCTGGAGAGGAGAAGGCTCCAGGGAGAGCTCAGAGCCCCTTGCAGGGCCTGAAGGGGCTCCAGGAGAGCTGGAGAGGGACTGGGGACAAGGCATGGAGGGACAGGACACAGGGAATGGCTCCCACTGCCAGAGGGCAGGGATGGATGGGAGATTGGGAATTGGGAATTCCTGGCTGGGCTGGAATTCCCAGAGCAGCTGTGGCTGCCCCTGGATCCCTGGAAGTGCCCAAGGCCAGGCCCCTGCAGGATCCCAGGACACAAGGAGCAGCCCTTAGCAAAATCTTCTTGCCAGGGCTCAACAAAAAAGCCAGACTCAACGTGGATTTGGAATTCTCTTGTGCTGATTCTCCCTCCTGTGCAGGGCTGCAGCACTTCCTACAACATGGAGAGTGAACCTCCTCACCAGCTCACTCAGCAAGTGGATATTTGGAGTTTTTAGTTTCTGTCCTTACCTCATTTGCCCCTCTCTGTACCTGTGGGAGAGCAGCAGCTCCTGGCTGAGGTTTTCTCAGCATCCCTGTGACAGATCCTGCAGTTCTGCCTGTGCTTTCAAAGGGGCTTGTGTCAGGTGCTGGCAGGGAAAAGCTGAGATAATTTTCTGTTGATCATTAATGAAGCAAACCAGGAATTAATTGGACAAAATCAAAGAGCTCTGGTGAGGTGCTTACATTTCTTCTCCCCAAAAGTCAAAGCAAAGACTAGATCCTATATCAAAGCAAGGACAGAGAGTGTTAAATCCACCCTCACAGTCAGGAGCAGCCCAGGCCATCCCATAACTCTGATATTTGCTCAGTCCAAATACCAGGGACAGCCAAAAAAGTCACATTAGTGATCCACACTGACGTCCCTGAGGGCAAAACTGGACTTGCTCAGCTTCAGCCAACCTGGAAGGTTGGACTTGATGATCTTGGAGGTCTCTTCCAACCTTTTAATGATCCTAGGATTCATCAGGGTGCAGGGAATCATCCTGGAGCAGCCCTTTTCCAGGGGATGAGCTAAACCAAGGCTGATCCCACTGCAGTGTTTGGGGTGAGGAAGGTCACTGCATCTCTGATGGAATCTGATCTCAAACTCCATCTGGTGTCTCCATGGTTTTGGAAGGCTGTTATCCCCCAGGCCACTCGGGGTTGTGCCTTCTGCTGGGCACGTTCTGCATCAGAGATCAGGGAGCAGGGATGCTGGAATTTGGGGCTTCTCCTCATCCAGGCTTCTCCCAAATCCTGCTGAGGATCAGAGCAGCAGCTGGCCTGGCCTGGGAGCCAGGGAATGGCAGTTCAGGTGAGCACAAGGATTCACAGCAGGAGCAGAGCACCTGGTGTTCCATTGCAGCACGTGGGACCTGTTCATCCACATGGCTCCTGCAGGAGCTCTGCAGCCCTGACTGTGAGAGCAAATTTACTTTTGGTTATGATGCATTATATACTTCTATATAGAAATGGAAATTTGGTTAAAATGCCTTATATACTTTTATATAGAAATAGAAATTTAATTTTGGTTACAGTGCTTTATATACTTTTATATAGAAATAGAAATTTAATTTTGGTTACAGTGCATTATATACTTTTATATAGAAATGGAAATTTAATTTTGGTTACAATTCATTATATACTTCTATATAGAAATATAAATTTGGTTACAATGCATTATATGCTGTTATATGTAAATATAAATTTAAGTTGGTTACAGTGCTTTATATACTTTTATATAGAAATAGAAATTTAATTTTGATTACAATGCATTATATACTTTGCTGAGCCTCTTAATACATAACAACCAATCCATACCTTTGCTATTACCTACAGCCTATCATAACTGCTATAATTACCATATTCATGTTACTGTTCTCCAATCACTAAAAGTTAGTACATTACAGTTTAAGCTAGAAGTTGTTTTTCAGTTTTCTTGCAGTGGAAAATTCTGAGACCTTTTTTCTACTTTCAACATTCTTGTTTGCCTGTGGAATCTTTCTGCATGGTAAAAACATCTTTTTGTTTGTGGTCAGCTCATCCATTGCTCTAAGTCATGAAAAATGCCTCCTAACTAACACACCCTTTGCNTTCCATTGCAGCACGTGGGACCTGTTCATCCACATGGCTCCTACAGGAGCTCTGCAGCCCTGACTGTGAGAGCAAATTTACTTTTGGTTATGATGCATTATATACTTCTATATAGAAATGGAAATTTGGTTAAAATGCCTTATATACTTTTATATAGAAATAGNAACTTTCATCCTTCCCAGCACCTGACTTGTTCTTTCACAGCTCTGACATAACTATTATGTGCCTCACAACCCATGCCAAGAGAAGAATTGCTGCTTTTTACCCTAAATCTCTTTTTTTTTTCATCTCCATTGCAGGGTTTGGCGACCAAATCATTTATAAAACATTAAAAGTTTCCTTTCAGGGATGACCCCCAAACCTGGGGGCTGCTCAGGGTGTAGGGTGAGGGACTCTGGGCAGGTACAGATGGGTGTCAGACATTGCCACTGCTGCAGGATTGTCACTGTCACTGTTAAATAAAACAGTGTTAAATAAATGGCCAGGGAGCAGGAGAGCACCGGGGCTGCCTGAGGCCAGGGGATCCCCCATGGCAGGCGCTGAAAGGGCTTTGGGAAGGTCATGCTTGAAAAGGATCTACCCTTGTTTTATTTCCAGGCTGGAGCTTTTGAATCAGTTCTGCTGCTGAGGGAATACAGGGCCCTGGTGTGTGCTGAACAAAGCCAGCCTGGGGCCATCTGTGCAGCCCAGGGACAGCACACGGGGCTGGGGCTGGAGCCCAGCCTGGGCACTGCCAGCAGCACCCCAGGGGGCTTCAGGGCACCCTGAGGTGGCAGGGATTTTGAAAGAATTCGATTTGTTTTTGTGAAAAATGCATATTTTATAATTGGCTATTTACAAATATTAAAATGAATACTGTATTGTTATGTTGGAAAGTTCTGTTGTATTAGTCTCTTTTAAGTAAAGCTGTATTATTTTAAGTAGTGTGGTAAATGCAGTTTTTAGGCTCTAGCATAATATTAAAATAGAAACTGTGTGATGTAAGGTAATTTTTGTAACTAGCTCAAGGAATGGAAAAGACAATCAAGAAATTCTTGGCACTGTCCTATCTGGATAGAGATAACAGCTGAATTCCCCACCTGCACCCATCCTGCATCCCAAACCCACCCCATCCCTCCTTGGGCACGGGAGAGGATGGGCTGGCAGTCCTGGGGGAGCTGCACTTGGGTGGCACCACCACGGAGGTGACACACCCCAAAGTGTCCCCACCTGGGCTCACTCCCTCCTCAGCTTCTGCTGGAGTTTTCCAGTGTTGCACTGGCAAAGGGCTGCATCTTTTTTTTTTTCAGGAGCACCCAGCAGTTGTAGGATTAACAGGAGTGGGTGTAGAGCCATCCCTTCCTGTTGTTGTCTCAATGAACAAAGACTCAAAGATTTTGATTTATTAGAAGGTAACGAAGGTTATTTTTTAGTAAATTCTTACTAGTATATATAGACTGTTTTGTTATTACTGCAAGTTGGTTGGTTAACAGTAATAACACTTCTTTGTTACCACAGGTTAAGTGAAAGAAACAATGTGGAAGGTGTTCATGGAAAACAGTGTAAAAAACACTGCTTGTTGTTTTGAGAGAGAACTTACAAAGATTTGTTTGTATAATTTCTTGGGAAAGTGAAAAGTCTTTCTCTTGGGAAGCAGTTAGCTTCTGCTGCTAGAATTTCTGACAGATTCTCAGCTCCACACCTTCCTTTTGCAGAGGTGCAGGGACTCCTGTGGGTGTTCCACGCCCTGCAGTCAATCCCAGTGGCAATCATGCTGCCCCCAGGATAATGCCCTGTGCAGATCCTGCCCAGAGATCCATCTGAGATCATCTCTGCCCATCCCAGCTGCTCTCCAGGCTGTGGCAGGGACAGCAGGAGCATCCAGCCCTGAGGCATGCTGCCCTTCCAGGGGCTGCTCCAGCTGAGGATTTACATTTCATCTTCCTCCTGCACACCCCAGATTCCCTGGGGTAGCTGCAGTGAAGGAGGAGAACCAAGGCCTCTGTGGAATGCAGCAGAGAAGTGGGATCCATCCTAAAAATTCCTTTTTCTCCTGCAGTTTGCACCCAGGAGCTGTGCTCACAGACCTGGCTCTGTCTGTGTCCTTCTGATGACAAGCATAGGGTCTTCCTTGATTTGTTGCTTGATTTGTTGCTTGATTCGCAGCTTTCTGGCGGGCTGGGATCACGTCTTCTTGTGGAAAACCAGGGAAACCTGAGTGGAGCCATGTCAAATGCTCAGCAGCAGAGTGGTGCATCTTTGGGAGAGGGATCATTCAGAGCCATGGCCTGTTCCTGTCACCTGCTTTGGCTCACTCACAGATATTTGCAGCTGAGATTGCAGAATCACAGAATCAGGAATGCTTGGGGTTGGAAGGGATGTTTAGGACCATCTCATTCCACCCCACTTCCACCTAGTCCAGGTTGCTCTAAGCCCTATCCAACCTGGCCTTGAGCTGGAGAGGGACTGGGGACAAGGCATGGAGGGACAGGACACAGGGAATGGCTTCCACTGCCAGAGGGCAGGGATGGATGGGAGATTGGGAATTGGGAATTGCTGGCTGGGAGGGTGGGGAGGCCCTGGAATAAAATTCCCAGAGAAGCTGTGGCTGCCTGGTTTCTTTGCAGAGGCAGCCTTGAATCCAAAAGTCAGGCCCTCGTGACTGGAGCCAAAAGCCAATTAGTAGCAGTTTAGCTTCATCAACTTCCTGACTGAATGCAAGTTTTAATTAAACATCCCATTTTAATTAGGCAGGGATCACGTACAGAGGGCTGGCCTCAAGATCCGAAGGCTGCAGGTCCTGTGCTTTAATTAAGAGAAAGACTCACATGAGTTCAGCTCCAGCATCTGTGACAGCTCCTCATCCTTGTGAGGGCCGGAGCACAGCTGGGAACAGCTCCTGTCCCTGCCCTGGTGTTCTTCTCCTCTTGTGCTTCCACAGGGATGCTCCAGTGCCTGGGAGGTGACTTGATTGTGATAAAAACGGGAAGCAGACTCCCGGTACTACAGTGATTTCAGCTTTATTGAAAAAGCCCTAAAGCAGGGGGGTCCCGGCTCCGACAGCCGCGGTCCCGGGCAGTACGAGCAGGAGGAGGCGGCAGGGCCGGCGCTGGGGCTGCTCCTCGGGCAGGGATGTTCCCGGTGTCCGATGTCGAAGGCACGCTTTGCTGGGCTGGATGTCCCCTTTTTACACAGTTTTTTGTCCTTTTGGATTGGTTCCCGTTTGGATCCTTCATTTGCACGGAGTTTCAGGTGTTGATTGCTCACATTCCGTCCCGGTTAACCAGGTTTGGTGTGGGGGCAGGAATGCCCTTCCCTCAGGTGAAATACGGTAACGTCAGTACCGTAATTCTTGTAGCTACACTTTAAAACCCCTTTTACAGTACAATAACCAAACCTTTTAACAGAATATGCTAAACATTATTAACTATTTTACAAGTGTCTAACTTATTTTTAACAGTTGGAAGGAGGGAAGAGGCAGGGTCTGGTTGGGTGTCAGAGCAGGCACTGAGATCTTGCCAAGAGCTCTTTTGGGGTGAGTTTTGCTGAGTTTGGTGTTGGGTGGCAGCAGCTGAACGTGAGCCCAGGTGGGCAAAGAGGCCACAGGTACCTGGCTTGTACCAGCCGTGGTGTGGCCACAGGAGCAGGGCAGTGCCTGTCCCCTGTGCTGGGCATGGTGAGACACCTGCAGCCCTGGGGACAGCTCTGGGCTCCTCATGACAAGAAACACTGAGAGGCTGGAGTGTGTCCAGGGAAGGAACAGAGCTGGGAAGGGGCTGGAGCCCCAGGAGAGGCTGAGGGAGCTGGGAAGGGGCTCAGCCTGGAGAAAAGGAGGCTCAGGGGGGACCTTGTGGCTCTGCACAGCTCCTGACAGGAGGGGACAGCCGGGGAGGTCGGGCTCTGCTCCCAGGGAACAGGGACAGGACAAGGGGAAACCATCTCAGGCTGCTCCAGGGTTGGATATTTGAGAAAATTTCTTAGTGGAAAGGGTGGTTAGGCATTGGAAAAAGCTTCCCAGGGCAGTGGTGGAGTCCCCATCCCTGAAGGGATTTAAAATCCCTGTGGAGGTGGCACTTGGGGACACGGCTCGGTGGTGGCCTTGGCAGTGCTGGGGTCAGTTGGACTCCAGGATCTCAGAGGATTTTTCCAGCTTTAACAATTCTGTGGTTTGATCATCCTGCCCAGTGCCAGAGCCTGCAAGCTGGGTTTGAAATGGGACCAACTTCCTCACCCCTGCTGGTGTCCAGCCCCAGTGAATCCAGTGGAGCTGTCACTCCCATCCAGCACCCAGTGCCTCCAAAACAACCAGCCCAGCTCCCTCCTCACCTCAGAGCCAACGTGCCTGAGCTCCACCACTGGCAGCTGGGCTGTACAGGAGGAAAAGCAGAGCAGTTCTGGCGATGCAGAGTTCACATGATGCTTTTCTCTGTTCCTTGGAGCCTGCTCAGCTCTCCTGAGCCTCCAGCCTCCTGCACCGGCTGCTCTCATCCCTGTGCTGGGAGAGGGGAGAGCCAGAGAGTGACAGAAATGCCTTTGTCAGCCGTGCCTGGGAGGGAGGAGGGTTGTGGAGCTGTCAGTGGGCACAAAGAGAGGACAGATCCTCTCCTAAGTGCTCTGGGGACAGAGATTTCAATACTCAGCTCCCATTAATGCTGATGTGGATCACAGAGGTCTCTTCTCACTGCCTTGGAACAGAGCTTTAGAAAAAGGGGGCAGCTTTCCACAAAGAACCAATTCCCTCCATTTTAAGGCACCAGTAAATGGGATTTTTCTTCATTTCACACTCACTGATTTCCCTGCCTGTGCTAGCTGAGGGTTGGGCTCAGCTCCACTCCAGCACACGGAGCTGCCAGCCCACTGGGTGATCCCATGGATGGTGTCCCCAGAGCAGGGTTCCCCACCCCAAAAAGCCACAAGGATTTTGTTGTCACATGGAGATGCAAAGTGCAGCATTCCAGGTTGTTGCAGAGAGGGGAAATCTCTCCAGCTTGGGTCAGAAATATTCACAGCTCTTGTGGAGGCCTCCAGTGCCTAAAGGGGCTCCAGGAGAGGGACTGGGGACAAGAGATGGAGGGACAGGACAAGGGGGAATGGATTCCATTCTGGGAGACCCATCTGGAGATGGAAACAAAGCTCCTGCTGGTGAAATCTAAACCTTGGAGCTCCTGTGTGCAGTGAGCAACCTGTGCCCACCCATATGTAGGAATTTGCCTTCAAATTCTGGAAAAAATTCACTTTCCAGACTAGATAATGCCCCTCACTTGCTTGCACTGGAGACATCAAGAATATCTGGGGCAGAGGGAAGGGCTGAGCTGAGCAAGGGGTGCAGTGAGACCTCAGGCAGGGATGCTCTGAGCTGATGGACCATTTTTTGTGGAGGCTCCAAGCTTGCTGCACCGTGGGAGCCGTTGTGCTGCCAGGCTGGGGGTGCCTGGGGTGAAGGAACTTCCATGGACGGCACACAGGCACCACAGAGCTCTTATTAAATTTTAAGCCCACTTTTAAAAAGCTTTCCCATCAGGAAAGCCTCAAAGAATTATGTTGATCTAAAGATACCCTTTATGAAATGCACGTTAATGGGGGGGAAAAATAATAAAAAAAAAAGTCTAAAGACTTTAAAGGAAAAAAAAAAACCCAACCCAACATGCTGCAATTTTAATGAGGAGCTTGTAAACACAACCAACCCCTGCTGATTTTTTCCATTAATTGCCTGTGTTATCAGGGACCTGCAGCAGCACAGCTCTCAGCAAAACACCTTGCTGGGCTTGGGGCATCTTCCCAACCCCAGGAGGGTTCTGGAGGCTCTGGAGGAGCAAGGGCTGGGTTGTCCCTGTGTCCCTGCCAGGCTCTGACCTTGCCTGGGGGAGGGAGGAGGAATGGGGGGACCTGCTGGGCTGATTTAGCAATCCCGTTTTTATTAGAGATGCATTCCCTGATTAGCTGCACATCCTAACGACTGGGGCACGATAAATCACAAAGGAAATGCAGGAACCACTCGGGGAGATTAAAGTCTGCCATTAAAGTCTCCCAGGGAAGCAGCAGCGAGGTCATTTGCTGAGCCATTATTTTCTGGGCCATTAAAGGGTTGCCACGGCTCTCCTCGGTAGCAAGGCTGGGTTTTACTCTTGATTTTACTTGATTTACTCTTGATTTTAACCCAACACCCCCTCAGCAGAGCCCTTCTCCCCTCTCCCATCTCCCACACTGGCATTCACAGCACTGCTGGGAAGGGGTGCCAGCCCAGTGCCCACATCCTGATCCCTGCAAGGACGGACTCAGTAGATTTTTGGAGGTTTGGGCACATCAGCTGGGACCTTCCCAGCTCCCTTCTGTGTCTGCCTCAAAGGAAGATCAGCCCCCAAAACCCACAGGGTGTTTGCAGCCGATTTGCAGCCCAAAAAAAACGCAAAATCTCTCCCAGTGGAAGATTGCTGAGGGTGATTTGGTGACTCTTGAGCTAATCCACACACTGCTGGAATCAGGCAGAAGGGGGGACTGGGAAGATTCCCAGTGAGTGTTCAGAAAGAGCTGTGGAAATGAAAAAGAAAAAGCATTTGATGAACATAATGATTGTTATTACCATGTCCTGCTGCTCAGGGCCAGGCCTGTGGGAGTGTTCCCAGTCCTAAGGGAGAAGGAGCAGTCAGTATTTTGCAGGAAGATCTTTCTTTACCTTCAGTTTCAGTGATTTGGGTGATTTTCAGTCTGACTGGGGTGGCCTGACCTGTGTTCCCAGCAGACACGGGTCAGATCCTGCAGAATTTTTGGTGATTCCCTGGAGGACACAGGTCCAGGGGAGGGAGCAAATGGCTCACTGTGAGAGCCAGGGTGGATGTGCCTTGTCCCTGATCACCCTGTGGAGGAGGTGGACACTGAATATCTGCTTCCCAAAGGCAGGGCGTGATGGTTAACCCTCCTTTTCCTCTCCTTGCACTCAGGCACACCTTGGTGGGATGCTGGAGGCAGTGCTGGGCTGCAGCCCATCCCCAGCCCAAATCCCCCACAATCCTGTCTCTGTTGAAAACCTTTAGATGGGCCTATTTCAGATTCCTTAGGACCAGATGAAATCTTCATCTTGTGGATTGTCTAGTCCATCAGCTGCATTGCAAGAGCTCTGATCTGGCTGTGTTGGGAGAATCTGCCCACGTTTCCACAGCTTGCCTGTTAGCAGAGCGAGGTCTGTGCAGATAACTGAAGTTGTGCATGTTGCTTCTGTTTTTCCGTGTTGTTTCCATGGATTTTCCTGATTGTTACAAGCTCTGTTTCTGCCTGGTAGTTCCATTACTTGGAGTGCTTGAAAGGGAGCTCTGTGGGGTCAGTTGTGTTTGTACTGGGGATGGATGAGTTCTGGACATGGAGGTGACCTTGCTCTTTGCTTTCCCTGCAGAGCCAGCTCTCCCAGGCCCTGAATGGTTTGTCAGACAGAGCCAAGGAGGCGAAGGAATTCCTGGTCCAGCTCCGCAACATGGTGCAGCAAATCCAGGTACTGATTCTCCAGGCTGAGAAACTGCCCCTTCCCACCAGGATGAGCCATCCCCTGTCCCTCTTCCCAAGCCTGGTTTGGTGGGTGCTCTCCCAAAAGAAGCTCATTTTCCATATTACTCCCCTGAACCCTCCCCAAAACTGCTGCTCCCAGCGTCCTGGAGAGAACAGCAGAGTCCTGAGCCCTTCCATCTCTGCCATGGGTGGATCCGAACCTGTTCCTCACCTGCCACTGATGCCTCAGGTTTTAGCTTTTTTTTTGCTTTTTTTTTTGCTTTTTTTTTGCTTTTTTTTTTTTCTTTTTAATTTTTTTAAAATTTGCTTTAGTGTGTGGGTCTGAGCTTCATATCAGGGCATGGTGAGCTCTCTGCACAGAGCAGGGAGACAAAACAATTCCTGCTCCAGCTGGGGACCAAGGACAGATGATCCAAATCTCAGCCCAAGAGCACAAACAATGTGGGCTGGAGAGAGGAAAACAAGCAGGATGGGAGTGCATGGGCTAAAGCTGGAATTGGACAATGAACTCCAAGGTGCAAATGGAGCAGAACTGATCCCAGTGACAGAGCCCGTGCCCGGGCTGCATTTTGTGCCCATTTTGGTTCATCTTGGGTGCAGCCCTGGCTGGGCTCTTGTGCTGCCCAAGGTGGATCCATGGAGGAAATCCTTTTAATAAATCCCTGCTTTATTCTTTAACTCCATCCAGCCTCTGTTCCAGGGTAGCCTGCTCAAGGCATCACCACCACCACATTTTCCACCATCCCGTGCTGTGGATTCGTGGGTGGCAGTGGTGCAGCTGCACTGCAAAAATGACCCCTGTGGCACCACTAAAAAGGAAAATCCAGTTTTCCAGCTGGGCTGTGACTCCCTCTGTGCCCCACAGGAGAACAGTGTGGAGTTTGAGGCCTGCCTGGTGGCCCAGTGTGACGCTCTCATCGACGCCCTGAACAGAAGGAAAGCCCAGCTGCTGTCCCGGGTCAACAAGGAGCATGAGCACAAGCTGAAGGTGAGCCTGGTGGTCAGAGAGCTTCCTGCAGGGTTGGCACTGGGTGGGAATGAGGGCTGGGATGCTGATTTTTGGGGAGCTCAGTCCTTTTCCACGTGAATTCCATCTCGCTGCAGGTGCCCAACCCACTCGTGGCTTCCTCCAGGTGGTTCCCACTGAATTGTTGGGTTCATTTCTAGTCCTTAGGCCAGCAGAACCACGTGTACAGCATGGAAAATTACTTTGTTCATGTCACACATCACTCTCAAGCTTCTGGAATGATCCTGCAGGATCTGCTTGTAACTTCTGCTGAAGTCCTGAGCCACTTGGTGTCATGAGCTGTCACCAGGAGAGGATTGGCTCTGATTTCTCTGCCTGCATGGCCTCGGGGTGGTGCTGGCACTGAGATTGGTGCTGTTGGGGAGCAGAGGTGCAGCTCAGTGGGTCCTGGTTTCTGTCATTCCCACTGTCACCACACCCTGTCCTTGCAGCTGATGGGGGGCTGAGAAGGGAAGCACAGGACCAGATCTCAGCTGGGAGCAGTGGAGCAGGTGCAGCCATGCCCAGAATTGTTGGACCAGGGGGTTGCACCCCAGCCAGCAGTGATGGAGCCCAGCTGAGGGATGCCACACCCACATTTAGGATTCCTCTCCCGAGGACATCTCAATGTTCTGCCTTCTGTGTCTCTTGACCTTGCTTTGGGCCACCCAGGAGGCTGCCAGAGGGATTCCTGGACCTGCCTAAAACGAGGGTGAAGGCCACCAGTCCTCTCTGCATGCAGACCATGGCAGCACAAGGGCATTTCCACAGGGAGAGGGACAATGGCAGCTTTGTGGGACCAAGCCCACCATCAGAGCTCATTGCCAGCAACAAAGCACAGCCCCAAACAGGCACAGCACAGAGGGGACCCCCAGTGCCTGGTGGGCTCCCTCTCCCTCATCCCCTTCAGGGCATGGTTAATTAAACTCTCACAAAGCCAGGCAGCACAAAGCAATTTCCCTGCTCAGCACAACCGTCAGAGGCCTTTGGCTGGAGGAGTGGATCTGCATCCCACTGCTTGTTCTGTCCCATCCATGGATCTGCATCCTACTGCTTGTTCTGTCCATGGATCTGCATCCCACTGCTTGTCCTGTCCATGGATCTGCATCCCACTGCTTGTTCCTGTCCATGGATCTGCATCCCACTGCTTGCTCCTGTCCTGTGGCCTCCATCCCACCCCCAACCACCCTCATTATCAGCTGGGCTTTGTCATTGGCCAGGCTTGGTCCTTAAAACAAGAAACAGCCCCTAGGTTTGAGACTGGACTCTTAAATTAGCCCTGGAGCCTCGCTCCCTGAGGCTCCTGCAGCTCCATGTGCTGTGGGAAGGGCAGGAAGGGCTCTGTGGTGCCCTGGCAGATGTGGCACCTGAGTCTCATCCAGTTAGAATCAGAATCCCAGAATGGTTTGGGTTGGAGGGACCTTAAATCCCATCCAGTGCCACCCCCTGCCATGGCAGGGACACCTTCCACTGTCCCAGGCTGCTCCAAGCCCTGTCCAACCTGGCCTTGGACACTTCCAGGGATCCAGGGGCAGCCACAGCTGCTCTGGGAATTCTGTGCCAGGGCCTGCCCACCCTCCCAGCCAGGAATTCCTTCCTCATAGCTCATCTAAACTTCCCACTGGAGTGGAATAGAAGCTGCAGTGATTTGCACTCACTCTGAGGTGACCCTGGGCCCTTTTCCATCTGCAGATAGGCACGAGGTCACCTCCTGGCCTGTGCCTTATGTGGAGCTGTGACCAGGGTGGGTCCTGCAGGGCTGTGGCTCTGTCCTGGTGACATTCACATCAGCACAGGGACACTTTGGGCCACTGACTTGTGCTGGGAACTTCACCCTTTCCCACAGGAGGCCTGCCCTGTGTGTCCACTTGTCACTGCCCTGTCCTGGAGCATCTCACCCTGGGAGATGAGTGGCCAGTGAGCCTTGGCAGTGCCAGGGAGCCCTTTCAGACCCCAGCTGGTGGCTCCAGCAGCCGGCACGGCGCCATGGTGTCCTGGCTCCTGTCCTGGAGCCTCCGTGGCTGCTGCTCCTGCCCAGTGGGATGTTGGCCATCCTGGCACTGTGGGATGGAGGGATCAGGAGAGGCACAGAGGGACAGAGCCAACCCCTGGCCCAGGGCCACAGGCACCTCTCAGGACACGGCCCAAGTTCCCAGGCCCAGTTCCCATCTCCCTGTGGCTGGCGCCTGCATTTGGGGTGAGCTTGGCTTTGGGACTGCCCTGCTTTGTCCTGACACACATTCCATGGAGGCAGGCACACATCCAGGCCTGACTCTGGGCCAGCACTAATTACTGCAGAGCAGTGTCCTGTGAGGACACCAGCCTGGAAGGGACATCTCCCTGCCCTTCTGCAGCCTCCTGCTGCAGCTGGATTCAAGACTGAGAACCTGGGCTTTAAAAACCAACACCTGGAGGAGCCAGGTGCCTGCTCCACCTGCAGGACAGACCTCCTTGTGTGTGCTTCCTATTGCTGGGCCTGGTTTTCAGAGGAGCAGTGGGGCCTTTCCTGAGGGGTGATGTCCTCCAGCACAGGCAGCTTGGTGCAGGGCACACAGAGGCTTCCCTGGAGTGTTGTCCCAGGAAGAAATCTCTCCTCAGCCCCCCACACGCACAGGCTGAGCTCTGGGTGCTCCTCCTGAAGCTCTCAGCAGCATTTTGGACCATTCCAGTCTTTTTCCAGTCTTCAGGCCATGGGATGCCTTTGCTCCATGATTTCTCCAGGCTGCTGTGGCTGTTCAGGCAGGCAGCATTTGCCACATTCCCAGCAGAGCAGATGACACAGGAAACACTCCCCAAGGCTTTCTGCCCGTGGCACTGGATCTCCAGAGGTGAAATGCTGCTCCTCCTTCAGGATTTCCAGTGGAACTCGGTGTTCCCTGTTGGATCAGGTTCCTGGTGGTGCTAACACAGCAGCTCTGCTCTCCCAGCTCCAGCCTGAGCCTCCTCTCCCGAGTCACCATGGAAACCCACCTGGAAAAAGCTCTGCCAGGGTCTGTCCTGGGGATTTTTCCATCTAGGATTTTTCCACCTGGGTGTGCAGCTCCGTGGTGAAGCACAGGGCACCACCTTCCACCCCCAGGGTCCTGCAGGTGAGCCAGGGTGAGAGGTGTGACATTCCATCCGTGTCCTCCATGTGACATTCCCAGCAGGACTCATCCCAAGCACTGGGAAGGTTGAGTGCCTTGAAATCTGTTACCCACCCAAGCACTAAAAAAAGGAGGAGGACACTTAAGTAGAGCTGAGTGGAGATGTTATTGCCTTCTAGGAGCTGCATTAAAATTAAAATGTAAATTATAGTAAATGTCATCTCAGGGAAGAAAGCTCTTGAAAGAACTGTCCTATTTTAAGGTCGTGGTGAACTGCTGTGAGTGCACAAAACCCCCTTTTTGTAGGCTGGAATTAGCAGCCAGGTTCTGGCTGTTGCCTTATTTAGCACTTAAAGGGGGAAAAAATGGTATTTGGTAAAAAATGACCACAAACAAAATGTGTGGAGCTTCCCAAATCCCCTCAAAATCTGAGCCATGAAGAGCCAGGCTGGAGTTGGTCTCTTCTCTGAGGTAACAGACAAAGGGAAACAGCCTCAACTTGCATCAGGGGAGATTTAGATTGGATATTTGAGAAAATTTCTTCATGGAAAGAGTTGTCCAGGCCAGCAGTGGGATCATCATCCCTGGATGTGTTCAAACTCCTGTGGATGTGCCAGGTTTTCCTGGGAGTCCTTCCTGGCCTCCCAAGGCTGCCCCTCAGCCCAGCACAGGCTCTTGCACGAGCCCAAGGCTTGAGGAACTCCCAGATTTCTCTTCCAGCTCTCTCCAATAACAAACTCTGCATTTCTGGGGTGACAGGGGCTCCCAGGGAGTAGAAATCCCTCCTGCATGAGGAGAATCCCAGGATTCTGTGGCTTAAGAATCACAGGATTCAAGTGGCTTAAGGCTATGTGGAAAATATTCTGGCTTTACTGACCCCACTGGGTTTAGACCAGGCCTTCAAATGTGTCAGACATGTTTATGTCTTACTTCTAAGACCTTTAATTTTATTAATCCAAGTGATTGATGGACTCTTTCTGTCCTGTTTGCATCCCATTTCTCCCTTAAAGCTACAAAGCCCCACTAGATCCCAACCAAAAATCCTTTTTTTTTGCCTTAAAAGCAGTTTGGTGATGGTGAAGGCAACGTGGATTTCTATT
>VWZV01003983.1:47245-89770 GCA_013397155.1 Irena cyanogastra
TTTTTTTTTTTTTTTTCTTTTTCCCCAAGTCCCCTCGTCCCTGCTAGGTTGCCCAGGGAAGCAGATGGTGCAGACAAGCTGTGGGGTTTTGGGGTACAGGATGATTTGAAGGGGTGCAAATGCCTTTCCAGTGGCCACCTTGACTTGGAAACTCAAAGAACAAGTTTGAAGCTCTTGTTACCCAGAGGAGCTGTGGCTGCCCCTGCCTCCCTGGAAGTGTCCAAGGCCAGGTTGGATATTGGAGCCTGGAGCAGCCTGGGATGCTGGAAGGTGTCTTTGCCATGGCAGGGGGTTGGAGTAAGATGATCTTTAGGGTTCCTTCCAACCCAAACTATTCCATGATTCCATGAAGGTCCGTATTTTTAGGTTGCTGAATATTTCATGCAAGGTATGCTAATTGCCTTGAAAGCCTCATGGCTTGCCAGCTGCCAGTGAGCAGAGGTGTTTAAGGCTTGAGGCTTTTAAATTTCTGTAATTACACAATTAAAATATGATTTTTCTCTGATCCAACGTGCCGGTAATTACCCTGGTGTGTTCACATCCACTGAGAGCAGGCACAGGAGCAGCCCATTGCACTCTGAATTTATCCACAAGGAGCTCAGGCAGGCAGGAGCCAGAGCAGAGTTGAGGCAAAGGAGAGGTGACATGAGTGAGACCTGGAGAGAAGGGAGCAGGAGGAGGCTGGGTGTGAGGAGGACAAGGTCAGTGCTTGCTGCTGATTCCTCTCCAATCTCCCATCCATCCCTGCCCTCTGGCAGTGGAAGCCATCCCATGTTCTGTCCTTCCATCCCTTGTCCCCAGTCCCTCTCCAGCTCTCCTGGAGCCTCTCAGGCCCTGCAAGGGGCTCTGAGCTCTCCCTGGAGCCTTCTCCTCTCCAGGTGAACATTCCCAGAATATGCTCCAGCCCTTGGAGCAGCTCCGTGGCCTCCTCTGGACTCACTCCAGCAGCTCCACATCCTCCTGATGCTGGATCCCAGAGCTGGGGCAGAACTCCAGGTGGGATCCCAGCTGAGCAGAGCAGAGGGGCAGAACCGCCCTCACCTCCTGCTGAGGAACAAATCCCACTTTGCTCAGCCTTAGCCCTACCCAGCCCTGCAGGCCTGCCCCAGGGAGCAGAGCAGGGTGGGATCCCGTACATCCCTGGGGCTGGACCTGACAGGAGGCGAGCTACAGGGATGTGAGGGGCTAATTAGAGAAAGTCATGAGCACAGATACTCCTAGTAGTAGTTCCTCTCACTCTCAGTAGGGTTAGAAGCATCCCGAGCATGTGGGGGCTTGTTCACCCCGAGCCCTGGGGCTGTTCTCGGGCCCTGACTGACGTGAGGCGCTGCCGTTGCCTTGCAGGAGGTGTACGTGGGCAAGGAGACCATGTGCACGGTGGACGGGCTGCACTTCAACAGCACCTACAGCGCTCGCGTCAAGGCCTTCAACAAGTCGGGAGTCAGCCCCTACAGCAAGACCCTGGTGCTCCAGACTTCCGAGGGTAAGGAATTGCAGCGGCTCGGACTCTGCTCAGGACGGCCCGGCCCAGCTCTGTGGCCCTCCCTGAGCAAGCCCTGCAGCAGCACCAGCACTGACCTGAGGGGGAGAGCTGTGGCAGAGCCTCCAGCAGAGCCAATTTCCCTCTCACCCTTTTCCTCTGCAGAGCATGTTCTTTGGGGAGGCGCGGGGAGAGGTGTTTAAATTTGGGGTATGTGACACGAAAGGGAAGCTGAGATGTTTGCACTGGGCCCATTTAAAGCCAAAACATTGCTCCTGAGGGCTGTGCTTGGCTGCACGATGGCATAAGCACAGGGTTCAGGATTCACAGCCCTTGGATAGCTTTTATTCCTGGCAGGGCAGGACAGAGAGCAGAGGGACTGTGGAGCAGTGTGGGTGTCCTTCCAGAGCCAGGGAGCCCTGCGGCATCGTCTGCATTGCCCCCACAGCCACAGGCACTCAGAATATTAAACACTCCCTGCCAGGCTGCAGAGGGATCTCCCTGCCTGCCTTTAAGTACATTTGTCACGCCAGGCACTTAATCCGTTGTGGAAAATTGGTTTATTCCTGACATGCAGGTGGAAAGTGGCAAGGCTGGCTCCGAGGTGGGAGTCAGGAGCTGCAGCTGTGGAGGAAGGGATCAGCCCCCACCAGCACGTCTGCTGCCCCACAGCCAGGCACAAAACCCTTCTTTGGGAGCTTTCCACGCTTGCTGGAATCCCTTTTCCTTGCTCCCAGACGAAAATCTCTCTTTTCCAAGCCGTGTGAAGATTTTTTCACAGCAGCATCCAGCTGGCTGGCAGCTGGGATCAGAAGGGAACACACACAGCTTGTGGGGCTGCTGGTGGGGTGGAAGGAAGGGGAGATCTTTCCTGCCACAGAGCAGCCCTGGGGGCTTTCAGCAAGGACAAAAATGGGATTTTTGCTGAAAAAATAGGAGACAAAAGCAGAGCAAGGCTAGGCAGAGTCTTTCTCTTGCTGCCTGCAGGAAATCAGCATTCCAGTTTGGAAAGGACAGGTCAGCAAGGAATGGGATTCATTCAGAGGTAGAGCAGGCAGCAGAACTGTGACAAACGTCTCACAGGAGAGGCAGGGAGGTCACAGCACAGCACAGAGGCCTTGGCACATGTGTCAGGGATACCTCAGTGCCTGTTTGCAAACTGAGCACCAGCAGCAAAGAAGCTGCAGAAGTTCCTCTGGAGATTCAGGAATGGGACAAGCTGGATCCAGCCCCGTGCCAGGTTGGCCAGGACTGCGCCCAAAGCCTGAAGGTCAACAGCTCCCACTCCAGCCTTAGCAGGAGACAGTCAGAGCTTTGACTTCTCGTCTCATTTGTGCCTCACACGACGCATTTGAGACACAGTTTCCTCATCAAAACCAGTTGGGCTTTAAGTTGTCCCAGCCAGGAGTTTGCAGGGTCCCCTCTATGATCTTCCCAGCTTTGAT
The DNA here is from genome assembly GCA_013397155.1 of Irena cyanogastra. NCBI lineage: Eukaryota > Metazoa > Chordata > Aves > Passeriformes > Irenidae > Irena > Irena cyanogastra. Next base: position 50,171 of record VWZV01003983.1, read on the forward strand.
TTCCTCTCAGAGGGTTCTCACCTTGAGCCAAGCTTAAGCCCACCTCCAAAATACAAAGGAATCTGGGAGAAAGTAGCTGCTTGTGGTCCCAGCAGGGCTGTGCTTGGAGCTGGTGCTTAGGCCATGCCACCATGGAGAAGTTCCACTCTCCTTGGCTGCATTCATTCAGCCTTTTCACTTGAATGAGCTCTTGCATTTGTTATTCCAGCACAAAAGAAACAGGGAGAAAAAGTCAAACGGGCCTGGAGCATTTTGTGCTCTTAGAGGCTGCCTGAGCTCTTTTGGATTCAAAAAGAAATAAATCACATCTGTGTGTGCAGCTTCCGGATATCCGAGTGACTCGTTGAATGGAGCTGCCTCGCACATCACAGCCCTTGGTTAGGCTTTTATTCCTGGCTTTTACAGCAGCATCAGGCCTTTTTAAGAGCTATTTTGTCTGAAGTAGGCTTAGCTTTTTCCTTCAGCCGAGCTCTGCAGCTTCCTGCCAAGTGGTTGTGTGGGAAGAGGGGACAAAAGAAGGGACAGCTCGATGTGAAGAGAACATCTCTCCAAACGTGGCTGTCCTGCTCTAAGTGGTTGTGAGGAATTCTGGCATTTAAGAGCTGGTTTGTAGTTCTGGCCCATGAGATCTTCATCTGCAGCTTGTGGAAGGGAACTGAAGCCTTTCTTCTGCTTTCCGTGAGCAGAGCATAGTGGGGAGCAAAAGGTCTTGCAGGGCCTCAGCATCAGAAGAGAACAAGGATGGGAAGAAGGGGATGTGTCTGGGGCTCTGCAGATGGTGCCTCTGTGGTCCTGCCCAACAGCCACAGGCAGCCAGGTGGAAAATCCCATGGGAAGGCAGCACAGGCACGAGCCTGCAGCAGGAACATCTTCCCAGCCCGTGGTGAGAGGCACCTTGTGCTCATCCCAAAGGAAACTATTGCGGGCCACTCTTCAAAGCTGGTTCTTGGTGCCACCAGCAGGACAAGGTGGATCCTGCCTGGGAGAAGGGCTGTGCTCCAGAGCCCTTCCTGTGTGCTGGGGCTTCCCAGGGATGAAGATCCCTGTCACCAGCACAGCCAAGGGGCAGCAAGGGTTGAAGGTGATGTCCTTCCCTTGAGCTGTGTCCCTTCCTGAGCTGATTTTTTTTTCCCTTGAACCGTGTCCCCTCCTGGGCTGTTCCACACAATCCCTGGGAGTGTCTCTTGCTCTGTCACATCTTAGCCCAAGGGTCCGAGGCTCTGCCTTAACCTCTCTTTCTTCAGCATCTGAATGAAGCTCAGCTGTGGGCTGGGAAGTGAGTCTGGAAGAAAGTTTCCAAGGTGACCCAGGGCACAGACATGTCCCAAAGCCTGGTTGCTGGCAGCCCTGCTTGGCAGTCCTGACCCCTGGGAGACCTGGGGTCTTTCCCAGCCTCCTCCTTCTCCTCCTCCCAGAGCTGGGCAGCCCTGCTCTCCTGGTTTTCCCTCATCCAGCAGATTTCCCGGCCTCTGGCCAGACTCCTGCTGACCTCTTTCCATGTTCTGGATGTCAGGATGAAGGACCAACTCACTCCAGGTGGAGATGGAGAAATGGAGCTCAGCGGTGCCTCCCAGGCTTCTCTCCAGGCCAAGCCAAGCCCACCTCCCTTCCCCAGCCAAGCCAAGCACCAGAACCTTTTCCTTCAAGCCCAGCTCCTCGTCTGGAGCCCAACTTTAAATTCCTGACCATCCATGGAGTGACCTTGAGGAGCAACCAGGGCTTTTTAACCAGCAGCTTTTGGAAGGGGTGAACAACCCAAGGGGGGTCAGCCTGCAAGGAGCTACAGGGGTGTAAGGGGCTAATTAGGGAAAGTCATGAGCACAGCTACTTGTGGCAGTAGTTCCTCTCACTCTCAGTAGGGTTAGAAGCTAAACTAATAAACAAACTTTGAGCTCTCTTTTATTGGCTGTTGTGCAATAATTTGTCTCCTCTGACCCCACTGATGCCCTTTGCTTCCACAGCTTCGGCCGCAGCAGCAGCAGTGAGTTGCAGAAGTTACAACTCACCATGCAAAGAAATTTCCCTTTCTATCTGTTTAACACGATTCCCAGCTCAATCCATACTCACAGCAGAGCTGGGAAGGCTGGGGGATACAGTGTGACTGCGTGGATGGTGGATTCTACATTTTCATGTTAACATAATCCTGGAAGAGGTTAGGGAAAAAACTGTGGGAGGTGTCTGTGGTAGCAGGGAACAGAAACCAATGACCCAAAAGGTTCCCACCTCTGCTCTGACATTTTTGCTGTGAATCCCACCAGTTAAATTCTTGCTGTAAGGCTCAGATGTGTTTTGACAGGTACAAAGGGATACCAAGAACACAACCTCCCGACCAACCCTTGAGTAAGGTGGGTGCTTGGTGGTTCTTAGGGTGATAGAGCTTAGCACAGCTCTGCAAAATGTCACCAGCTGGGTTTTCCATCCCTGATTATTGTGCACAGAAAGGTTTGGGATGTGTCAAAGCACTATGGGACTATGGGTGTGCATGGTAACCTATGCCTTTTTTTAGGTGCCCTACTGTGAAGAGGTGCAGGACCCTCCTTTACAGACAAGCCAGTTGAATTTGTCACACTGACACGGGGACACTTTGGAAGATGAATGTGTTTTCCTTGCTGTCAGGCTGCCCTGAAGGGTCTTGCTGGGCTGCCCAGCACCAGACCTTGCTGCCCTGCCACGGGAGCGGGGCCGCCCAGCAGAGACCCCATTTCTGATCTGTAGTTTGCATTGATCTTACGTTTAGACACGCAGTCAGAAGAACAGACCCTCCCTTTTCCAGTGCCTTTGGAAAGATCGCAGCTTCGTAGAATGAGTCCTTTCTCCTCCACCCTTAATCTGCAACCCAGCTTCTCGGGGAGATCCTACTTTGAGCTAAGATCTTCGGCCCACCAGCTGAGCTTGCATTCTTCCTTACAGTCCCTGAATTCAGCCGGTGAGCTGAGCACCTCTGGCGTTGCCTCTTGATCTGTGCTTCTGGGCATCTCCAAACTATCTGTTCGTTCTGTTCCGTTGTGTTTGTTTTTCCCATGACATGCGGATGGCAGCGGGAATTCTTTCTGTTTGTCAGTGGCCTGCTCCTGCCACCAAGGGGGGTCAGTGGCATGGTTGTCCCTGGTGTTTCAGCTGTGCCAGTTGGAGGTGTGGGGTGATGGAGCAACACAATAATTCCTTACCTGGGTGCTGCTCTTGGCAAGGCTGAACCCTTTGGTGATCATAAATCCCTGAATGGTTTGAGTTAGAAGGGACCTTAAAGTTGATCCACTTCCAACCTCCTGGTATGGACAGGGACACCTTCCTCTAGAAGATTTCTCTTCCAGAAGATTCCTCTTTCTAGTTTGTGTTAAGCTTGTGTCAAGGGATAATCAGAAAAGACATTCCCTGGGTGAAACTTTTGGGAATATCCCCATACTTTCCTTTCCTAATACAAATCAGGAAAAGCAGCCTCTGCTGGGAGATTTGGTCTGTGAAATTAGCTTAGTTGATTAAATGTAGACCCCTCTTAAGAAAGAAGCAAGTCTGGATGCAGGCAAGGTCTGGCTTGTTGCCCAGAGAGACTGTGGATTCCCCATCCCTGGAAGTGTCCCAGGCCAGGTCGGAGCAGCCTGGGATAGAGGAAGGTGTCCCTGCCCACGGCAGGGGTGTGGAATGAGGTGATTTGTGTCCCCTCCAACCCAAACCAGTTTGAAATTCTGTGATTCCAGCTCACAGCCGGACTTAGCTCAGCTTTGAGCACTGGGCTCAGCTTTTCCAAACCCAGATATGATCATCCCAAAGCCTTGTTTCCTGCAGAGCAGAGGACACCACTAATGTGATGCCTCGCTGGCCTGGCAGCCCCACACGAGCGCTCGGTTCGGATCCATGTGCCCAGAATCGTGGGCTGTGCTGGGATGGAGGCAGGTCAGGCAGAGTGAGGGATGGGTTTGGGCAGCCAGTGAGGAGCCACAGGCACAGGGATCTCTCAGAGCTGTTTTCTAACCAGTCTTTGCACATCTTCTGTTGCTAAAGATCCTGGGCCCTGATTCTTCCACCACTCTGGATTTGCACCACTCCAAAGGCGTTAATTCCCGGCTTTCTCCGGTGTAAGCCCTGGAAGAATGGGGGCCCCCGATTGTTTGACTTCCATCCCATAACATGGAATGAGGAATGCTGCAGCATGACCCTTGCCAGAATAACCGGGGGGGGACCCTGCAAACTTTCTTTTCTTTGTGCTTTTTATGTTTGATTTCTCATCGTGCTGCTGTGAGCTGATGGCTTCCAATGCTGTTTTGTTACGGACGTTCCTTCCTTTGTGTCCGCTGTTCCGGGACCCTGCTGTGCTGCCCACGAGCGATACCCATGTGTGCACCGTGGACCTTCTGCAGCCCCACTCTGGGGTGGGGGGACAGGGAAAAATGGGGTCCTGAATGCCAGAACAGGGTCTGTGTGTCCCTCACGAGAGCTTGGAGCACAGCGGTGCGCGGAGACCTGGAAAAGCAGTGTCGGAGTTGGGACACGGGGCAGGATTCATTAAAGCAGCCTCAGGAGGAGCCTCTTGGCACAGCACGGAGCACAACCACAGCCTGGTGCTTTCCCACCAACACCCAGGGCAGGAGGGGGAAAACCAGGCACAGAGCTGGACAGGGCTGGCCCTAAAATCCAGCCCCCTTCAGGAGTGCTGTCCCATGCAGTGCCAACATGGAGCTTCTGTCTCCTCCACCAGTCTGCTCCTGGTGAGGACAAGCTCCTGGACCAGAACAAGCCCCTAGGTCAGCAAAAATTCCTTGATCAGGACAAGCCCCTGAATCAGGGTAAGCTCCTGAATCAGAACAAGCTCATGGGTCAGGACAAGCCCCTAAGTCAGGAAAAACACATGGAACAGGACAAGCCCCTAGGTCAGAACAAGCTCCTGGATCAGGACAAGCTCCTAAGTCAGAACAAGCTCCTGGATCAGGACAACTCCGCAGGTCAGGACAAGCTCCTGGATCAGGGCAAGCTCCTGGATCAAGACAAGCTTCTAGGTAAGAAAAAACTGGATTAGGACAAGCTCCTGGACTAGGACAAGCCCCTAGATCAAGACAAGCTCCTGGACCAGGACAAGCTCCTGGGTCAGTCCCTGGCTCCCATGAGGTGCTTGCAGCCAGCAGTCAGGCACAGGAGCATGAAGGGCACCCCAACACATCCTGCCCATGCAGCTGATGAAGCTACAGCCCTTTGGGGTCTGAGGCAGGTGTCAGCCCCTGGGGATCTCCTTTGCAGCTCCACTCCCACGCAGACTTCACACCCATCAGGAGCTGCCTTTTCCTCAATCCCTGTCCTTCAAGGATTGGTTTTTCAGTCAGTTTAGAGAATCTTTGCTAAGCAGCCAAGATACTCCACCAAGGCTAAAATTTCCTGCCTCCTTTCTAGAGAAAAGCAGAATAATTCACTGTCCTGAGCAGTCAGACTTTATACAGTCCACACTCAAATTCCCAGGCTGTGTTTGCCACCCCTCTCCGTGCCCTCTGGCTTTTAATGAATCAGGCCTCCCGTGGCTGCTGGATGTTTAATTAACAATGAAATACTCAGGAGTGTTTGTCAGGAGGTTGTTGTTCCTTAGCTGTGATGTGTGAAATGTAGTATCTCTTTATAGGATGCAATTTTGACACACAAGGATCGCCTTACTCCCAATTAGGCAAGTATCTTAATTACAATTAACTGGCACCTACTACGTGTTGCTTCATTCTTTTTGCTTTTTTATCTTTTCTTTGGCGACTGAGCAGCATTTCTTGCTCATACCCTGCTTGCAGAGCACTCTTGGATGTGACAGAATCATGGAATTGTTCAGGTTGGAAAAGCCCTCTGAGATCATCAAGTCCAACTATTCCTCAGCACTGCCAAGGCCACCACTGCTCCATGTCCCCAAGTGCCACATCCACACGGCTTTTAAATCCCTCCAAGAATGGGAACTCCAGCAGTGCCCCAAGCAGGAGGCAAATTTGAGAAGTTATGATTGCTGGACGATGTAAAGGCATTTTGGTTTCCCCCATATGGTTTTAAAGAGAAGCCTGAGGTCAGTGCTCTGGAAGTGGCCCTGTAATTGAGAACTGATCCTTCTGCTCTCCTCCTCTTTTAAAGTGAAAGAGGGCAGGGTTAGGTTGGATATTTGGAAGGAATTCCTGGCTGTGACAGTGCGGAGGCCCTGGCACAGATTGCTCAGAGAAGCTGTGGCTGCCCCTGGATCCCTGAAGTGTTCCAGGCCAGCTTGGAGCACCCTGGGATAGTGGAAAGTGTCACTGCCCATGGCAGTGGGTGGAACAGGAATGATCTTTAAGGTTCCTTCCAACCCAAACCATTCCATGATTCTCAGTACATCCCTGCTCATCAAGGCATGGCCAAATGCCATGGATGCAATTAGCCCCTTTGCAGCTAATTAAAGCAAGGTGGCTGCTGCTTGCCTGTCGCCTTCAGACTGTCTGCAGGGCCAGTCCTGCTCATTCCCCTGGGAGGGAGAAGGAGCCTGCAGCCCTGTGGGATTCCCTCTTCACCCTGCACCCTCTGACAGCCCCAGCCCATCTTCGCGCCTCTCGCCCCACCTTGATCCAAAATGCCAACAGATTCACGCTCTGCCTGGAGTCACAGCCAAGCAGGAATGGCTTCTCCTTCTCTTCCCTACCCAACCTGACGTGCTGTTTTCTCTCCCGCATGCCTTTCCCTGGGAATGACCACAGTTGACATTAAAAAAATGGTGGCAGGTACGGCACCCCCGTGTGCAGCGCGGGGAGCGCGGGGCGGCCGCGTGCATGGGAGCTGTCCTGTGAAACGTTCCAATAAACCAGTGAATCTGTCTCACCCGAGTGCTTTTATTTTTCAAGCCGCCAGAGTGTTTTGTGGATGTGTCAGTTCACATTTTCAGCTGGAGGAAACCACCTGGGGAACCGGGCTGGTGGCTTGTGAATGAATCCCTGTCTCTCTGTCTTGTCAAGGATGTGACACTGTGTCTGTCAGATTTGCAGTAACCGAGTCCTGTGCATTTAAACCAGCAGCCCTACGGAATCCTGGAGGTTTTGGGGCATTTTCCAGCCTTCCCATGAGTTCTTGTCTTAGGTGTGGTTCGTTGCTTGGCAGGGAGGTTTCTTTGTGTGACTCAGTAAATTAAGACCTTTGTGTGTGCTTCTGGTGCCCGTAAACAGCCCTTAAATACACACACAGAGCTTATCTGCTGATCCTCAGTCCCCTTCCCACACTGGCCTGAGTTTGCAAACCAAATAACACTTGGTCCTGAGAGTAAGTTCCGTTCCAGGCCAGGCTGGACAGGGCTTGGAGTAACCTGGGATAGTGGAAGGTGTCTCTGCCATGGCAGGGGTTGGAACGAGATGAGCTTTAAGATCCCTTCCAACCCAAACCACTCCATGATTCCATAATTCTGTTAGAGCCTGGAGACCTGGTGAGAATCACATCTCCTGCGAGGGCCAAATTTTAGGAGGCCTTGAGGATCCTGCAGGCTCACGAGCCGAGACATTGGGAGCCATGGAGCAGCAAGAGCGAAACTCCTCCAAGTCCTGGCCATAAAACCTCAGGCACATTGACAGCTGCAGCCACAGGAGCTCAGAGCATCCCTCCGTGGTGGAAGTTGTCCCTCCCTGATGGAAGTTGTCCCTCCCTGGTGGAAGCTCCATGTCCTGCATGCAGCATGCCCTGTCCATGTCACCCCACGCGGCCCCGGCGCGTCCCCATCGCACTAACCCCGCGTTGTTTGTGTGTTCCAGTTGCTTGGTTTTCTTTCGACCCCGCCTCTGCCCACGCTGACATCATCTTTTCCAATGACAACCTGACTGTCACCTGCAACAGCTACGATGACAGGGTGGTGCTAGGGAAAACAGGCTTTTCCAAAGGGCTGCACTACTGGGAGCTGTCCATCGATCGCTACGACAACCACCCCGACCCGGCCTTCGGCGTGGCTCGCATCGACGTCCTCAAGGATGCCATGCTGGGCAAGGACGACAAGGCCTGGGCCATGTATGTGGACAACAACCGCAGCTGGTTCATGCACAACAACTCCCACACCAACAGGTAGGTGGGCTGGGACAGGGGCTTCCTCCCGGACACCACAGCCCAAGGAAGAGCCTGTGGCACCTACAAGTGTCCACGGGGAGGGTGACATCAGTCGTGGTCGTCTCTGTTGGAGGATGTGCCCTTCCCCGAGTGGGGGTCAGGCCCTGCCTGCTTGGTGCTGCCTTGTTCCAGTATTCCTTCTCTGCCCGCCACCACTCTTTCCATGCTGACTCTTCCTGTTGGCATCCCCTTCCCAGTAACAGCCAAATCCTTGTAACTCCTGCAGCAAGGAGTTGATCCCTGTGCCAGAGCTACTGCTCATGTTCCACGCGAGACTGGAGGCTTTGCCTGGGGAGAGCCTGGGGTCACCTTCCTGCAGCCCTAAGGCCATTCCCTGATGGATCAGCAGGTTTTGGTGTTGGTGCTGTGGCTTTGCTCCACAGTTCCATGTGCTTTCCCCCATGGCTGTTGGCTGTGGCTGCTCCCAGGGTGGCTTTTCCCTTGCGGACATCACGGCAAGAGGAGAGCAGCTCCATGGGAGGGTAGAGGAGGAGGTTCCCAGGGAATGATGAGCATGGCTGAAATGGGATCAGGTCACAGCCTGGCTCCTGGGTGAGCTGTGGCGTTCACCATCACCAGTCCCTGAGCTCCATGGCCTGAGCCAGCAGCACAGGGGCCACTGAGCCACTGCCCTTCTCCTTGCACAGAACCGAGGGCGGGATCACCAAAGGCGCCACGGTGGGAGTGCTGCTGGATCTGACCAGGAGGACTCTGACCTTCTCCATCAACGAGGACCAGCAAGGGCCCGTGGCCTTCGAGAACCTGGAGGGCCTCTTCTTCCCCGCCGTCAGCCTCAACAGGAACGTGCAGGTACGGGCTTGGTCGGGCTCCCTGGAGCAGGGTGTGACATTCCCAGCAGTGGGAAGGGGTGACCTTGCTGTCACACTCCCCCTCGTGCTGCTGTCACTGCAGTAGTTGCTGCTCAGTAGCAGGAGCAGGAGGGTTCTTGTGCAGCAAGGGTGGCTTGGAAGGAGCTAAACTTGCACCCAAACCACCTGTGAGTCTCCAGAATCAGGACAGGCCTCCTTGTAGCCTCGCTCCCTGCTCCGGGTTCCTCCCTCAGGGCTGCTGGAGCACCAGGGTTCTCCAGCCCTCCTTGGGATGGGGTTTGATACCTATGTTCTGTGATGCTCCCTCACAAGAACCTCACCAGCTCATACAGCTCTCCCAGGTCCTGGGTGGGAGCATCACCAGGGAGAAGGGCACCTTTCAAAGCCTGTTTTCCTCTGGGATATTTCAAACTCCTCTTCTCTCCCTCTCTCCCAAGCTCTCAGCTCTCCTGAACATCCCAAAGTGGTGACACCCTAAGCCATTCTGGTATTTCCATCTTTCATTTCTCTTCTCACTGATCACATCCCTGCTATCCTCTGTCCCAGGGAATCCTCCACACCCTGGCTTTGGCACATCCCCCTGCCACTGCCTGCTACTCCAACCCTGCACAAGTGCCCAGGCACATCCAAGGACACATTGCACCTAATGGATCATCTCGGGGCAGGGTCTTATACAGTGGGTGTCAAACCTGGAGAGGGACTTGGCAACAGAGCCTGGAGTGACAGGATAAGGGGAAATGGCTTCCCACTGCCAGAGGGCAGGAAGAGATGGGATATTGGGAAGGAATTCCTGGCTCTGAGGGTGGGGAGGCCCTGGCACAGGGTGCCCAGAGAAGCTGTGGCTGCCCCTGGATCCCTGGAAGTGTCCAAGGCCAGGCTGGACAGGGCTTGGAGCAGCCTGGGGTAGTGGGAGGTGTCCCTGCCTATGGCAGGGGGTGGAATGGGATGGGTTTTGAGGTCACTTCCAACCCAAACCATTCTGGGATTTTATGATCACCTCTGTGCAAGGGCAGAGGCACCAAGTGGCCTCTATAAATTAGGGATCCATGGATTAGGACGTGCTCTGCTGCGTCCATCAGGATCCAGGGCTTACTGCGCTGTCACCAAGGCAGTGACAATTTTCCAGCAGCATTGGGACAAAGGTGCGTTGGGATCATCCCAAACTTTGGGAGCATCCTTGCCAAAGTCTCCCACCCCAAGGGTCTCACTGGCAGGGGAGTCTGCCTGGCTTGGAGAAGGGCTGGGAAATGTTTAATTAGGAAAACACTAACAAAGCTCATGTTGTCTATGCTGGGTTTAGAGGTGCTGTATTAATTTGGTGTGGTAAAAACATCCTGCTGAGTGCTGGGTTTAACTCCTGCCTCAGTCCTCTACACAGCCATAAGGGACAAGGCATTTCTGGAGCCCCTTGGCTTTGTGGGTTCCCTGGGCAAGGCAGAGCCTAAATCCCCTGACAACACAGAAATCCCGTGGGATGCTGATAAAAGGCTGCTAATTAAGCCAAGCCATTTATTATGCTTCTTCAGAGATATATGCCTAATTGAAAACAAGTCTAATAAGGAGGGAAATCACTGTATTTTAGACAGTTTTCTTCAAATCTGTATCTGAAGGGGGAAATGCTGCTGCTGCAATAAAAGGAGGAATTGTGCTCTCCTCCCAAATGAAAGCATTTGTGAAGAGAACTGAATTTCACCAGTGCCTGTGTGAGCATGGCCCTGTCCCAACATCCTGATGCTGCTCAGCTTCCCCACCACAAAGCTCCTTCCTACCACCAGCAATCAGCCACCTCCCCTCCACTGTCCCTGTGCCCTCTCTGTCCCCCCCATCCCCACTCAGCTCAGGGGCTTCTCCAAGATCTCCTGTAATGTCTTCACTGTGCTTCGGGTCCCCTCCACCCCCTCTTGTCCATCTCACCTGCACAAAGACCCAACTCCTGCCATATCCCACCTCTCTGGCAGCCAGCTGTGGGATTTGTACACAGCCAGCTGGGAATATTTGGGCCTTGGTACCAGCAGTCCCAGTTCACTCCAGCAGCACAGAAAAGCAAGGAATGAGCCAGATGGAGCCACTGCCACAGTTTTGGGGACACCTGCATCTCCGGTCACATCCTGTCTGTCCCAGTGCTGCTCCAGCCCTCTCTGGGGACAGTGTGCCAGCTGCCATGCCACGAGCTGTCCCAGCAGGCACGCTGGGACACAGCTGAGACCCATGTCTCTCCTTGCAGGTGACGCTGCACACCGGGCTGCCTGTGCCCGAGTTCTACGCTTCGCGCTCAGCCATGCCCTGAGGATGCTCCCGGAGCCGGCTGCCTCTTCTCAGGATGGGAGGAGCCAGCCCGTTCCCTCCTGCAGGACAGGGCCAGCCTGCCCAGCTGCTGAGTCCCTGCCCAGCTGCCGGGTTCCTGCTCGGCTGCCAGGTCCCTGCTCGGCCTCTGGCTGGAGATGGGGAAGCAAATCGGGAAGGAAGATCCTGGCTTTCGGCCGCCCCTGCTCTCCGGCCTCCGCGCTGTCCTGTGTGTGTGCGCTTCGCTCTTTAGCTCTCCTTGGCTGATGAAGTACCTAGGTAGCCTGAGCTGTTCTTCTGTGTCCGCTTTTAGGTTTGGTTTTCCTGATTTGAGTTGGGGTTTTGGGGAGGAGCAGTTCTGTCTCGCTTTCCCCTCCCGTGGGGCCAGCCGGAGGGACCCCACCACGGGAACGCTTCCGCCCACGCCAGCCTGGTTACTTTGCAGGATTATTTCTTTCCCCTGTGGCCTTTCTTGCAGAGCACCCTCGGTCATGTGTAGAGGTGGGTCCTGGATTACCAGTCAGTCTCCATGTCCTTACCAAAACACCCCACTCTGTCCTGTGTCCCCCTGGGGCATCTCTGAGGGGCAGGGGGTGGCCGTCCTGTCCCCAGTTGCCCTGGGTGCTGGCAGGCCCTTGGTCAGGTGCTGAATGCCCACAGGGGGCTCTGCAGGGGCCCCCCACACCTCGGTGCCAGCACGTGCGCCACAGCCATAGACCGGAGAGCCCTCGCCCGGCTCTTCGGAGATTAGTGTTTATTTTTTTATAGTTGCCATATAAAGCCTAGCCTTAAATTCAACTGATAGTGTCCTTCCAATCACCGGAGAATTCATTCTGGAGTGAGGGTCTGACAGAAAGCCCGGGGCTGGGGACGGGATGGGGAGGAAGGAGAGCTGGCCACAGTCCTGCCACGCACTCAGGAATACGCGCCTGCTGCCGGCAGCAGTTCCCGTTGGCCTCCATCCCCTGCTTGGCTTTCTGGTAATCCAGAGGCAGGAGAGGCACGGTGCCAGTCCCGCAGCCAAGCCGAGAGCGCCTGCATGTGCGTGTCCCCTCGCTTCGCTTTGCGGTCCCCGCGGAGCCGGGATGGGCAGCGGGATCGTTCCCAGCCCAGCCGGAGCGCCGCAGCTCCGGGTGGGATGCGACGGGAGCGCCGGCCCAGCAGAAAGACAAGTGTAAATAGCCCATTCCCTCGCAGCGTGCCCTCCTCTAGGACAGTCCCGTTCATTCCCTTGTTGCTCTAGCATTAAGTTTTCCTAATTTATTGGATGGGTGCTATCTCGTTGACTCCCACCGAGGAGTTCCTCCCAGCTGCCGGAGAGCCGTGTTGCGGGACAACGCCGGGCAGCTCCTTGGTGGATTCCTGAGGAGCCCCTGTGGCCGGCTCACCCGGGGCTCCTCTCTCAGCCGTCATCCCCGTTCTTTAGGGTGTTCATGGTGCTTCTTAGAGTCCCAGTGATTGTAAGACGTCGTCCCTCCGTTGCGCGATGGTAGCTGCACACAGCCGCTGTACTGACGAGAAGTGTCATGTTTGCCGTTCTAATAAAGGACTTTTACCAGAGAAGGGCAGAGCTTCCAGAGCATCTCTGTGCTTCACTTCCCATCTCATGCCCCCTGGTGCACATCCCTCACTGTCCTTGGCCAGAGACAGCAGCAGAGAACAGACAGAACTCAGTCAACACGAGGGAGGGGGCCAAGGAAGCCACTCGAAGACGGAATTCCTGGCTGTGAGGGTGGGGAGGCTCTGGCACTGGTTGCCCAGAGAAGCTGTGGCTGCCCCTGGATCCCTGAAAGGAGGGAGGACTGACCAAGGCTGGATACAGAGCACCATCTCCCCAGGGAGATGAAATAGAGGCAAAATTCTAAGGGATCAGTGGAGGGAGGGGGAGCCATTTCCAAGGGAACAGCATGGAGAGCTCTCCCAGGGCTGTGAGAAGGACTCACTGCTGGGATATCAGTGCCTGTTCTGTTTTCCCAGAGGGACTCAGGAGAGGTTTTCAATGTGCAGCCTCTGAGCTCATCATGGGCTCGAGTCCAGGGCTAAAGAAGAAAATGCTAATGCATGAAGTGCATCTCAGAAGGATGCTTGTTCCTTCCAGAGTGGGAATGTCCCCAGAACACCGGAGATACAGGAAACTGCATCTTCCCTGCAGCATGTAAAACCAGCCTGTAAGTCATGTACAGCACAGGGAACAGCCCAGGGCCAGAGCATCTGTGGCAGTGGGACAAGGGGGAATGGTTTTCTACTGACAGGGGAGAGATTTAGATGAGGTATTGGGAAGAAATTCTTCCTTGTGAGAGTGGTGAGGCCCTGGCACAGGTTGCCCTGTAGCTGCCCCATTCCTGGAAGTGTCCAAGGCCAGGCTAGACAGGGCCTGGAGCCACCTGGGCTAGTGGAAGGTGTCCCTGCCCATGGCAGGGGGTGGAATGGGACGACCTTTAAGCTCCTTTCCAACCCAAATCATTCCATGATTCCGTGATTCTGTTACTCTCTGAGTGGAAGCCTGCACGTGGATCTAATCTAATCTAACCCTGCCCTCTGGCACTGCGAAGCCATTTCCTCATCCTGTCACTCCAGGTCTTCCTCCAAGGTCCCGCTCCAGCTCTCCTGGAGCCCCTTTAGACCCTGCAAGGGGCTCTGAGCTCTCCCTGGAGCCTTCTCTCTGTCTGGTGAACACTCCCAGTCCTGGCTCCAGAGTAGAGGGGCTCCAGCTCTTGGAGCATCTCCGTGGCCTCCTCTGGACTCACTCCAGCAGCTGCACATCTTTCTGATGTTGGACCCCGGGGCTAGATGCAGCACTGCAGGTGGGGTCTCACCTGAGCGGGGCAGAGCAGCAGAATCTCCTTTCCTTGTCTTGCTGCCTGCCCTGCTGGGGGTGAGCCCAGGACAGGGAAAACACACAGCCTGGAAAGCCTGAGGGCCGTGGCTGGAGGAGGAGGAGGAGGATAAGGAGGAGGGGGAGGAGAAAGTGTTGCGTTGGAAACTCATATCGGATATTTTTGCCCTTGGGAGGAACCGGAGGCAGGGCAGAGTCCTGCGGGCAGCCACGGTGCGGGAGGCAGAGCACGGTGCGGGAAGAGCCCGGAGCCGGGGGAAAGCGACCCCACGCCATTTCCAGAGGGACTGCGGGCAGGCAGAGAACAGTGAGGAGACGGGGGGAAAAGGAGGGGGCCGGGAAATGCCGCGGGGGAGAGCGAGGGGCGGTCGGGCAGGGAGAGGCCGTGACACGGGGAGAGGACCATAACACAGGGATAGGACCGTGGCACGGGGGGGAAGCCGTGACACGAGGATGGACAGCGACACGGGGGGACACATCAGGACGCTTTCCGGGTTTCTCCTCCGGGCCCGGCGGGAAGCACCTTCCTTGTACGTGCTCCAAGAGAGGCTGCCCCGCGGGCGGGGCCACGCGTGGGGCGGTCCCTGCGAGGGGCGGGCGCTGCGTGGGGACGCGCTGGGTGGCGGTGGCTGAGCCCGGAGCGCTCCGCTCCGCCCCGCCCGCTGCGGGTGCGCTCGGGGGGCTCCGGCTCTGCCCCGGCCCCGCGCCCTCTGCTCTGCACCTGCCCGGGACACCCCCTCTGCGCATCCCCTCACGGTCCCCCTTTTGCGCATCCCTCTGAGACCTCCCAGGATCCCCCCCTTTGCAGACCCCTCTGTGCCCCTGCGAGTTCTTCCATACCCGGAGTCCCTCTCCTTTCGCGCACTCCTCTGTGACCGTCGCGGTCCCCCCTTCGCACACCCCTCTGAGACCCAGCCAAGGGGCGGTCCCCGGGACACCCCCCGGCCACGTTCCTGCAGTCCCCCCTTTGCACTTCCCTCCGTCCATCCCTGGGATTCCCCCCTTTGCCCCCCCCTCTGTCCATCCTCAGGGTCCCCCCTCTGCCCCCCGGTGGCGGCCGCCGCTCCCGCCCCACGCGTGGGCGGCCCTTCGCGGGGCCCGTCCCCATCCCCGTCCCCTCCCGGGGCGGTGCCAGCGCGGGGCGGAGGCGGAACGCGGCGGCGGAGCCCAGCCCGTGTGGCCGTGTCCCCCCTCCCCGTGTCCCCGCAGCCCCGCCGCGATGTCGCGGCCGCTGTCGGACCAGGAGCGGCGGGAGCAGATCAGCATCCGCGGGATCGTGGGCGCAGAGAGCGTGGCCGAGCTGAAGCGGGGCTTCAACCGGCACCTGCACTTCACCCTGGTCAAGGACCGCAATGTGGCCACCCCACGCGATTACTACTTCGCCCTGGCCCACACCGTGCGGGACCACCTGGTGGGGCGCTGGATCCGCACGCAGCAGTACTACTACGAGAAGGATCCCAAGGTGGGAGCGGTGGGATACGGGGGGGAGCCCCTCCGTGCAGGGCGGGGTGCTGGGAACACCCCACGGTGGCTCCCGGGTTGTGGCTGGGGTGGGAAGCACGGGAACCCCGTGGATGTGAACCCTCCCTCCGCGCTGGGATAGAGAGATTGTCGGGGCTCGGTTTTTCATGGATTTAGGGCTGTTCCGGTAACTTTTCCGAGAGGAGGAACTGGACTTTACCAAGCGAGGCCAGTGTCCTTTGCTCTGCAAAACAAACAGAGCGCGGCTTGGCCGGCAGCGGGGTGCAGGGCATGGGAACGCCGTTTGTTGTCCCGCGGCGCCGGCGTGGGTGCTGTCTACCAAAACCAACTCCAAAGCCTTCCCGGGGGAATTATTGGAAAGGCTTAAAGGCACCCGAAGCCAACCGCAAACGGGTCTTTTTTAACACAAGTGATGCCAAGCGTGAGAGATCCGGTTTGTGCAGGAGTTGCTGTGCTGCTGCTCGTCCCGCTGGCTTGCTCCGGGCTCTGCCGCGGGGGGATTAAGCCCTAATCCCCCTCCTGACACCTGGATGTCCCTGTCGGCATCAATTTCCTCCCTGCCAACACCTCGCTGGGACCTTGCCAGCCGCGATAGCTCAGCACTCCCCCGGGTTGTGTAGGGGTGAGAAAAAGGAGCCTCTTGCAGGATTTGGAGTCGGGACACTCCCGTGCAGCCGAGGCGAGCCGGGTGCTGCCTGCCTGGAGCCGCTGCTCCGGCTCTGCTGGAGTCAAACCAGTAAATCCCAATGGATCCTGCCTGGCACATCCTGCCCGTGACAGCGGCGTCGGAACGAGACGATCTTTGTGGTCCCTCCCAACCCAAACCATTTTAGGACCCCAGGATTCTGTCCCACCTCCATTCCCCGCCTGACCCCGCGCAGGTCCTGGGGAAACCTGTCGAGTCAGCGACTTCCCCCAGCCTAAATCCTTCCTTAAAACCTGCCGGTGCTGACGCCGGGGCTCGGCTTACACAAGGCCGGACCTGCGCCCGCGGTGTCAGCGGGAGTGTCCCCTGCTGCCGGGGGACAGCAGAGGAAGCCCCATGTCCCCACAGTCACCGCCTGGCCCCGGCAGTTCGCTCGGTTTTCCGATGGCTTTGCGGCCCCGAGTGACCTTAGGAAACGGCTCCTGTTTAAAGTTTAACTTAGTGCTGCCACCAGCGTGCGGCGTGCGTGGGGTGACCGTGCTGGAGCTGTCCCCGCCCTGGGACAGGGCAACGGGGCTTGTCCCAATGAAACAGCCCCTTCCCGGTGTGGGAAAGGGCAGGAGAGCAGGGCAGGGGCTGCAGGGCCACCCAGGAGCCACAACCCTGAAATTCCTGCCACAAACCACCCGGCTCGGTTGAAGCTGGGTTTTTTTCCTGATTGTTTTTAAGTTATCACGCAGTAGCAGCTTCTGGAGTTCAGAGGAGCCTCCTCCAGCCCTGGGAAAGGTGACCACGGGATGGTTTTCTCTTCCAGAGGATTTATTACCTCTCCCTGGAATTCTACATGGGGCGGACGCTGCAGAACACGATGATTAACCTGGGGCTGCAGAACGCCTGTGATGAGGCCGTCTACCAAGTGAGCATCCCACGAGGGCTGAGGAGCTGGGCTGGGAGGGAAGGATCCATGTTTTCCATGAAAATGTCCATGGAATTTCCATGGAATGTCCATGTTTTGCTACACTGGCTGCAAACCGCTCCCTGAGCCACAGGGGATGACTTAGGGAATAAAGGCTGCTCCAGAGCCTGCCCTTGAAAGGCCTGGAGCTGCCCAGCCTGGGTGCTCTGTTCTGGGGAATGCAGCAGCATCCCGTGGCCTGGAAGGACCCTGGTGGTTCTGTGGATGAGGGTTTTCATGTCCATGATCAGTGGATGAGGCTGTTCATGTCCATGATCAGTGGCAGGGAGGAATAAAATTTTGAATTAAGCCCAGCTGGATGCTGGCACCAGGTGGCACTGGGGTTATCGAAGGGTTTTGGGTGGCTCCTTTTGTCCCCACCCTGTCACCTCTTGTGTTCAACACCATCAGATGTGGCCAGGGTGGTTGCACAAGAGCAGGAACAGCTTTTGTGCAAATACTTCAAAGGAGAGGAACTTATTTTTAGGGGGGGTTTAAATTTTTTATCCCCACTTGCTGTGACCAGGGGACATCAGGGCAGGGCAAAGGACCAAAGGTCTCCACCTGAGCTCCCCAAGGAGTTTTGCATAGGCAAAACCACTTCCTCCTACAGCATCCTGGGCTGGAAAATTTACATTTCCCTGGAAAAGGGGTGTAGATGCTTCTCACCCTCAAGGGTGATGCCTGCAGCTGGGAAGAATGGTACCTGGGTGCCTGTTCCAGAGGAGGGAGGTGCTGAGGGAGCAGGAACACAGCACCTGGATCCTGTCCCCAAGGGATTGGGCTGCTGGGGGAGCAGGGAGATGGCACCCAGGTGCCTTCCCCCAGGGAATAGGGGTGCTGGGGGTGCAGGAATATTCCACCTGGGTGGCTGCCTCAAGGGATAGGGGGTGCTGGGAGAACAGGAACCTGGTTCCTGCCCCTGCAGGACTGCAGCCATGGAGAGAGGGAGCAGGCCTGGGAATAAGCTCTCAGAGCCCTGGGAAGTGTCTGGAACCCCAAGGGCAGCACCCTGATTATAGTTTGGTGACCCCCACCCCCAGATCTTGTGAATGTCCCTTGTAAAGCCTGGTAGAGTGACTTTAAACATGGGAGATGGCCCTGCCATGGCACAGAGACACAGCTGAGAGGGAGAGCAGCTGCTTTGGGTTCAAATCACAGTGTCCCACCTGCAGAGATGGGTCTTGTGGAATTGGGTGCCTTTCCAGCCCTCCTGGAGCCCACCTGCAAGGGATTGTGTGCCAACAATGCCTGCCCTCTGCGGGGCTGGGCACCCTGAGAGTCTCCAGTCTCTCCTTCTTCCCATCTGTAGCTCGGGCTGGACATGGAAGAGCTGGAGGAAATCGAGGAGGATGCTGGGCTGGGCAACGGGGGTCTGGGCAGGCTGGCAGGTGAGTGAGCCCCCCAGGTGGTGGACACATCCCCGAGGGCTTTACATCCCCCATGGAAAGTTCCCAGTCCTGGAGGCTTATTGCTCCAGCCTTTCCAGCACGGAGCAAGGTGCTGGGTGGCTGCTGGCCCTGGCTCCTGTCCCTGTGGGGCTTGTGGCTGTCCCAGGGAGAAGGATCCATCTCCCAGGGCTCCAAGGAGGGCCCAGCTCACTGCTCTCCTCTCCCCTGGCAGCCTGCTTCCTGGATTCCATGGCCACGCTGGGGCTGGCAGCCTACGGCTACGGCATCCGCTACGAGTACGGCATCTTCAACCAGAAGATCCGGGACGGGTGGCAGGTATGGATGGAGACGTGTGGCCACGCTGTCCCCTGGCACAGCTGGAACCCCAGGTTCACCTCCTCCCCCTTAGACTGGGGTGTACAGACACCTCCCCTCAGCTCGGAGGCTGCTGCTGCTGTGATGTTTAAAATGTAGCAGATATTTTTGTGAACAAATGTAACTTCTTAAAGCAGTGCAAGCTCACAGCATCCGTCCCTTGTCCCCAGCCTCAGGGCCACCCCAAGAGCTGCTCCATGGCTGCCTGGAGCGGGTGAGGATGGAGCAGTTATGTTCCTCTTGTGGAAGAGGCTGGTTTGGAAATGCAACATTAGCAGTGCACTAAGAGAAACCTTGGGATTGTCCTCATCCCCACAGAAGGCTCAGACACCCCAGAGTTCAGGGTGGTGCCTCCAGGCTCACCCTGCCGTGCCAAAATCCAGGTTTAGAGCGGGCACACTCAGAGCATCCTCCCCTTTACCATCAGCAGAGCCTTTCCCAGCCATCCTCCCCCAGCCATCCTGCAGGTGGGGACATGCCCAGGGCTGGTGGCCCTGTCACTGCTCTGGCTCCCTCTGGCAGGTGGAGGAAGCCGATGACTGGCTCCGGCACGGCAATCCCTGGGAGAAGGCCCGTCCTGAGTACATGCTGCCCGTGCACTTCTACGGCCGGGTGGAGCACTCTGCCTCTGGTGCCAAGTGGATCGACACCCAGGTAAGGGCTGGGGACAGGAACGTCCCTTGCATGGCTTGTCCTGTCATTTGGGGGGCTCTCCCTGGCTGGCTGCGCCCCAGGGATGAGTCCTGCAGTATCTCTGTTGGGCAGGTTGGGCTGGGATGGAGAAGGCAGTGCTGGGGCAAACTGGGGAGGAGATGGACACGGGGATGAGGATAGATTTGGCTGCTCCACATCTGCAGTCAAGCTCTCCATCCCTGGAAGTGTCCAAGGCCAGGTTGGAGGAGCTTGGAGGAATCTGTTCTAGTGGGAAACATCCTTGCCCATAGCAGGAGTTTGGAACAAGATGGACTTTAAGGTCCCTTCCAACCCAAACCATTCTGGGATTCTACAAAATACCGAAAGCAGCTCCAGCAGGAATAAATTAAACCTAAATTAAGCTGCTCCTGACCTTTACAACCCCCTGTCCATGCCCTGAGCACTTCTGGCAAACAGCAGCCAGCAAGCAGAGCCAGAGGAGTGTCCCCGTGCAGGACAAGGATGTCCCCACTCCTGCAGGGACACCACCCTGAGCTCAGCCATGAGCAGGAGGCTCTGTGGGATGAGAGGGCTCCAGGGGGAGCTTGGAGGGGATCCCAGCCTAATTCCAGCTGCCCTGGGGATGTCACAGGTGGTGCTGGCACTGCCCTACGACACCCCCGTGCCCGGGTACATGAACAACACCGTCAACACCATGCGCCTGTGGTCGGCCCGCGCGCCCAACGACTTCAACCTGCGCGACTGTAAGTGGGAGCTGGGAGGGGTGGGGAGAGCTGAGGGGTCCCACGCCCACCTCGGCCCTCTGCTCCTCCCCAGTCAACGTCGGGGACTACATCCAGGCCGTGCTGGACAGGAACCTGGCAGAGAACATCTCCCGGGTGCTCTACCCCAACGACAACGTGAGTCACGGTATTTTAGGGAGTATTTTAGGAATGGATAAAGAGTGCCCAGGTGGAGGGGGAAAGGGAGCAGCCCCTCGCTCCAGGTTGCTGCAGAGATGTTTTTAGTTGTGTTTCAAGCTGCCTGCAGTGCTTGGATGAGGGTTGCTGCCTCTCAGCAGGATGAGTTTGTTCCCCCGAGCTTTGCCCGGAGCGAGTGGGGATGAGCAAGGCCTGCTGCAGAAATGTTCCTTGAATCTGAGAATGTAACATGAAGGAAACTGCTGAATGATGCTGGTGTTACCCTGGTGGCCCTTGGCAACCCTGGGATCAGAGGTTGTGTCTCAAATTGCTGTTTGCACCCGAGCCCTCTTGCTCTGGCAGTTCTTGCCAAGCTGGCACAGAAATGTGGTGGGACACACAAACCTTCCATAGCCACAAACTGAGCTGTGGAGCAGGAAGAAAAAAAAAAAAAAAAAAAGGGAAAGGGAAGCTATCTTTACTCTGCATCCTGCTTGAGGCAGATCCTGATAGTGTTTTTCCCATTTAATCCTCCTCCAGCCTTCCCAGCTCGTGAAGAGAGCTGGGGACACTGCAGCTCCAGCAGTGAGGTTGTCTCCTGCAGCTTTTCCTTTGCAGACCAGCAGGTTGATGTTTTTAGCTGCATGAATGGTGGTTAAATTCTTGTCTTGGAAATAGCTCCTATGGCTTCCCTTCCCACTGTCCTGGTACATTTCCTTGCAGCCAAAAAGTTCAAACCACAGAGAAAAGGTTTTGACAATGCTCAACTGGGATTTAACCTGTTTGTACCAGCACATACCAAACCCTTGTACTGGAATGTGGGAAGCAAGAAGAGCTTCGGATTACAACTGATGCTGGGGGTCACACCCTGGGAAAACCTTCCCCTGGGAAGTGCAGTGAATCCTGCACGGATCCTGCAGTTTCCTGCTGCTCTGCCCACAGTTCTTCGAAGGAAAGGAGCTGAGGCTGAAGCAGGAGTACTTTGTGGTGGCTGCCACCCTCCAGGACATCATCCGCCGCTTCAAAGCATCCAAATTCGGGAGCACGGACAGCGTCCGGACCGTGTTCGATTCCTTCCCGGACCAGGTACGAGCCAGGGCTGCTCTGACCTCTGCCCTGGGGCTTGTTTCAACACCTCCCAAAGGATGCAGATGTTTGTGGGATTCCCAGTGTCCCCCCCGGTGTCCCCACGTGCCACCCTGCTCTCCCAGGTTGCCATCCAGCTGAACGACACACACCCCGCCATGGCCATCCCTGAGCTGATGAGGATTTTTGTGGACATCGAGAAGCTGCCGTGGGATAAGGTAGGGACACCTCACCTGGTCTCCTGCACTTGCACCCAGCTGCCCATGGTGGAGGAGCCAATTTTGTGGCTGCTGGATGATGTGGAGCAGTTAGGCTGGGTTTAACTGGTGTGGAGTGGGAGGAGCTGTCTGGGCTGTGCTGCTGGGCATGGCGGGAGCACCAAGGGTGGGTTCTGGCACTTGAGGTGTGATTGAGCACTGGCTCTTTCCTGCCAGGCCTGGGACATCACCAAAAGGACCTTCGCCTACACCAACCACACGGTGCTTCCCGAGGCCCTGGAGCGCTGGCCCGTGGACCTGGTGGAGAAGCTGCTCCCCAGGCACCTGCAGATCATCTACGAGATCAACCAGAGACACCTGGATGTGAGTGCCTGGGAGCCTGCTCTGGAGAGGGGGACAGGGATGTACTGGCAGGATGAGGGGCACGCACAAACTTACGGTGTCAGGTGTGGGGCTGGGGGATTCCAGCTGCTATTTTGGGAAGCTGATGTGTAGGAGAGGCCTCTCCCAGCAGCACATTGCCATCCTGCAGTTAGTGACTGTTGAGAGGCTTCACCCGTTGCTTCAGGGACTTGAGAGCTGGCATTTCTTTACTTCCTAAATGCTAAATTCATCCTGGGAAAGATGATGTTGGGAGTGATTTGACCTCCTGGTCTGGCAGCACAAGGCTTTTGCCAAAATGGATTCACTGGCCAAGTGTGTGTCCCCAAACCCCTCTGTGTGGCAGCGTGGGGGGGTCCTTCTATCCAGAGACATGCGTGCTGAGAAAGGGCACCCTGTGGAGGGAGTTTGCACCACCACAACAGAGTGAAAGCCACCGCTCTGGCTGGTGTCAAATGCACTGGGGACATTGCCTCGGGCCCTCCTCGTAAGCCATGGGGTGGGACATCCCTCAGTGCCACCACCTCTGACCACCTCCCCGGCTCCACTGGCAGCACATCGCGTCGCTGTTCCCCAACGACGTGGACCGGCTGCGGAGGATGTCCCTGATCGAGGAGGGGGACACCAAGAGGATCAACATGGCCCATCTCTGCATCGTGGGCTCCCATGCCGTCAACGGCGTGGCCAAGATCCACTCCGAGATCGTCAAGACTCAAGTGTGAGTGAGGGCAGGGAGGTGGTGATGGGTCACCCTCGCCTGGGAAGGGGTGGCGGTGCCAGGTGGGCGAGGCTGGAGCTGTGCCATCCTCGCCCTCGCAGATTCGAGGACTTTGCGGAGCTGGAGCCAGAGAAGTTCCAGAACAAGACCAACGGGATCACCCCGCGGCGCTGGCTGCTGCTCTGCAATCCAGGGCTGGCGGAGCTCATTGCGGAGGTACCGGCATGGGGGGAGTGCTGCAGCCACTGACCCTTCCATGCTGAGCCCAGGGTGCCACGAGAACCTCAACCATTCACAGCTTCTGCATGGTTGAGGAGTTGGGGGTCAAGGGAGGGGATTCTGCCCCTCTGCTCTGGTGAGACCATGCCTGCAGAGCTGCCTTCAGCCCTGGGGTCTCCAATATCAGAAGGATGTGGAGCTGCTAGAGCAAGTCCAGAGGAGGCCACGGAGATGCTCCTGACTCTGCCTGGCTGGGGGTGTTCAGCCTGGAAAAGAGAAGGCTCCAGGGAGGCCTTAGAGCCCCTTCAAGTGCCTAAAGGGGCTCCAGCAGAGCTGGAGAGGGACTTGGGACATGGGATGGAGTGACAGGAGAAGGAGGAATAGATGCAAACTGACAGAGGACAGGGTTAGATGGGATATTGCGAAGAAATTCTTCCCTGTCAAGGTGGTGAGGTCCTGGGACAGGGTGCCCAGAGAAGCTGTGGCTGCCCCATCCCTGGAAGTGTTTCAGGCCAGGTTGGACAGGGCTTGGAGCAACCTGGGATAGTAGAAGGTGTACCTGCCCATGGCAGGGGGTGGAACTGGATGATGTTCAAGATCTCTTCCATCCCAGACCACTCCATCATCAGCATGTGCCCTTGCTCCTGTTGCAGAAAATCGGGGAAGACTACGTGCGGGACCTGAGCCAGCTGACCAAGCTGCACAAGTTTGTGGACGACGACCTCTTCATCCGGGAGGTGGCCAAAGTGAAGCAGGTGAGGGGCGTGGGCAGGGGGAGCAGAGAGCAGGGGCTGAAGTTGCCTGGGGGCTGACGTGGTCCCTGCCCTGGCCCAGGAGAACAAGGTGAAGTTCGCGCTGTACCTGGAGAAGGAGTACAAGGTGAAGATCAACCCCTCCTCCATGTTCGACGTGCACGTGAAGAGGATCCACGAGTACAAGCGGCAGCTGATGAACTGCCTGCACATCATCACCATGTACAACCGTAAGCCAGCACACCCCAAGGGGACAGGGTGTCCCAGGGCTGCACCAGCATCCCTGTGCCCCACAGCCCACAGTAACACTGCTGTTCTCTCCAGGAATCAGGAGGGATCCTGCAAAGCTGTTTGTGCCGAGGACAGTGATCATTGGAGGCAAGGTAAGTTGGGTCAGGAGTTTTAGAGATTTTGGAGGAAGTATCTGGAAGTGTTTTGGGGCATGTGGGTGCAGATGTCTCATGGGGCCACGTCTCTACAACTCCCTGACAAGAGGGTGCAGGTAGCAGGGGTCAGTTTCTTCTCCCAGGGAACAAGGGACGTGACAGAGGAAATGGCCTCAAGCTGTGCCAAGGGACCTTTGGATGGGATATTAAGAAAAATTTCTTCATCAAAAGGGTGGTCAGACATTGGAATAGCTGCCCAGGGCAGTGGTGGAGTCCTCATCCCGGGAGGAACTTAAAAGACATGTGGATGTGGCACTTGGGGACATGGGTCAGTGGTGACCTGGACAGTGCTGGGGGAATGGTTGTATTTGAGGGCTTTTCCAACCTAAACAATTCCATGATTCCATGGTGTTAAGTCCATTAAGTTGTCCGAGTAGCACTGGTGCTTCAAGCCAAGCAAGTTTGGGTGGGGGCTGGATAACCATCTGCTGTCTGTAGTCATGGAAGCCCCTAAAAATGTTGTGTAATGTGTTGGATTAGGTGATGGGAACAGAGATGAACAGGTTGTTCCCTGGACCCCTGGGAGCTGGGTGTGCCTCACCTGCCCCTGGCACCAGCCCTCACCTGTGGCTTTTCTCCCAGGCTGCCCCAGGATACCACATGGCTAAAATGATCATCAAGCTCATTAACGCCGTGGCTCAGGTGGTGAACAACGACCCCATGGTGGGCAGCAAGCTGAAGGTCATCTTCCTAGAGAACTACAGGGTGTCCCTGGCAGAGAAAGGTACCTTGGGTGGGACATGCTGTGGGGAGGGGGTGTCCCTCCATCCCATGGTTCCCACCATGGTCCTTCAGCAGGAAACAAACCCCAAGCTGGTCACCACGAGCCCCTCGTGTCCGTGTGTTTTGTTGGCAGTGATCCCTGCGACCGACCTGTCGGAGCAGATCTCCACAGCGGGCACCGAGGCCTCAGGGACGGGCAACATGAAGTTCATGCTGAACGGGGCTCTGACCATCGGCACCATGGATGGAGCCAACGTGGAGATGGCCGAGGAGGCTGGAGAGGAAAACCTGTTCATCTTTGGCATGAGGGTGGAGGATGTCACAGAGCTGGACAGGAAAGGGTGAGGGCTGGGGATGCCACAGGGCTGCCACCTCAGGTACCTGAGGCAGCACCATTTTATGGCCTCCTTCCCTCCAGGTACAACGCCCAGCTCTACTACGACCGGCTCCCCGAGCTGAAACAAGCTGTTGACCAGATTAAAAGTGGCTTCTTCTCCCCAAAAGACCCCAACCTCTTCAGCGACGTGGTCAACATGCTCTTCCACCATGACAGGTGAGGAACTGGGGTACCATCCATCCCGGGGCTGGGTCTCTGCCATGGCCACATCAGGGGCTGGGACCATGTTTCACATGGATGATGCTCCTCAGGCACAGACTCTCCATGGATGGCCATTGTCACATTAATGCCTTTGGGTGTGCAGCCCTTCCAGATGATTTGAGGCTTCTCAAGGCCTTTCCTGGCCAGAGCACTGGTCAGCCATGGGCATTGGGATCGGAGAAATGTTTTCCCTGCATTTCCCTCTGGGGGCAGCCAGGGTTCCTTACCAGCAAGGCTTGGGGAGAGGTAATTTGGCCGGGGGCTTTGTGTTGGAGGACAGCCTGTCAGAGGTGGGATTAGACCGATGGCTTGAGCCGTTTTTTGGGGTTCTTGGGACGCCTCTGTGTGTGCGGGGTTGGAGTCCGGCCCGGCTCTCTGCTGAGGCAGTGCCCAGACCCCTCAGCCCGGCAGAGCTGTCAATCATGGCACCTTGGTGTGCGGCTTGTGCTAACCGAGCTTCTGATTGGCCGAGCTGCCAATCAATCACACTGGGGCAGTACTAACCAGCCTCTGATTGGTCGAGCAGCCAGAAGTCCTGCCTAGGGGCGAGCCCATGAAGGGCAGCGGGTATAAAAGCGGCTGAGGGCTTTATGGCCGCTCTTGCCCTGACATCTTCCTTGGAGTTTTCCGCCTCACTCACCCTGGAACCCAGGAGTTGGTAGCTGTGTGTTTTTTCTGTACCTTTTCCATCTTTTTCTCTCTCTCTCCTTCTCTTAATCCTTTCACAGAGCTTTATGGGTAACATAACATCTTAAGGTTTTAAAGTTCCTCATTAAATAGGTTAAGCAAATGCTAAATAAATTCTAAGTAAATGCTTAATACTAAATTAATGCTAAGTAATGCTATGATAAGTGGTTTTACATTGAATTTGGGGTTGTATTTTCTCCTTTTGCCAAAGTTTAATTTGCTGTATTTTTGCAAGTGAACTTGTGTGTGATTTTTACCTCTTGAGAATATCAGAGTAAGTTTAACCCCTGGATTTAAAAATGCCTCAGATCAGGCAGCCTGCACTCCTGTTTC
The DNA here is from genome assembly GCA_013397155.1 of Irena cyanogastra. NCBI lineage: Eukaryota > Metazoa > Chordata > Aves > Passeriformes > Irenidae > Irena > Irena cyanogastra. The sequence goes on from VWZV01003983.1 coordinate 76,747, forward strand.
TCCTGCTCTTGACTCCTCTTTTCTTCACTGCTACAGGTTTAAAGTCTTTGCAGACTATGAGGCTTACGTCAAGTGCCAGGAGAAGGTCAGCGAGCTGTACCTGGTGAGTGCCAGCCCAGGGACAGGGCAGGGACAGGGAACCACATCCCAGCCTGGAGAAGGGATGTGCTCAGAGATCAGGCTGGATCCCATCCCAGGGCATCCCTGACTGAGAACCAGCCTTGGGGCCAACCCCACCCCTCTCCTTTAGCCTGGAGAAAAGGAGACTCAGGGTGGCCTTATCACTCTGTACAGCTCCTGAAAGGTGGCTGTGCTCAGGTGGGGTTGGGCTCTTTCTCCAGGCAGCACTGACAGAACCAGAAGACACAGCCTCAAGGGAAATATAGGTTGGATGTTAGGAAAAAATTTTTCACAGAAAGAATGATAAAGTTCTGGAATGTTCTGCCCGGGGAGGTGATGGAATCACCACCCCTGGATGTGTTTAAACAAAGCCTGGATGTGGCACTGGGTGCCATGGCTGAGTTGAGGTCTTGGGGCTGGGTTGGACTCGGTGATCTTGAATCTCTCTCCCTACCCAGTAATTCTATAAATTCTGTGAATTCCTCGCAGAACTCCAAGGCCTGGACCAAGATGGTCATCAGGAACATCGCGGCGGCCGGCAAGTTCTCCAGCGACCGCACCATCAAGGAGTACGCCCGGGACATCTGGCACGTGGAGCCCTCAGACCTGAAGATCCCCCCGCCCAACGAGCCCCGGGACGCGGGGCAGGACAAGACCCCCAACGGCACGGCAGCCTAGGGGCCGGGCCACGAGCGCTGTAAAATTCTCTGCTGTCTGAGTCTCTGTGTTTGCTGCTGCTGCTGCTGCTGCTGCTGGCTTTCCCTAGGGGTGGGCACGAGGGGAGGGGTTTTTATAACGTAAGTGTCGTGTGGAAAGCGAGACCACGTCGCCCTGTTGCTTGCATTAGGTGCTAAAAATAAAAAAAAAGTGCCATTGGAGTCCGAAGGGGGCTGCTTGCTGAAGGCTAAAATTAGGGTTGGGCTTGCTTCCATCAATGCTCACGCAGGAAGAGGGCTGGCCAGGGGTGGGGGTGGGCAGCACAGCTGGATGCAGCTGTCTGGGCCCTTACAGGTGCTGGTGAAGCAGGATAGGGGGTGCCAGGCCCATGTACCCCCACCAGTGTCCCGTGGGATGCTCCCAGTCGTGGCTCTCATGGCCCAGAGCACATCAGTGTCTCCATCCCTCGAGTAACCTGCAGCATCCTGGAGGCAGAGGGTGACTTAAAAGTTTCTCAGTAGTTTTTATTACTTACAGCAGTAAGTTCAGTGCCATGGGGGGGGGTCCTGGAGTGGATTTGAGGGAGCATGGAATCAGTGCAGGCAGCAACTGGCATCACTTCATGTTTAAGAAGTCTCTGCAACAAGATGTAATAAATCTTACACTGTGTCACTGAGCCTCTGTGCTGCGTCACAGCCTGATTTGTGATCCCTGCATGTGGGGCTGAGCTGGGCTTGGAGCATCTCTGCCCCCAGGGCAAAGAGGAGCTGGTGTCCCCGGAGCCACTTCCCCAAGCCACCCAGGTCGAGGACAGGCTCAGGGCAGTGGGGAGCAACTGAAGTTTGGAAAGTGATGCCAGCAAACACCGTGGGGAGGGGAAGGAGCAGGGGGCAGACAGCAGGAGAGGAGGCACCAGTGGAAGGGGAGGCTGATCCTGTGCCCCCCCATTTCTGTGGAGCAGCACTTACTTCACCAGGGCAGGCAGCTCCGGGTTGAAGGAGATGTAGTCGTGGCCCAGGCCCAGCTTTTGGGGAAAGGTAATGAACTTCACCTTGGATTTGTCCTTGTAGGCGTTGCGTGCTGTCTTGTAGAGCTGCCACGGGGCGAGAGTGGGGTTACTGCACGAGCAGGGACCCAAACCCCTCCTGGTGTGTGGCCAGCTCCTCTCTGGCCACTTCAGCCTCCAAAGCCAGGCTCAAAGCCCCGGTGGCAGGTGCCCACCTTGTATCCCAGCTCTGGAGGCAGGACTCCATCATCTTCTGCGTGCAGGATGAGGAGGGGGCAGCCCAGCACCTTCACGCTGCGGGCAGCAAGCACAGCCCTGAGGGCTCTCCCCAGAGCCAACAGACCCCAGGAACCTCCCCAATCCCTGTTAAAATTCCCACAGCACCCTGACCCCCCCCAGCACCACCCCTCAGAGCCATCCTCATGCCCACCTGAGTGATGCCCATGCTGCTTGCCCTGGCAAGGCCACCGAGCACCCTAATCACCTTAACCCTCAATTATAGGGTCAGTAGCTTTTAAAAGCACCCATAAATCAAATGGCTTTTGGGCAGGCTCTGTGTGCTACAAGGAACAGGAATACCAAAAAAGGATGGTGGCTTGTGGACTTCGCTCAATAATCCAACTGATACTTGACATTATGCAAATAAAAAGTCACTTTTGAAGTATGAGTAAGCTGGGTAAACTCAGGAGGGCAGGAATTTCAAGGAAGTGACTGACACCTCTCCTCAAGCAGGTGGTCCTGGCATCATTCCCACAGCCCCTGGGGTCTACTGTGCCCCTTCCCAGCAGGAACTCACTTCTCATCGCTGCGAAAGAACATCCCTGCCCGAGCCAAGGAGTCCAGGATGAGGTACTCAAAACCTGGGAACTGCCGGTAGATCTGGCAGGGAGAGAGTGCAGGGAGCCACGGCTTGGATTCAGCTTAGAGGGGGGAGACTGAGGAAACTGGGGCTGGCACTGCTGGGGGAGCCCAGAGGCTGAGCCCCCAGACTCACCTTGGTGATGGGGATGTTGGCAGCTGCGTCTCGGATGCTGGTGTAGGGAGACTCCAGGACAACAGCATCAACCTGCACCCCTGAGGGCAGAGTGAGTGGGAGTGGGCATGGCTTTGAGGGGCTGTCCCCGCTGCCAGGCTGCTGCCACACTCTCCTCCCAGGCAGATGTCCCCATCCCAGCAGGGAGGACAGGGAGGGCTCCTCATCTCCTCTGCGGCCCCAAAATCAGGCCAGGGCAGTGCAGAGCCTCAGGGTGACACTGCATGGGGACAGCCCATCCATGCTGGCCCTTACCTCGTTCCTCCTGCAGTTTCCTCGCTGCGTTGGTGGCAATCCTGTGACAGGAGAGGTGACAGTGAGGGGGAGCAGCAAAGTGGGGGACACACAGCTCTCTCAGGTTCTTATTCTTGGCTGCGTTTGGCTTTGCAGGGGCCTCCACCAGGGAGCTGCTCCAAGCCCTTGGTCCATCCCCAGTCTGGCAGCAGCGTCACAGGGCACAGGGTGGGCTCTGGCGTGTCACCATCCTGCCCCCTGCACCTACCCTGTCCCCAAGGAATGTCCCCAGAAGAGGATCCTGCTCCTCCCACTCCGCGCTTTCGCCCAGTCATAGAGCGCCAGGACATCTGTGGTGAAGCCACTCTCTGAGGGGTGTCCAGTGGAGTCCCCATAGCCTGTGGGAGACACAGCTCGGTGTCACGACCCTGGTGGGGACAGGCCCCAAGAGGGGGATCACCCAGCAAGAGGCAAGGGGACAACTTTACCTCTGTAGTCGAGAGCCAGGATGTGGAAGCCACCAGCCCCCATCGTCTGTAAGAGCAGCACCGAGTTATGTCCTGGTGGAGGATGCACCCCAGGACCCCCAGCGTGGCCCGTTCACTCTGCACAGGGTCTCTGTGGGGTCCCCAGGGCCAGCAGGAGCCTCACTCCCAGCAGGTCCCAGTGTCCCCAGAGGCCACCACTTACCTTCAAGAACTGGATGCGGTGACTCGCAGCCCTGATGGGAAATGGGGTTAGAGCTCAAGGAGACCCCAAGGGACCCTCCCCTCCAGCACCAGTGCAGGTGAGGAACCAGGGTGACCTTATCCCAGGAGGTAAAAGCTGGATGCTGTGGGGTGGGTGGATTTTGTCTTTTCCCTTTATTTCATGGGGTTTTCCCTCACTGCTGGGGTCGGAGACCTCCGCAGCAGCCCAGCCCTGCAGCACTGCTGGCTGCTGCATTGGGTGTGCTGCTTCTCACCTCAGAGCAGCCATCCTGCCCTGGTCCTGGCCCTGCAGCAGCAGCTCAGGAACTCACCTGGTGCCCCCATTGCCGTGCAGGTAGATGATGATGGGGTGGGCATCGGCAAGAGCCTCCTCGTACCAGCGCCGGTCCTTGCCCCACGCCTCAGCCCCTCTGCTGCTGGGCACCGTGTGCCTGCAGGGACAGTGGGGTCACCCCCGGGGCTCCGCCAGGACACTGCTGTCCCCCACGGAACACCGGGGACATCCTGCTCACCAGATGCCAACGGTGACACCCGGCTCGGTGGTGAGGGACAGGCTGATGGTGTTGTTCACCAGCAGCTCCGGCCGCCGAAAGTCCACGAAGAAGGGGAAGGCAACTGATGGAGAAATCACAGCCAACTACCAGCATCCTCCCACCCAGCTGCTTTCATTACAATTCTTTCTAAATCAGTGTGTGATTTGTTTTAAATTATCAAGGGCCAGGTGAGCTCAGCCCTCTGCTGCCTCTTCGCACCCGAATTTCCAGCCCTGCTGATGCTGAGCGTGCCCGGGCGTGTTGTGACTCCAGGCAGCAAACAGTGTGGGCAGCAGCACATTACTAGAGCTTGCAAAACACGGGGAAAGATCTCTCCGTGCCTCCTCTGCAAGCCCAGGGCACAGCAGGAGTGGGATAACGCTGTCCTGGTGCCACCCCGGCATGGTGTCACCCACGTTTGGGGGCTCTGCAGCAGCCAGCTGAATCCCTGTGGGGGTTCTCCTGGTTGGGACAGCCCCGGGGTACTCACGGAAGTTCAGGAAGACAAATTTGGTGAGCACGCTGGGGAAGAGGCGGATGAGGAAGGGCACGGCGGCGTAGGTGAGCAGCGGGGCCACCAGGAGCGTGCGCAGCCCTGGGAGCCACGAGTGCTGGGCCCTGCAAGGAGGCACCTGTCAGCACATCCCCTCCCAGCCCCAGGGATCTGGGCTGCAGCAGAGCAGGCTCCCCATTCCCAAATCCCAGCTTTTCCCTGCAGGGGCCTGAGGCTGATCCCAATCCCTCTGGGAGCGGGCGCTGCATCCCCACGTCGGTGCTGGGCTTTTGGGGATGCAGTCAAGGTGTCGGAGCAGCCCCACGGTGACACGGGCTGCCGAGGCCCTGATTAGGTCCCCACGCTTCCCACGGGCGCCGGGAGGCAGGAAGGGCAGGGAATGTGCCAGGGTCGGGAGCTGCAAGTCAAACCGGCAATCAGAGCAACCGATACTCTGGGACAACGCCCACAGCCACGGATGTGGCCCCGAGCCTGGCATTAAGGGCTTCTGCAATGCTCCAGGGACAAGGAGGAAGGAGGGAAAGGGGCTTGGGGGTGGGTGATGTCCCCCAGTGCCACCAGCTCCACTTTCAACAGTGCCCTCCCATTCCAGGGCCACCCCACAGTTCTGTTCAAACCAGGCCTCGCTGACCCACAAGTGACCCCAGACCCATAGGTGACCCCAGACCCCATTAACAACATGTTACCCATAAGAGATCCTAAAACCCCATAAGTGACCCATAAGTGGCCCCAAACCAGCCCTCACTGCCCCACAAGTGATTCCAGAACACCAAAACCTCTAAGTGACCCCACAAGCGACCCCAGGACACCGTTAGTGACCCTAAAACCCCATAAGTGACCCCAAACCAGCCCCAGCCCCCAGGTGGAAAAGGAAAGTCAAGAGCTGCAGCTTCGCCAGCATCAACACCCCTCAGGGGCTAGTGGTGATGGGGAAACCAGCCTGGGCATGGAGGATTTAGGGCAGAGGGTTGTCATGGGAGCCAGGCACAGCTCAGTCCCACGAGCAGGGTCACACCCCTCCTGCTCAAGGCACCCGGTCCCTGGGAATGCTGCAGGGCCCCAAGGAAGGACAGCCCAAGGGGTGCCAGGGCATGATGGCACTGGTGCCCAGGGAAGGGGCATCCTTCTCGGGACAGTGCAGGCTGGCTGGAGTTGTGCTGGAGGCACAGAGCTCCCCAGGCCCCAGAGCTCCCCAGGTCCCGCAGCTCCCCAGGTCTCGCAGCTCCCCAGGTCTCGCAGCTCCCCAGGTCCCGGAGCCCCCCAGGTCTCGCAGCTCCCCAGGTCCCGGAGCCCCCCAGGTCTCGCAGCTCCCCAGGTCCCACAGCTCCCCAGGCTCCGGAGCTCCCCAGGCCCCGGAGTTCCCCACGTCCCGCAGCTCCCCAGGTCTCACAGCTCCCCAGGTCCCGCAGCTCCCCAGGCCCCGCAGCTCCCCAGGTCTCGCAGCTCCCCAGGTCCCGGAGCCCCCCAGGTCTCGCAGCTCCCCAGGTCCCGGAGCCCCCCAGGTCTCGCANCCGACGGCCCCCCGGGCCCCGGGCTCCCCAGGCCCCGCAGCTCCCCAGGTCTCACAGCTCCCCAGGCCCCGCAGCTCCCCAGGCCCCGCAGCTCCCCAGGTCCCGGCTGTCCCGCAGGACTCGGGGCTGGGCGCTCCCGCAGCGATGGCCGGGAATGCCCCAGAGGCTGCAGGAATCGCAGCTGCTGCTCCAGGCCAGCTCGGCCCGGCCCTCGAGCACCTGCAGCAGGTGAGCTCCGAGCGGGGACCGCGGGGACAGCCCCGCCTCGGGCCACCGACAGTTGGCACGGTGGCCAAATGGGACAGCAGGGTGACAAGGCACAGCACGGCACCGGCGTGGGGGGGGGGACACGGTTACAGGACAGGAGCGTGGCCACGGCAGGGTGACACAGCCACATGGCCAATGCACGGGGTTACGGCGCTGGCAGGGTGACATGGGGACATGGCCCAGTGTGGAGTCACCGTTATGAAAGACGTTCCGGGGACACGGCCACAGGATGGGCTCGCGCCAGTGACAGGGTGGCACGGCCCCGGCTGCGGGGACAGACACGGGGTCACGGCCCCGGCAGGGTGACCAGGCCACGGCGTGGCGACACAGGAGCACGGGGTGACAGCCCCAGCAGGGCAGCACGGCCACGGCACGGGGGACAGTGCATGAGACGCGACACGGGACACGGCCAGGGACGGGGACACGCGGCTCGGGGAGCACGGCGGTGTCCCCGCGGCGATGTCCCCACGGCGGCGGGTACTCACCGCCCGTGCCGGGCTACGCCGAACCTGCCCACCCTCCGGCCCCCGCGGCCGTCCCCGCCGCCGCTGTGGTCGTCCCCGCCGCCGCTGTGGCCGTCCCTGTCGCGACGCCGCATCGCTGAGTGCCCGACGGCTCCGACAGGCCACGCCCACGACAGGAGACACGCCCACGTCACGGGGACAGGTCAGTCACCAGGCCACGCCCAGCTGTCACGCCCCTGACACGCCCATCCGCGCCTCGGGGACAGGGACAGGGCCACCCGCGGTGTCACCGCCCGCGCCAGGGGACTGGGCGCACCGGCCGGGCTGCAGCCGTGTCCCCCGGAGCTGGGTGGGTCCCAGGGGGTCTGTGGCAGGGTGGCATCCCCGTGTCCCCCAGAGCTGGCCGCGTCTAGCGGGACGCCATCAGGGTGGCAGTCTCATGTCCCCCAGGAGATCTGTGGCTCTCGGTCTCCCCCGCAGGGACGGGCAGGTTTAAGGGGGACCCCACAAAATCTGCACCCCCGGTCCCCCAGAAGATCTGCAGTCCCCTGTGACCAGGGCTGGGTGGGTTTAGAGGGGACCCTAAACCTGCAGTCCCCTGTCCCCCAAAAGAGTCAAGGGGCAGCATGGGTGACACACACATGGATGACACACCAAAACAGCCCTTCGATGGGCAGGGAGCACAGAGGGAAAGCTCCCAGGTTAAAAAATAAAAATAATTTTTGAAATGGTTTAACGCTAGACCTGGGATTCAGCAGGAAGGGTGGAAACCTGCACTGCCTCCCCTCCCAGCTGCAGCTCGGTCAGCGTGACTCAGCTGGGCCTTGTCAGGATGAAACTTCCCACCGGGAGAGAAATGTCCCTGTTTCAGAGGAATTCCCTGCGAAAGCCTGCCAGGTGCAGGAGGATGTGCTGCTGGGAGGCACCCACAGCTGGGCCAGCCCTGCATCACTCACCCACCACAGGGACCCCATAAATCAACTGCGGGAGGGCTGGGGACAAATCCTTTCCCAGAGGAGCAGCCACCCAGGCTGGCATTTGCAGCTGCTTTTATCCATCTGCCCTCCAAAGTAAGACCTGTGCTGCTTTTCCTGGATTGGAATCATGGGATCCCAGAATAGTTTGTATTGGAAATTCCATTCCATTCCCCCGCTGCCACGGCAGGGACGCCTTCCACCATCCCAGGGTGCCCCAAGCCCTGTTCAGCCTGGCCTTGGGCACTTCCAGGGACCCAGGGCACCCTGTGCCAGAGCCTCCCCACCCTGACAGGGAACAATTCTTTCCCAATATCTCATCTAACCCTGCCACAGCAGCAAAATGCAAATCCAAAGCCAAACAGGTCCGGTCAAACCAGGGCTGTGGGCAGGCACTGCAGCTGCTGCAATGAGGTGGCACAAGCCAGCACCGAGCTGCTCTTCCCAGGCCTCAGGGGCAGGAGAACAGGGGAAATGACCAACAGACCCGGCTGGTTTCACAGGCAGGAGCTTTCCCTTCCACCCCCAGCAGTTTTTCCCCATTCTCATGAGTGAATTCTCATGGAGGTGATGGCAGAGCTGACCCCCAGCAGCTCCAGCGATGCCCGCAGGGATGGGCAAGGTGCCTGTGAAAAACACATATTTTATCATTGGCTTTTTGCAAATATTAAAACAAATACTGTATGTGTTATGTTGGAAAGTTATGCTGTAGTAATCTCTATTAAGTAGTGCTGTGTTATTCTTTTTTAAGTAGTAGGGTAGTTTTTATGCTATAGCATAACATTAAAATAGAAACTGATGTAAGGTAATTTTTGTAACTAGCTCAAGGAATGGAAAAGGCAATCAAGAAATTTTTCGCACTTTCCTATCTGGATAGAGATAACAGCAACAGACACCAAGATCCCCAGAGAATTATTGCCTTCTTATGGGGAAAGCTCAGACTTGGAGGAACCAAGAAGGCTGATTTACAAGATGGGGGGAAAAGCTGAAATTGAGCAGAAACACCCTAGTTTGAAAAGAATATTTGAATAATGTATGAGGTATGTGAATATGGCTATTGCTTTTAAGGGGTAATCCTTTGTTAGCAAGGTGTGCCTGGTGGTGAATGCCAGACACCCGGACGTCCGTAATTCTCTGTTTTATTGTCTCTTATTGTCCTCATTTTCCTTATTCTTTATTACTACTTTCATTACTTTCATTTATTATTATTATTAAACTTCTAAAATTTTAAAACAAGCGAATGGCGTTTTTCACAGTGGCAGAGGGCTCTGGAGCTGGAAGGGGCTGGCACGGAGTTCGGGAAGCGCCGAGTGCTCGCCAGGATGGAGCAACCACCCAAATATTTCTTGCCATAAGGAGCCAGCCCAGCAAACACGAGGATTTCCTGGGCTGAAGGGAAACTCCTGGGGCGGAAGCGGGCAGGAGCCAGGCGGCGCTGGGAAGGGTTAGATTTTTTGTGCGCTGGAGCTGGACGTGGGATGGCAGCAGCGAGCCGCGGCCGGGGAGCGGCGGTGCCACTGCGGCTGAGCAGGGCTCGCCTTTGTTTCGTGCAAAAAATAGCAAAGTTTGGGCTTATGTCATTGCAAACTTCTCCCGGCACCAGCTGGGAGATGGGGAGGTTCCCTCCAGCTGTTTGGCTTTTTTTTTTTTCCCTACAGCGTCTTTTCCTTTTTCGCTTTATGTTTTGCTGATGGTTTCATGGCTTTTTTATTTTTTTTTTTTTCTTTTTTTTTTTTTTTCCCTACAGCGTCTTTTCCTTTTTCGCTTTATGTTTTGCTGATGGTTTCATGGCTTTTTTATTTTTTTTTTATTTTTTTATTTTTCTTTCTTTTTTTTTCTGTATTTTTTGGCTATTTTATGGCCTTCTTCCCCCTGTCCTGGAAGGGGTGAGGGGTTCCTGTGCCCAGCACGGCACAGCTGGGAAGAGCCCAGGAATGCAGGAGCAGCTCCCCCCTAGCTCCCCGTGCGGCAGCCGGACTTTTCCTCGCCCTAGAACAAAGCACCCCATTGTTCAGGGAAAATTGGAAGGAAAGCGTGACGGAGCCGAGCCGGGAGGGTGTTTCTGCAGGAGCCGGGCACCCAGGGCCTCGCTCAGGGGTCACCCACTGCCTGCTCAGTGATGATTTTGGGTGGCTCTGTGCCAGCTGAGAGCTGATGTCCAGCAATCCCGGTGTTTCCCATGTGTCCCGAATTTTGTGGGTCGCTTGAGCCGAGGTTTCCTTCCGCCGAGCTCGCTGTAAATGCCATCCTGGGGCGCAGCTGCTCGCTGGAAAAGGGGGCTCCAAAAATAGCCTGGAGGGTTTTGTGTCTGGCACGGCTCCGTGGCTCCCCGGCTCCCCACACGCTTCTTTCCTATGGGAAAACGAGGGGAAAATAAAAGCAGGATGCCTCTGCTAACAGCTGGTCCTGAAAATGAGTCAGGAATTTGCACTGGGACCGCTCCTGAGGCGGGGGCTGCTCGTCCCTGTGGGATGGGGACATGGGGACATTGAGCGTGCTGCCTGTCCCCGTCGCCCGCGCATGCACGCGTGTGGCCCGTGGCTTTGCTGGGGGACGGGGGATTTTTCGGGGCTGTCGCTTGGATTAGCGAGGCACCGGCGAGGAGGAGGAGGAGGAGGAGGGTGAGGGGGATAAAGGTCCTGGCAATCGCCGGGCTAGCAACAAAACAAAGCACCAGATGGTTCCAACTTCAGCACAATACACGGAGAGAAAGTGTTTGAACCGGGGATGGAAAAGCAAATGTGGAAAGGGAGGGAGAAAGGAAAGAAAGAAAAACCCTCAGCAAGTGTCAGAGGAGAAGAAAGCGGCGGAGAAAAATGGCAAATGTTAAAAACCGAGACAAAAAGCCCTCGGCCGGCACAAAGCCGCGGCTGCTGACATCTGTCCGGCACAGCCTCTCGCCAAGGGCCCCTTCCCTTTGGAGTCACCTTGCCTTGCTGTTGTCACCGCAGGGACACGGCCACGGCCCTGGACGGGCTTTGCTGGGTGCTGGGGACACTGTGCCGTGTCCCACAGCCACAGCGCTGCCCCTGGGGCAGGTGGCAGTGACATGCCAGGTGACATGCAGCAGAGCTACCCCTAAATATTTTATTACAATATTTCATTACAATATTTTATTACAATACTTTGAGCGGGGGCTACACTGTCACCTCACATGTCCCAGACGTCCTTGTGTGGTGGCAAACCCACCCGTGGCTCCGCTGTGGGGTTTTATGTCTGGTTTATGATCCGAGCGAGGTTTATCCAACCCCCTGTGCGAAGCTTTTGTGCTCCCCTCGCTCCTCCCCACGAAATTTCTTGAACCCGCAGAGCGGAGCCGCTTTGAAAAAGGGAAGAAGGCTAAAAAGTCACGTCGCCCCTGGCATTTTCACAAAAAAAAACCCCAGCAAAATAATCTCATGCAATTGCCCAAGAGCGGATTGCAGCGTGGGTGGAAGCCCTTATTAGCCATCAGAGAGCCCACAAGCCTCGGGGACCGCCTGGCGCTGAGCGGGAGCGGGAGCGGGGGCGGGAGAAGGCTCCGACCGGGACTGCCGGGCTTTAAATGAGGCTGGAGCTCTGCTGGTGCCCGCGGCTTGTGTGTCACCGCCCCAGGGTGGCCCTGCGGGGTGGCTCCTGGGGCAAAGGGGAGTCCCTCGCTTTGTGACCCCCCCAAAGCGAGTGAGGGCACGGGTGGGACAGTGCGGAGCCACAGCCGGTGCTGGAGGGGTGGAAGGGGTGGGTGTCACAGCACAGCAGCCGTCCTGTGTCATGGTGACACAAGGACACTCGGGATGTTGTCCCCCAGGCCCAGGGATGGCAGGGAGCTGGGGTGTCATGTCCCCTGGGCGGGGGACAGTGGGGTGACATGGCACCCTCGAATGGCAGGGAGCCAGGGTGCCATGTCCCCAGGGTGAGGGACAGTTGCTGCGACCTTCAGGCGTGGGACAGCCCAGGTGACATGCCATTGTTTTTTCTGGGACGATGAGGAGCTGCAGGGCCATATCCCCTGGGGGACAGGACAGTGGGGAGCCAGGGTGATGCCACCCTGGGGGACAGGAGAGCAAGGACTCAGTGGTGTTCCCTTGGCTTGTGGGATGATGAGAACCAAGGTGATGTCACCGTGGGGGACAGGACGCTGGGGAGCTGGGGTGATGCCACCCTGGGGTGCAGGACAGCAGGCAGTTGGGGTGATGCCACCTGGGGGACAGGATGGTGGGGAGCCAGGGTGATGTCCCCGTGGGGTGCAGAATGATGGGAACTCATGATGTCACCCTGGTGGACGGGACAGTCGGGAGCTGGGGTGATGCCACCCCGGGGTGTGCGATGACAGGAACTGTGATGATGCCATTTGGGGGGAGGGGACATTGAAGAGCCACTCTGAGGTGTGGGACAGTGGGAATTACGGGGGTGCCACCCTAGGGGACAGGACAGCGGGGAGCTGGGCTGATGCCACCCAGGGGTGCAGAACAGTAGGGAGATGGGATGATGAGAACCGACGCGATGTCACCCGGGGGATCCGGACATTGGGGACCGAGCGTTATACTATCCTGAGGTGCAGGACAACGGGAAGTTGAGGTGATGCCACCCCGGGGAACATGACAGCGGGAAGCTGGGGTGATGCCACGCGGGTGTAGAACAGCGGGGACACGCCGGTGCCCCAGGGCTGCGGGACATCCCGGCAGAGCCCCGCAGCCATCCCCTGTGCCGGGGGGCGTTCCCGGGCGGTGCCGCACAAAGGCCGCCGGTCCCCCCGCCCCGGGGCCGTCCCGCACCCCCGGGGCCGCCCCCGAGCCTCGGCCCAATAAACGCGGCCGCATTTGAACGCGGCGCCTCCCCCGGGCCCGCAACGCTCCGAGCGCTCCGCCAGCCCCGCCGCGCCCGCGGGCACCGGCAGCCGGTGAGGCCGGGATGGGCGCGGGGGCGGCTGCGGGGAAGGGGCAGAGGAAGGGGAAGGGGCATCACGGAGCCCCGGGTGTGGGGGGAGCGCCGAACGCCCCGGTCCCTCCTCCGCGGGCGGTG
>VWZV01003983.1:92237-126972 GCA_013397155.1 Irena cyanogastra
AAAAAAGGTAATTGTGCTAATTGTGGTGGTTTTCCTCGCCGATGCCATTGATTGACCAGTCTGTGTCTCCATTAGCTCCAGGCTAAAGTTGATATTGATCCCAGGCACTTAATATGCGAAGCAGTAATTACTGGTTAAGCCTATATTGTTTGAGTTAAATTTAGCTGAGAGTTTAGTCCTATCAGGCCCCTCCATTGTGTGCCTGTGAAGGTTATCTGCCTCTCAGGAGGGGGTGGATTTAAAAGCAGGAAAGAAATGCCGGTGAAAACTTCCTCTTCTCATCATCGCGGAGCACTTTGCTTCCCCGGGCTGGTAATAAGGAGAACAGAAATAAGGAATAATGTGGTGCTGACTCTCCTAAATCTGCACTTTTCAGCGCTGTCTGCTCAAGCTGGTCATTCTGGGGCACTTGAAACGACACAGAAGGGCAGCAATAAATCTGAACAAAGTGATGCCCTGTGCAGGGACTGTCCCCTCTCCTCCTCGCAGGGAACCGGGAGCCCCGGCTCAGCTGCTGCCCGCCCGCCCCTATTATCCCTCCTGCATCTCAGCTGCTGGCCCATCTGGAGCAGAGATGAAAGGCTGCCCTTTAATTCGGGCTTTGTGTGCCTCTGGCGTGTCCCCCCTTCCCCGTCACGGCTGCTGGAGGTGGCTGCACTCACCAGGGCTCTGATGCTGCTGACCTCATTATTTTGACTGCTGGCTGATGCCAGGCGGCCTCGCCAGCTCCTCAGGTAGGAGGCTTGGGTGGTTTTTTTTCCCCCTGCTGTGGAAGAGCTGCTGAATAATTCAGGCAGGAGGAGGCATCTTGGGTCACCTTGCGCAGCCGGCTGCTGCGTGCCGGAGCCGCCTGCCTAAGATGGAGGTTGTGCAGGATTGCGGGATCGCCGCGCTGCCGGCAGCTCCCTGCACCACCGACTGCAGGTAGGCACCCGGCCCTGGCTCCCACTGCTGATTCCTGCTGCTGGGAAACAGCAAATCCCTTCCCCAGGCTCTGCAGGGCTCCTTGTGTCCCTTTAAGCTCTGGCTGTCCCTCGCCAAAAACTCACCTGGGCTGTAGGGCAGGTGTGGGCACCTGATGCTCTTCTCCTTTAGGGATTGTGGTTTTCCTGCTGCTTTTGTGGGGTCCCCAATGCTGGACTTGCCCAGAGTGAGTTTTTGGGCTCTCTGCTGTTGTGGCACTGACAGGGGTGATCCCAGTGCTCCAGCAGCAGGGATACTCGGGGATATTTTGGGAGGTTGCATTCACCTCTCTGCACTAACTGGGGCAACTGGTTCTGGCAGTGGGCTCAGGTGCTGGAGCCATCTCTGGAGGGGCAGGAGGTGGCTGACCCTGAAGATAAGAGGTTCAGAAATGCTTGGGAAGCTCTGTGGGTTGGAGTCATCTTTGCTGGAGGCTTGGCTGTGAGTTTTGGGGCTGCTGGAATGTGCAGGCAGGGCTCCCTGACACCAGGATCCAGCCACTGCCAAGCCCTGTGGCTGCAGGTGGGAACTGGGGTTGCCGGTGTGGGAATGGAAACAAGTTTGTTGCCTTCTTCCTGCTCACAGACACCTGAGGTTTTTGGGTGCTGCCTCCTCCTCTGTGCCCCAGGTCAGATGTGTCTGTGTCCTCCCTCCTCCCCCCAGAGCTTGGGCGCCATGAGGAATCGGCTCAAGAGGGATTTGGGGGGGAAAGATGGGACAGGGAGGGTGTGAGGGGTCGTGTCCAGGGCCATCCTTGTCCGAGGCGGTGCAGGAGAAAGGACAGCCTGGCTGGGCTGTCCCTGTCCCCTGGGCTCTGCGTGCTGCCTGCCACCAGCCCTGCATCCCCAGCAGATGTGGGATGCAGAGGATGCTCTGCCCTGGCAGCTGCTCCTGCAGCCAGGGGAATCAAGGACATGGCTGCTGCAGTGCCTGCCCTGAGATTCCTGGCTGGGCTGGCCAGGGCGTGGAGTTGGGCTGCAGCTGGAGCAGCTCTGGGATGTCCAGGAGTGCTGCTGGTGGCACAGGGACCCTGTGAGGAGCAGAGGGGGCTGCTCCATGGCAGGGCTGGGTGGGGAGGGGGTGGGGTAGGACCCCATGTTTTGGGAAATTTGGCTGACACAACCTGCAGCAGTAACAAACGCAGAATTCCCGTGGCTGGCTGGTGTGGGGTCATGGATGAGGCTGGCCAAGCGTCCTGGGATGCCCAGTTGGGTCCTTGGGACACCAGGTCCCTGCAGTGCTCGTTGTCACCCAAGCATGGTGGCAGTGCCTGTTGTGCCACATCCACTCCGAGGCTGTGTGGTGGCACTGGGTGACACTGCTGCCACCCAAAGCCAGCCAGGAACCCTGGGCCAGGCCGAACAGACGGATCCAGCCAAATCCTTCATTTCAGATGGGGAATTTCCCCCTGCCAGAACAGCTCCTGGGGCTGTGATCCTCTGTTAGCAATGTGTGAGAGGGGTGAAAACTTCACTTGGAGGGGAAGATGAAGACCTGAGGCAAATTGTGGGCTTGGTGCAGGACACCAGGTATATTTTGGCTGTCCCCACGCTTCTCTGGGCTTGCTGCCTTCTCTGCCTTCAGCCAGGCTTTGACCTGAAATACCTGAGGGAGGGCAGCACAGGGGGTGCCTGGCAGCTGGGCTTGATCTCGGAGTTTTTTCCCAACCTAAAGCATTCCGTGATCCCAGCTCTGTTGCAGGGGGGTGTGTTGTGCTCATGGGGGGTGGCCCAGTGGCTGGCTGCCCTGAAGGGTTTGGGCTGGGGTCTCCTGCCCTGCCCTGCCCTCCCCACGCTCGGCTCCCTGCAGCTGCTGAGCTGTTGTTGGGTTGTTTGCCTTCTCACAAAGCCTCACCTGCAGCACCTGGGGATCACTGCAGCTCAAGGGAACAATTTTCCCCTGCAGCACCTCAGCTGCTGCAGCTGAGCCAAAGGAGCTGACAGGAGCAGTGTGAGGTGGCACAGAGGGACAGGGATGTGCCACAAGGGGCTGGCCCAGCCACCTGGGCTGTCTCCTTCCGAGGGTTTGACTCTGCAGGCTTTTTCCCCCTCGCTCTTTCTGCTCTGTGACTTCTTCCCCCAGTGGGATGGGAGAGGCTGGAGCAGTGGTGGAGCATTAATGTGACCAAACACGGCCCCAAACAGCCTCGTGGGCAGCTCCTGTGCCAGCCCTTGGGGTTTTTTGCTGTCCCGTGTCACCGACGGTCACCTGGGCTGTGTCTCTGTTCCCACAGGTGAGCGTGGCAGGCTATGGGATGGATGAAGCTGAGCAGGACCAGTATGAAGCTCGCCTCAAGGAGCTCTTTGACAGCTTTGACAGCACAGGCACGGGGTCCCTGGGGCAGGAGGAGCTCACTGACCTCTGCCACATGCTGCACCTGGAGGAGGTGGCACCGGCACTGCAGCAGACTCTCCTCCAAGGAAACCTCCTAGGCAGGGTAAGGAGCTGGGGAGATGGAGGGGCTGGGGAACCAGGCAGTACCTGCATGTGTGGAATGGTCTTGGGAAGAGACTGGTGTTTGTAATTTGTGTATATCCAGCGTTCCTGAGGCTCTGGTGCTGCAAGACTCATGGGGTCAGGTCTGTTCAGCAGGGTGGGCACAGGGCAGTGTCCAAGAGCAGAACTGGTGATAGCAGGGAAGGGACCTGCTCCGTCTGCCCTGACGGGAGGTGGTCTGAACCTCAGGAACCACCAGTTTAGGCTGAGCCTTGTGCACTGATGAGCTTTCCCAGTGTCCAGGGCCAGAGCAAGTGCCAGGTCCTGGCTGTCCTTGTGCTGGTGTTTGGCTCACACTGTGCCCGTGCCCCGACCAGTTCTGGTGCTGCTGGCCTGGGTCATCTCCCCAAACCAGCTCACCAGGTGCTTGGGCAAACTCTGAGCCACTTGGGATGAGACAAAGACCTAAATCCAAGGCTTGAGCCTGTGATTTACACTGGCTTAAGCTGTAGTTAGGCTGGCGGGGCTGTGTGCAGTCACACGTGTTTCTCCAAGGTGGAGAATATTGTCCCACGCTGTCTGAGCCACCTTTGTCCACGTTACCTGCTCTTGGTGGCTTCCCAAAGCCATTTTTCAGTTGTGGCTTTACCTTTGTGGAGTTAAATCCCAGGGCAGTGAGCAGAAGCTGCTTGCCTCTGGGGGAATCTCCACGTTCAGCGTGGATGTCCTTGTGCTCTGCATTCCTTCTTTCCCCTCAGAGTGCATTAGATCCTTCCCTGGAAATCACCCTGAAATCCCATCACTGCTCATTAAACTCAGAAAAATGTGGAACAGGGCAGCCAGGGCTTTCAATAGACAAGCAGCCATCCCGAGTCCAATTTCCAATCAAACTGCAGTCTTCAGAAACACCATAATTCCTTTAACGAGCAAAGGAATTTTTCCTTTTTCCTCCTCTTCCTCGCCTGCCGTGAGGCTGGAGCTCAGTGAGTGGAGCAGGGCTGGATCCAGGTGGAGGTTGTTGACCTTTAGAGTTGCAGTGTGGCATTTTCTGGAGCACCAGAGACTTTCTGTGCTGCTCTGTCATGTTGAGCACCCAGCACTTGGATGCTGTTGTCAAAGAATCATGGAATGGTTTGGATTGGAAGGACCTTAAAGATCATCCAGTTCCACCCCCTGCCATGGGCTGGGACATCTTCCACTGTCCCAGGCTGCTCCAAACCCTGTCCAGCCTGACTTTGGACACTGCCAGGGATCCAGGGGCAGCCACAGCTTCTCTGGGCATCCTGTGCCAGGGCCTGCCCACCTTCCCAGCCAGGAATTCCTTCCCAATATTGAATTTAAATCTATTTTCCTTCAGCTTAAAGCCATTTCCCCTTGTCCTATCACCTGGTTTTGGTGGTATAGAGAGAAAGGAAGGACAGATGTGTCTGTCACAGCTGGTCAGGGCACCAAAAACCCCCTGTTAAAGCATCCTGAGTGCCAGCTCGCACTCACCCATCCCTGCAGGGCACGAGGCATCCCATTTTATTTCATTTCATTCCCCTTTTTTTCTCTGGGGATGGTTCTCCCTTCCAGCCTGCCACACGAGCCTCAGGACAATCCTCTGGCTCCTGCCTCTGCTCCCTGCTCTGGTTAGCAGCATGAGCCAGGTTTAAATTTAATGGCCCTCGGATCCTTGGGGTTTCCTGGGATCTCTCGGGGAGAACAGCAGCAAACACGGAGCTCCCTGAGCACAGACTTGTTGCACCTGCCCTGCCTGCTGCAGATGGCCCCAGCCTTTGTCTGCCTGCACTTCCAGGGGCTGGGATTTATGGAGGGCACCGGGGAGGGGGGGGCAGTGGGGGAAGGTTTTGTCTGCTGGGGCAGCTTGGTGGGGCCACGTGCTTGTCTTTGTGCCTGGGGCTCTGCTGCAGGGATGAATGCTCTGGGATCATAAAATCATGGGATGGTTTGGGTTGGAAGGGGATCTTAAAGATCACCTCGTTCCAGCCCCCTGCCCTGGACAGGGACTGGGAGCTGATGGTTTGGGGATTTTGGGGATTAATGGGGTCTGGTGTGGGATATAAGTCCTGAATCATGGCAGAGCCAAACCCTGCAGAACTGTTTTCCTCACAGGTTGTGTGCAGAGGTGATGCTGGCAGCAGTTCCTGGGATTCTCAGGAAGGCTGTTTGCCCTCACCCTCGATGGCAGGAGTCAGAGGATGGGTGTGGCTGTGTTTGTCTGTCTGTCCTCTCTATGCTCTTTAATTAGCAGCAAACCAGAGGTGTCTTGGGGACAGTGCTCGTGGGCCTGGGTGATGTGCAGGGATGGAGATGAGCCCTAGAAGTCAGTCCCTATCCCTGCAAGTGCCCAAGGCCAGGCTGGACAGGGCTTGGAGCACCCTCAGACAGTGGAAGGTGTCCCTGCCATGGCAGGGGTGGGATGGGATGAGCTTTAGGGCCCTTTCCAACCCAAACCCTTCTGGGGTTCGGTGATGTTGGGCACCTGTGCAGGGCCTGTCCTTGGTGCTGTCCTTGGGCAGGGACAGGGAGCTCAGGTTTCACCTGCACCACTGCATGCACAGCCTGCAGCAAGGACAGCCTGGCTGGAGTTTCACTCACCAGCTCCCTTCAGTGCCACAGCTGTGACATCTTGCAAAATATCCTCCCCGTGAGGCTGCCCCTCTTGCTGCACTGTGGGCCGGAGCTGTGGGCCAAGGCCGCCCTGCTCTGGTGTTGCTGCAAGATTGGACCTGAGGGACCTGAAGGAAGGGCTGGAGCTGTGCCAGGGGAGGTTTGGGTTGGAAATCAGGGAAAGGTTCTTCCCCCAGAGGGTGCCGACACTGCCCAGGCTTCCCAGGGAATGGGCACGGCCCCGAGGCTGCCAGAGCTCCAGGAGCTGCCAGGGGTGCCCAGGGTGGGATTGTTGGGGGTCTGTGCAGGGCCAGGAGCTGGATCAATGATCCCTGTAGGTCAGGATATTCTGCAATCGTCCCTCTCCCCCAGCAGACATTTCCCTCTGCAGCCTTGTGGCTGGCAGGAGTTTGCAGCCAGGGCCAGAGCTCTGCGAATGGAGTTTGTGCTGGAGATGAGGGCCGGGAGCTGGGAGGAGCCGCTGCTGCCGCCCGTCCCGGCTGTGCCAAGGGTTTTGTGATAAAAACGGGAAGCAGACTCCCGGTACTACAGTGATTTCAGCTTTATTGAAAAAGCCCTAAAGCAGGGGGGTCCCGGCTCCGACAGCCGCGGTCCCGGGCAGTACGAGCAGGAGGAGGCGGCAGGGCCGGGGCTGGGGCTGCTCCTCGGGCAGGGATGTTCCCGNCTGTCCTTGGTGCTGTCCTTGGGCAGGGACAGGGAGCTCAGGTTTCACCTGCACCACTGCATGCACAGCCTGCAGCAAGGACAGCCTGGCTGGAGTTTCACTCACCAGCTCCCTTCAGTGCCACAGCTGTGACATCTTGCAAAATATCCTCCCCGTGAGGCTGCCCCCCTTGCTGCACTGTGGGCCGGAGCTGTGGGCCAAGGCCGCCCTGCTCTGGTGTTGCTGCAAGATTGGACCTGAAGGAAGGGCTGGAGCTGTGCTAGGGGAGGTTTGGGTTGGAAATCAGGGAAAGGTTCTTCCCCCAGAGGGTGCCGACACTGCCCAGGCTTCCCAGGGAATGGGCACGGCCCCGAGGCTGCCAGAGCTCCAGGAGCTGCCAGGGGTGCCCAGGGTGGGATTGTTGGGGGTCTGTGCAGGGCCAGGAGCTGGATCAATGATCCCTGTAGGTCAGGATATTCTGCAATCCTCCCTCTCCCCCAGCAGACATTTCCCTCTGCAGCCTTGTGGCTGGCAGGAGTTTGCAGCCAGGGCCAGAGCTCTGCGAATGGAGTTTGTGCTGGAGATGAGGGCCGGGAGCTGGGAGGAGCCGCTGCTGCCGCCCGTCCCGGCTGTGCCAAGGGTTTTGTGATAAAAACGGGAAGCAGACTCCCGGTACTACAGTGATTTCAGCTTTATTGAAAAAGCCCTAAAGCAGGGGGGTCCCGGCTCCGACAGCCGCGGTCCCGGGCAGTACGAGCAGGAGGAGGCGGCAGGGCCGGGGCTGGGGCTGCTCCTCGGGCAGGGATGTTCCCGATGTCCGATGTCGAATGCACGCTTTGCTGGCCTGGATGTCCCCTTTTTATACAGTTTTTTGTCCTTTTGGATTTGTTCTTTGTTTGCATGGCGTTTGTGTTGATTGGTTCACATTCCGTCCAGGTTAACCAGGTTTGGTGTGGGGGCAGGAATGCCCTTCCCTCAGGTGAAATACGGTAACGTCAGTACCGTAATTCTTGTAGCTACACTTTAAAACCCCTTTTACAGTACAATAACCAAACCTTTTAACAGAATATGCTAAACATTATTAACTATTTTACAAGTGTCTAACCTGTTTATAACTCTGCATGGCAGGGAGCAACAGGTACCTTGGCAGGGTACCTGCCCTTTCCAGCCCTTTCTAGTGCTAATCAGCCACAGCTTCAGAGGGAGCTGGCGCTGGGATCTCTCAGAGGAGCTGGGGCTGCTCAGCAGCACAGCTTTGCTCGGTCTCTGATTGCCGTGGGGAGCCTGGGCTGGGCTGGCTGTGCCTCTCTGCTGTTGTGTTTGTCTTGTTTGATTCACTTGTTCGGAGAAAATTCTCCTCACTGGGGTGCTGACCTGGCTGTGCAGTGCTGGTCTGGCTATGGGTGCTGTCCCTGATCCTGGACAAATGACAGCACATTGTGCATCACCTTCCCACCCCCCATCGCCTTCTGGCTGGTTGGGATCAGCCTCAGATTGCTGAGAGACCTCCATGAGCAGTACCAAAACAGAATCATAAAATCAGAATGTTTGGGTTGGAAGGGACCTTAAAGCCCATCTTGTTCTATCCCTGCCATGGCCAGGGACACCTTCCACTATCCCAGGGTGCTCCAAGCCCATCCAGCCTGGCCTTGGACACCTCCAGGGATGAGGAACCTGTGCCAGGGGCTCCCCAGCCTTGCAGGAGGATTTCTGCAGCGTTTGTGCCTTTGCTGTGCTGTGGCTGCCTTGCCTGGCCTGCTCCAGCCCAGCTCTGGTTTTATCAGAGCTGTTTCTCTAACCCTCTGAGCTCTATCTGCCACATCCATGGTCAAAGGTGCCCCACAGACTGGATTTGCTGGTTAGCTGGTGTGAGCAAAACCTCTGGCCCACCTTGAGGAAAAATCTTCCCCCCTTTGCCAGCTGGGACTGCACCTGCAGAGTGAGGAGGGCATTGGGGAACCCCCTGTGCCTGTCCCTGTGCTGCTGCTCTGCATTTGAGATGCTGCTGTGCAGCACAGGAGGGTGGCCACATGCTGCTCCTCAGCCTGAGCTCCTTTGGGTGTTGTGGTCATGGTAAAATCAGTGTGACCACAGGGCTGGTCTGTTTTATCAGACCCCAGTGTCCAATTAAACACCAGCTCTGGAGTGGGTTTTACTAAGCCACACTTTCCCTGTAGCAAGCAGGGAGGGCTCAGCCTATTTTATTTTTCAGGAAGCGTGGATGGCTGCCTCTGTCCTTGTGCAGCTGAGCAAGGGCTCAGCCCTTCCTCCTTCCTCTTCCTCCTCATTAGTGCAGACAGGAGTTCTGGGCTCATTGTGCACAGCAGGTGATGTCAGTTGTGCTGCACACCTGGGGCAGGAATTAAACTTTATTTAATTCCACGTGCCTGTGTGAGGGGTGCAAAGTGGATCTTGGTTTTTTTGGGAGGTCCCATCCAAAGCCAGCCCCAGCACCCATCCAAGGGATTGGCTTTGTCTGTTGATTCCTGAGAGGATCCCATGGGGAGGGAACCTGTAATTTGAACACCCTCATCTTTTATTCATCCTCATTTAGTCTAAATGTCAAGTTTGGTTTTTTTTTTAATTGGGGAAATTCTCCTGTCTCTGTAAACTGTCCTTTTTGAACTACACCAGTGTCTGGAAATGGATGGCAGCAATTAGTATTCAGATGAAGGCATTCCTGATGAGCTTCTCTGCTGAATGTATTTTTTAATTGTGTTTAAAAAACACATTTTAAATTGTTTAAAGCCTCAGGGGTGATTGGCACCACCTGAGCTGTGGCATGAGGTGCTCCCCTCCATGGCTCACCTGTGTCCCCTCCCTACCAGGGAGCTTGTTGGTATTTTTCTGAGCTTGCTTGACCCCCAAAAACCAGCTGGAGAACTTCAGACCTGAACTTTGCTGCTTGTTCCTCCCCCAGCAGCATGAAAATCTCTCTGCCTGCAGCTCTGCCTTCCCCCGAGCTCTGCCAGCCAGAGCAGCCTGGCTGGCTTTCTTTAAATATAAAATCTTCTGTTCTAGGCTAAAAATTCTTCCAGGATTTATTTAGCCAGAAGAAATGGCAGCAGCCAGCTCTGTGTGGCCACTGACCCATGTCACATAGCTCCTCCAGCTGTCCCTGGAGCCCGTGTCCCCACGGCTGGGATTGCTGACATTCCCCGGCAGGCTGGGGAGGATGCTGCAGCCTCTTTGTGCCTGGCAGCCAGGAGGCTTTCCAGGAAGGCTCAGATGTTTAAAAAAATGAGCTTTTTTTCCTCTTTTTTTTTGCCTCACTGGCAGGATCATCTCTGTTTTTCCCAGGCCTGATATTCCTAGTTCAGCTCTGCCAGAACTACAGGAGCTGGGGAAGGGCTGCCCTGGGAAGGGAGGGATTTTCCTGCCATCCGCATTGGGAAGGGAGAGATTTTCCTGCCATCCACATTGGGAAGGGAGAGATTTTCCTGCCATCCACATTGGGAAGGGAGAGATTTTCCTGCCATCCACATTGGGAAGGGAGAGATTTTCCTGCCATCCACATTGGGAAGGGGTTTTTGCAGCTCAGTTAGGGCAGTGGAGCATTTCCACAAGGGAGTATTCATTCATCCCTCCCTGCTCAGGAATGCTCCCACTGCAGAAGCCACTGGCCCTGGCCAGGTCCCCTCAAGCCATCGAGATCCCAGCTCCTTTGGACATCTTCTCTTGGCTTCTTGCTCTGTGGAAAAACCCAACCAGTGCATGAAATCTGTGCCTTTGGCTCCTTCTGTGCTAGCAGTAACTCTTCCCAGCACCCAGAGATGCTGGCTGTGTCTGCCACGAGAGAACTGTTTTCCCTCTCGTGGAGAAATTTCTGGGTCCCTTGCTGTCACCTCCCCAGGTTCCTTGGTCCCCCTTGGCACAGGGGTGATTCCCACTGCTGCCCAACTTCCTGCTGGATTATTCCCCTCACATTTAACTCCACCTGATTTCCTCTTCTCTTCCTTTTTTTTTTCCCTCCACAGGTCCACTTTGATCAGTTTAAAGAAGCACTTATCCTCATCTTATCCAGAACCCTGTCAAATGAAGAGCACTTCCAAGAACCAGGTAAATACTGAAATTACCTAAACCAGTTCATTTTTGTTGGCAAAGCAGCTGTGGGTGGCTCTCACAGAAGAACTTAGAAGAGAAAGTGCTTTTTAGGTGCTGCCATCCAAGCAGAAAAGGCTGATCTTGGGAGAAAAGGTGTAGGGGTTTTTTTTTAGTTTTTATAGAGATGCGGTAATTGAGAGGTTCAAATAGAAGATTTATAAAAATAAAATATTTTATTTATTATTTGTATTAATGAATTTATATTTTAGTGTATTATTTATATTTTATTATTTATTATTATTAATTTTATTTATTCGTATTTATAAAGACAAAATATTTTATTTTATTATTAGTTTTGATGAAGGGTGAGAAATGGACTCTTCACAACTCCATTTCTCGCCAGAAGGGAGCTGAGGTTTGTTGTGGAACCTTGCACAAAGGTGTTTGCAGAGCCATTGGGTGTTTCTGTCCCATCCATCCCCATGATCTGACTGCCCAAGAGACCCAGGGTGGCTGAGCAGAAGCTGCACTCCCCCAGATGCTCAGGATGGCTCCAGGCTGGGGATGGGCTCAGCTCCCTCATCCCACACCCCTCCTGCAGCCCAGGGGTGCTGGAAGAGCACAGAGTTGTTTCCTCTGCCCAAGTGGTTCCCCAAGCTGATTTCTGCTGCTGGGGGTTTTCCCAACTGGGGCTGGTGTTGGATTTTGTTTTTGAAGTCCATTCTGTTTCCTTGTGTCTGAGATGAGCAGGGTGTAGGAAGCCTCTGTGGATTTCTCCCAGGAAACAGCCAGGCTGCTCCAGAGGTGTTCTTGAACAAGTGAAGCCCCTGAGAAACCAGGTTAGGGCTTGGCAGAGAATTCCAGGATGGTTTGAGGGGGAAGAGACCAGTGCCACCCCCTGCCATGGCAGGGATGCCTTCCACTGTCCCAGGCTGCTCCAAGTCCCATCTAGCCTGGCCTGGGACACTGCCAGGGATGAGGCTCTGTGTGTCCTCAGTGTTTTCCTTGCTTTGTTTCAGTGTGCCTTGAAAATGGGGCTTTTTAGGCTTTCCTTGGCAGGAAAATATGATTTCAGCTTCAGTGTTTTCCCCTGCAGCAGGGCCTGGGAGCACGGGGAGCTGTGGGGCCCCTGCAGCTCCAGCTGGTGCCACACCTGTATGTAAATCCCTAATCCTGTCTTTGGAGCAGCAGGGGAGCCAAATCCCCCAAGGAGAAAGCAGCTTAGCAAAGGGGGAGAGGGAATTCTCCAGGTTTCCTCTCCTGGAGCATCAGTCTCAGCTGGAGCATCCCACTCTGGAGAGAGCAGCCTGCCAGCAAAATTACAACTTTGCCCTTTAAATAGGCTGCAAAAACCACAGGGTTGGAGAGGTGTGATTTGATGGATTATTTTTATTTTCCACCTCTCATTTCCAAAGCTCTTTAATGCTTTGAGAGGGCTGATGGCAGCTCTTGCATCTGGCATTCCTTAATGGAACTTCCAAGTGCAGGGGCTCAGGGGGGAGCATCCCTTCCAGCCCCTTGGGAAGGAGCTGGCACAGAGCAGGAATCAGCCCCAGTGAGCCAGAACTAATCCAGCATTCTGCATTTATTGGGGTATCATATGGCTGAGAAGCTCCAGCTTGATTGAAATGTAAATAAATCTTGCAGAAACAGCCAAATTTGGGGTTATCACAGGGGAAATGACAAGTGAAGCTGGAGAGCCCTCCGTGGGGACACTCTTGTCAGAGTAGGGTTGGAGTGGCAGGAAATCAAAGGATGTGGGGTGCAGGTAGGGAGCCAGAGCCAGGCAGGCCTGGGAGGCATTTTATTTTTAATGCATTTTGACAGGTTGGTTAATGCCAAAGTCTTTGCTTCTTTTAATTTAGATCAAACTGGAGATTTGGAGAACAAGCTGCTTTGTGCTGTTGGTGTCAAACTGTCAGGGAGTGTGGAAATGCTGGTGTTCCAGCCCGCCCCAGGCTAGGGAAAAATTGAGTTAAGAGCTCTAAATCGTATCATTTAAATGAAAATTTAATTTGGGGGGGATTGGAGGAGGGGGGAGAAGCAGGGATTTTAAGGCAGTTTGCAGCATCTGGGAAGTTTGCTGTGGAAGGAAGTGGCTGTGATGGTTTTGTGCAGGGATTTGGGTGATGGGAAGGTCGCTGGGGAGCACTGGAGGCTCTGTGCTGCAGCCCCAGACAGCGTGTGTGACACGGCCAGGGGGATGCCACATCCTTGTCCCCATGGATCCATCAGCCCAGGGAGGAGGATTGGGCACGAGGACGGTGACAGGAAGGACATGGAGCTGTTGGAGGCACAGAGGGATGTGAGGAAAGGCTCAGAGATGTGGGGTTGCTCAGGCTGGAGAAGAGAAGCTTTGGGGACACCTCACAGCCCTTCCAGTGCCTGAAGGGAGCCAGAAAGAAACAGGGAAAGGGATTATCCACAAGGGGCTGGAGTGACAGGACAAGGGGAAATGGCTTTGAGCTGCCAGAGAGCAGGGATGGATGGGAGATTGGGAAAGAATTCCTCCCTGGGAGGGTGGGGAGGCCCTGGCGTGGCTGGGGCTGCCCCTGGATCCCTGGCAGTGCCCAAGGCCAGGTTGGACATGGGGGCTTGGAGCAGTCTGGAACAGTGGGAGGTGTCCCTGCCTGTGGAAGGAGATGATTTTCAAGGTCCCTTCCACCCAAACTGATTGTGTGACAGGGCTCTGGGATCCCAGGGGCTGGGGACAAGGAGCCAGAAGTGCTGCAGCTCCTGCAGAAGCAGCTGCTGGGGTTCCCTCATTTTGGGGGGAGCAGCAGGTGGGAGCAGCTGCTTATATAGATTTATATATTTATATATTCATTATCAGGGCAGCTGATAGATTTATATATTCTTTTTTTTTTTCTTGCCAAAGAGGCTGAATTCCCTTTGCAAAGGCAAGACTGGCAGGGAGGATGGTGCTGCTGGGAAGCAGCCCTGGAAACCAAGGCAGGCAGAGTTCCAGAGCTGCTGCAATCAGCTCTGTCCCCTCGAGGGTGTCAGTGTGGGGACACAGACCCAGCTGTGAACCAGAGCATCAGCTGGCTGGGCAAAGCCTGGCTCTGCTGGGAAGAGAGATGGGGAGGTTCCAGGAAAAGCAGAAAAAAAGCTTGAATGTGGTTTAAAATAATCGCTGTTTTAGCTCTTGAGATCTGTGGGACCGGGCTGGGTGCTGCTGCCACTGCTGCTCTTTGTCCGTGGGTCACTGGAGCAGTGAGGAGGGGCTTGGGGACAATAAAATACATGTAAGGAAGGGGAAAAAAATCAGTTGTGTAGGTGATTAGGGGAAAAAAAAATCAGGCTTCTTTCTCCTCCCCATTATAGCAAATAAAAAGTGTATGGAAGCTGGGCTAGGGAGGGATTATGGGGTGGAGTGCAGGATTACAGGAACACCCAGGAGAAATTAAAGAGCAGTTTGACGCCATCGTCCCCATGGTCACGAGGGTTTTGGGGTTTTTCCTTCCCCATCTTTTCCTTCTCTTTCTGGAGACAGCAGAAGTGCTCTCTAAAAGAAGGGGCTGGGGAGGGATGATGCCCTTGGGAAGGGCCCCAACTGTGGGAGAAAGGTTGTTCAGGTGGCTGCAACACTGGGGTAAAACCAGTGTCACAGCCCAGACAGGGGTGGCTGATGCCACAGAGTGGTTTTGGGTTAAAACCTGTTGATTTTGGATTGTGGTGACCCTGCCGCGACTCCTCTGAGCCTGAATTATGAAATAGGACTTGGAGGAGGTCAGACATACCTGGTGCCTCAGGGGATTAGGATTTAGCAGATCCTGGCTGCTGTGTGCTTTGCCCAGCAGTTGGAGCATCCTTCTCTTCCAAATCTTAAGCAGCAGAGAAATTAATTTCACCTCTCAGGGCTGGGATTGTGGGATGAGGGTCCTGCTCTAAACCCCCTTTTGTCTGCGCTGCAGGGCTTTGATGCCGGGCCCAGGGAAGGGCAGCCCCCCCTCCCTCCCCATCTGAGAGCAGAGCAGGATTTTGAAGTGACTTATCTGGAGCAGAAAGGCAGAAAATCAAGTGTAAATCTCCAGCCATGGAGACGTTTCAGTGCCGGGATGGACGGGGGGAGCAGGAGAGGGAATTGATGGTTTCTGTCCACGGCGCTTAAATCAGGGAGCTCTCGGGAAATGCAGACTTGGGGGGGTTGTTTCAGTTCAGGGGGCACTTGGAGGGCCAAAATCCCTCTGGGCAGTGGACAGGAAGGTGAGGGGCTTCTTCTCTCAGCCTCCTCCTCTTGCCCCTAGCCTGGGGGCAGTTCAGGGGGGCACATCAGACCCCAGTGTCCAATTAAACACCAGCTCTGGAGTGGGTTTTACTAAGCCACGCTTTGCCAAGGGCTGTAGCGAGCAGGGAGGGCTCAACCTATTTTATTTTACTCTTTTTTTTTCCCCCTTTCTTGGTGATTTGTCAGCCACACAACAGTGGGGGTCTGAGCAGCAGCATCTCAGCCTGCTCTTGGGGGGAGGAGGAGGTAGCAGAGCATCCTCTGCCCTGCTCAGGGGGATATTTGGCATTTTTGGGGCTCAGGAGCACCCAGGGCTGTCTCATGGGCATCTGCTTCAGTGAAAGGCTTGACTTTGACATCTCCCTCGTGCCCCTCCTGTGCCTCTGAAAGCACATGGGGGTTGAGCAGCTCTTTGCAGCTAAGGTTGGACTTGATGACCTTGGGGGTCTTTTCCAACCTTAACAATTCTCTAACCCTTCCTCCTCAGCCGTGGCTGGGAATGAGAACCTGTGCAGGTCTTCAGTGAATTTCCCGCTTTCAGGAAGTGTGGATGGCTGTTTTTTGCTTCTGTGTGTGCTCAGCATTCCCTAAATATTGGGAGTGGTGGGAACATCAAGGGCACCAGCTGCTGTACTCTGGGGGGTTGGCTTGGGAAAGCGGGAGATGGAGAGGCTTAGAGGATGCTGCAGGTGTGGGAGGTGTCTGTGTCCTCCTGGTTGAGAGGTGATGGTGCTGGAAAGGAGAGGGATTTGTGCTTGCAGGGATGGGGCTGCAGGATGTGATAAGGGAAGAGCTGTAACCCAGAGTTAACAAAAGCACCCTGGCTCTGGAAATGGGATTTCAGCCTGCCTGAGCTGGGATCCCCTCAGCAGCTGGGCTCAGGCACAGCTGGTTTGGAAGCTGGAGCAGACTTTGTTCTCCTCAAGCTGTGAAGGGTCACCTTTCCCTCTCGGGGATGCTCTCGAGCTTCACAGGTTTTTAATTACAAAAGGCAAACAAGCTCACCCGTGGTGCTCAGAGCAAAGAGAAGAGAGGGATCAGCTGCCAGCCTGCAGATGCTTAAAGCCCAAAAGTGGGGAGATGCTCCTGTTGTTCCTTTCCCGTGCTTGCAGGGGGCACAGCGTGGTGGCACTTGTGTTTCAGAGAGCCACAGAGCAGTTTGGGTTGGAAGGGACTTTGAAAACCATCTCATTCCAACCCCCTGCCACGAGCAGGAACACCTTCCACCAGACCACTGAATTTCCAGCTGCAGCCGTGGGTAAACACAGTCAGTGTGGCAGGGTTGGAAACAGGATCCTTGGGGAAATTCAGAAGGAAATTCAGCTGTAGCTTCACTACTGCAAAATTCCAGCTTCTTCCCCCTCCTCCATCTCTCCAAAGACAGATGGAGGTACAGCTCTGTCTTAGGAATAATAAAAATGATTTCTGAAGAAAAACAAAGCCCCCAGCCCTCTCTTGTGCGGGAGGGAGAAAATAACTGGGTGAATGAGTAGCCACAAATATTAGCATTTCAGAGAGAGCTGCTGGATGGAGATTGTTCACCACCGGGCGGGCTTTAATAGGAGTGATAAGGTTTGCTTTTGTTCTGGGGCTCTTCCTTAATCAGCCTGTCTCCTCCTGATTTTTCTATCGGTGCACTCAATCGCTCAACTTTCATGTGCCGAGTCCCAGCTGCAGCAAATCTTGTTAAAATGGCCTTGTTCAAACACGGGCGCCGGGTTTGTTCCCTAGAGCTGCACCGAGGCTGGATGGAGTGCGGGGCTGCAGGAATCAAAGAGCTCCTCAGCCTGTGTATTTTATAATTCATTGCATAGCTAAGTTGTGGAATATATTTTTTTTTCCCCTCTAACAAGCTTGAAGCCTTTTCTTCCATATCTAAAGGAATATTATCCGAGGAGGCATTTGGGTAAGGGGGTTTGGAGACCCGCTGCTGTCCTTTGTCAGTGGTGGAATATCTTCCCTGTGCCTTATTAGTATTGCACTCCTGCATTTCTTTTATATCAGAGCCCTCTGCAAATAAAATTTTCAAAAGCTGCTGCTCTTGCCACCGTGAGTGGTGGAAAATAAAAGATGATGGAGTCCTGGGGGGGTTCCAGCAGTCAGGTTTGCAAACACTGAAACAAAGTGTGGCACAGAGCCTTCCCCTAATTGAATCCCTGGTTAATTTGGTCCTTGGTTTAATTTGCCCCCTGCTCCAGACGTCGGAGGATTCTCACTGAAAACAGCCCAAAACGTGCTTATTTATTTTTTGTTTTGATCCTGGCCTGCGAGTGCTCCCGGATAATTCAGTCCCCAAAGGCAGGAGCTTGCTGGGGGAAGCTGGAGCCGGGGAATGTGGAGCCCCTGTAATTAGATGACGACTCCAAAGGGTTATTTAGATCTTGCAGTTGGCTTTGGCTGCTCAGCACAGGCTGGGACCTGCCCCACCGTCGCTGCATCAGCTGCTCCTGTCGGCCCCTGAGAGGCTCTAAACTTGCCCAATTTTTTTCCACTTGCCTGCTTGTTTGGGCATTTTTAATGGAGCTGAAATTCAAACCCACGGAAAGCAGCGGCGGCCGCCCAGGTGTCTGCGGGATCTGGAGACTTGAGCTGCCTCAGTGCAACCCTGTCCCTAATTAAACCTGCCTGGTGCTTCTGATGGAGGTTAGTGCAAGGAGGAAAGGCCTGAGGGACTTTCCATCCAAGGCTCCTGGCAAGGTTGAGGGGTTTTCCCCCCCCCATCCTGTTAACTTGATCTGGGAATTGGGGAAGGGTGAGGAAGAGGAAGATTGCACTTTGTGTCAGCTTTGTTTGGCAGGGAGCAGCACCAATTCTGACCATCAGGGTGAGGTGATGAGCACCAGTTCTGACCATCAGGGTGAGGTGATGATGATCCAGGCACGGAGCTGTTGCCGCTTGCCCACCGGGAACGGTGGCAGGAATTGGGTGCTCAAAATTCCCCCAACAAACCAGCCCTGAGAGAGCTCAGCAATCACATTCCTGATGTGTTTTGTGCTTGGCTTCCCCAGATTCCTCCCCAGAAGCACAGCCCAAGTACATCAAAGGTGGCAAACGCTATGGGCGCCGTTCCCTGCCGGAGTTCCAGGAGTCGGTGGAGGACTTTGCCGAGGTGACGGTCATCGAGCCGCTGAGCGAGGAGGCACATCCTGCACACATTGCTGCCAGCCAGGAGGTCAGCAGGGAGGGATGGCTGTTGGGGTGGCCTTGTCATCTCTGGGTGTGGCTGCTCAGCACATCCAAAGGGGGTTGGGGTGTCCCAGTGCCTTTACTGGCTGCCCTCCTTGCCTGTCCCTAGGATAGGTATTGGGGTGGCTGTGTCATCTGTGGACATGGCTGCTGCCCACATCCAAAGGGGTTGGGATGTCCCAGTGCCTTTACTGGCCGCCCTCCTTGCCTGTCCCTAGGGATCAGCCATGCCAGGCATGGCTCCTTTGCTCCATGTGCTGTGGGAAGTGGGGACGGAGCTGGGGTGACATTCTCCTGGCGCCGCTGGCTCCTGGCTGGAGCGTGGGCCAGCAATTAAGTGAGGGCTGAGCCTCTGCCTCCGTGGCTAATGAGGTGTGGGCTGGGAGCAGACGGAGCACGTCCACATCCATTAGTGCAGCTGCCAAAACACGGCCATGGCTCCAGCAGAAGGCATGGGGAAAAGGGGCGGTGGGCAGCAGAGCCCCACAGCCAGCAGCTGCTGTGGGACAGTGGCATCTAATTGCTCCAAAAATCCACATTCCTGGTTTTGTGCTCCGGATTTGTGCCAGTGCTTTCAGTCCCAGGATCTCCTCTTGCTTCCCCAGACAGGAAAGCCAGAGGAGTTGAGTGGTTGGGATTGGTGCTGTGTGTTAGAGCACAGCCACAGCAGCGTTTCCCCGGAGCTGGGCTGCTTCCAGCCTGCCCTGCTGTGCCAAGTATTGTTGATTCAAGAGCATGTGGTTGGAGTTTTTCCACTGGGAAGGAGAAGCACTGCTGCTTTCTCCCTCCTCTGTCTCGTGGCTTCACTTGGAGTTGGGAGCCCCTGCAGTTGCTGTTGTAGGGGACACCCAGCTCTGTGTGAGAAAGCAAGGAAGGAGTTTCCAACTCCCATGGTTTCAGTGTTATTCCTTGCAGCTGAGCTTAAAAATGATAAAAAAACCCCAAACCAACACGTCAAAGAAAAGCTTTTTCACCACTCCCAGCTGCTTTTCCCTGCTCCTGGTAACCTTTGCTCACCACCACAGGGATGCTCATCCATCTCTGGTGTTGGCCACATGGGCTGCCCTGACCTTGGAATCGGTGTTAATCCGCCCACACTCCCCAGGGAAGTGATGTCCTTGGTGGAAGAGGCTGCTCTGATCTTCCCCCTTGGTTTTAGTTGTCACGGAGGTGTAAAGGCTAGTCTATTAACAAGGTCAGTTAATTAACCCAGCTAGGGTGTAACTACGCTGTGCCCTGGGGGCTGGATCAGTCTCCTGCTGGGAATGCTTGTTGCACCTTTTGGCCTGCCGGGATGGTTAATTCCTTTGCAACTGGAGCAGAAAAACAGGCTGAACTTGTGAAATCCCTACTTTTCCATGCACACCAAGAGGATCTGCTTTGGAGATGCTGATAATGACTTGCTGGAAGGTGTTGAGGGGTCTCAGGAGAGAGTTGGAGGCTCCTGGTGCCCTGATTCCTCGGGCTTTGGCCCGGGAGCAGCCCTTGCCCAGCTCTCTGCTGCTGTGTGTACAAACACAGCTCGGGCTGTCCCTGCCCTGGGAACTGGGGCAGCATGGCTTAATTGGTGCTTGCTCCCAAGCAGTGCCAATTAAAAGGGCTCAGGCTGTGTCTGAGAGGTTTCCTTCCCTCCCTCCCTCCCCTGGTAAACACGAGGGGAAAGGCTGGAAGGCTGCTCTGGGATCAGCTGCCCAGGGAGGCTCTCTGACCTCCATCCCTAGGGGTTTTTCAGGTGCTGTTGGATGAGGTAATGAGCAGCTGGGTCTGGATTTGGCATTAACTCTGCTGTGAGTTGGGGGGTGCTGGTGGGACCCTGAGGGTTGCTCTGACCTGCAGGAGCTTGTCCCCATGGGTGCTGGCTGTGCTGACTTCCAGACCTCACTGGGGAGCATCCATCACCTCCCCTTGCCCAGCTGCTTGCTCTGCTCTGGGAGAGATCCCTCCTACTTTCAGGTTCAGGTTGGAAAGGACCCTAAAGCCCGTCTCATTCCAACCCTCTGCCATGGGCAGGGACAGCTTCCACTAGTCCAGGTTGCTCCAAGCCCTGGCTTTGAGGTTTTAGAATCTGCTGGCACATCCCGGTTCTGTCCCTTCAGTGCCACTTGCTCCCATGCTCTGTGTGTTTGCTTCTGCACAGAATTGTTTCCAGCGTGGCCTGGCATTGGGAGGCTCGGGTTGGAACTCCTGCTTTTGGGTCCTGGATGTGAGCCTCCCAAAATGGGACTGCCCTGGAGAGCCAGGATTTGTGAATAATAGCTCAGGACAGTTCCTGCTCCCAGAACAAGCGTGTGACTGGTGCTTTGGAGCTGGAGGCACCTGGCAAAGCGAGCTGTGGGGGTTTGACAGCTTTTTTTGGGTCTCTACTGAGCACAGGGAGCCGCTGCGTGGACCTGGGAAGAACCAAATCCACCAGCGCTGGGGCGAGGGCTCACCTCGCGCTCCTGATCATCATTTTAATTAGCACTATATTCCGGGCGGGAACAAAGGTCTGTGCGGCTGGAGCAGATGGCAGGGGGGAGAGGTGGCCCGGCACACACGGCTGCACGAGCTGCAGATGCCGCCCGGCCCCGCTCCGCAGCATTCACAGCTCCATCTGCTCCGGGCCGCCCCGCACGCGTCTCCCCGGGGACAGCGCAGTGCTGGCACCCCCGCGCTGTGACCCGTGGCCAGCTGTAGCCCTGCCGGGGCTAGGGGACAATGAGTGCCTGACGTGGGGATGGCCCGCCCGCCCCGGCCCCTCTTTGTCCCCTCGCTGTGGTGGCCGAGCCCGAGCCCCCGATCACACAAAGGGAGCCCGAGCCCTCGGCAGGGAGGGAGGGAGGGGAGGTCACACGAACACCCCGGGGTCGCTGCAGGGGTTGCCAGCCCAAAACCCCCGGGCTTTGTTCAGCCTCTTAGGGTTGTTGGTGTTGATGGGGTTATTGTGGTTTCACAGAATCCCAGAGTGGTTTGGGTTGGAAGGGGAGCTGAAAGCTCATCCCATCCCAGCCCCTGCCACCTTTCACCATCCCAGGGTGCACCAAGCCCTGTCCAGCCTGGCTTGGGACACTTGCAGGGATGGGACAGCAGCAGCAGCTTGTGTGGTTTTGCTGAAATTAAAAAGTGCTGAAAGTGCTTGAAGTGAGGAGGTCTGGTGCTCAATTAATCTGATTCTATATAAAAGTGTGCATGTTGCTTACGCAAAAAAACTTGGACACAGAGGATCTGCCTTCTGAGC
This sequence comes from Irena cyanogastra, assembly GCA_013397155.1. Lineage (NCBI taxonomy): Eukaryota > Metazoa > Chordata > Aves > Passeriformes > Irenidae > Irena > Irena cyanogastra. The sequence continues at coordinate 113,592 of VWZV01003983.1, forward strand.
GTCGCTGCCAGGTTGCCCTCAGTGTCCCAGCTGTCCCCAAGGACGAGGATGGGTGGCTGCAGGGTGATATCTCTGGCACCCAAGCCGACCCTCTCCCTGCACAAAGTTTTCTGCATTTTCAGATGGCAATTTCACAGAATCCCAGAATGGTTTGGGTTGGAAGGAACCTTAAAGCCCATTCAGTCCCACCCCTGCCATGGGCAGGAACACCTTCACTGTCCCAGGCTGCTCCAAGTCTTGTCCAGCCTGGCCTTGGGCACTGCCAGGGATCCAGGGGCAGCCACAGCTGCTCTGGGCACCTGTGCCAGGGTTCTGCCATTCTCTTTTAAAGAGCTTCCAGTGATGGGGTTTAATGGCACCTGTTGCCTCAGCTCCTGCTTTTTGTCCCTCGTGGGATGTTGTGATGCTGTGGCAGGGAAGGGCCCTTGCCTGGTCCAGCAGCTGAAACGGGAACAGCAGCAGAGCTAAAAAAAGCCCAGTGCCTTAATTCAGTTTCCATGGTAACGTTGTAGATTAATGGCTTTTAGCTGTAATCTGAATGAGCTGTATTGAACTTTTCTGTGATGATTTAGAGCCTCTTTATGTCCTGGGTGACTTTGACTCCAAATCCATCAGTCACGTGCGGGCAGAAGTATCCACTTGTACCACTGCAGGAGCGACATCTGCCACTGCTAAACCAGGAGTTAATGTTGTGGAGCATCACGTGGGAGTAAATACCCAGGGCTGCTACAAGGGTGGCAGGGATGAGACAACATGTAGTACATGAGGAAATCACCTTAAATGCTGTGCTTTTGCTCCTGGTGCTGCCTGAGCTGATGGGATGATGCCAGAGGGAGCAGCATGGTGTAAGACCACCAGAGAGTGTTTGTTTTTGTTTGTTTGGTTTTTTTTTTCCTCTGTTAAGCTCAGTGAAAGGCTTGTTTACAGCACAGCTCTCTCCTGATACAGACCTGCACTTGGTGGAGGAGGTTTGAGTTTGGCTTGGCAGAGTGTAGGGCAAAATAGGGGAAAATAAAGTGCTGGAAGGAAAGGATAACCCAGCTCTGTGATCTTCCCTGCATCCCCATCCCCTCGACCATGAATACCTCAAAGAAAAGCAGCATGGTTTGCTCGGGGGGCAAACTTCTCCCTGGCTCCCCAGACCCTGCCAGGCTCTGATCTGTCCCCTCCCCTGGGTCATTTCTGGGGCTTTGGACATCTCTTCCCCACCGGGGAGCTGCACGTGCTAGAACAAGGCAGGATCAAAGAGCCCTGGCTCCCCAGCCCAGCCTGCAGGGAGATGAAAGCCTGGCAGCGTTGCTGGAGCCCTGCAGCTCCTTGGATGCTGATCCCAGAGTCTCTTTCATTCAGGGGATGTCTGGCAGTGAATAACTCAGGAACCTTTTGTTTTCTCCCCAGCACTGGAAGGCGCGAGGCAGCGAGGAGTACGAGGCTGAGGGTAAGAGCAGGGAGCAGCACCTGGGTGTGCTCATTCTCATTTCAGCTTTGAAGAGGGGTCAGAGGAGCACCTGGAGAGGGGCTCTGGGTGTGTGGAGCATCCCAGCCTGGCTGCTGCAGAGCTTGGGAAGGTGCAGCTTGGGCATCCCCCAAACTGGGGATGAAAGCTAAGGCAGGGCACGTCTTGTGCCCTCTGCCCTCTTCATGCTGCTGTGGGTGTCCCTGGTGTCCCTGACCTCTGTCTTGGTCCCCACTCCTGCCCCGGGGGGCTCTGGCTGTAGTGGAGCCTGGTGTGCACTAGATGTCAGCAGGGGCCAGTCATTAAATGTTCCCTAATTGTCACAGGATTATAAAATCCTGGAATGGGTTGGAAGGGACCATAAAGCTCATCCAGTCCCATGGGCAGGGACACCTTCCACTATCCCAGAGTGCCCCAAGTCCCATCCAGCCTGGCCTTGGACACTCCCAGGGATGGGAAATTTCTCTGGGCAGCTTGTGCCAGTGTTTTACCATCTTCATCATCAAAAAACTTCCTTTTAATTACATCAGCACCTCTTCCATATTTCAGTTGCTCTCTAACCCCTTCCCCATCCAGAAGGGCCAACTTTTTTCTCCTGAAGCTGCTTTTCCAGCCCCAGGAGGTGGCCTTGCAGCTCTCTTGATCCCATAACTGCCATGGGGAGGAGGAGTCCCTTTTCCATCTATGCCAGCAGCAGAGCTGTCCTTCCCTGGCCACCAGCCCATGTTGGCCATCAGACTCATCCACATTCCCAATGATTCTGCTGGCCACAGTCCCAGCTGCACCCGCTCAGGCACTGGGAGTCCCCACCCCTGGAGGGATGAAAAGCCAGGTGGATGTGGCACTTGGGGACATGGGTCAGTGGTGGCTTTGGCTGTGCTGGGGAACAGCTGGACTCAATGATCTTAAAGGTTTTTTCCAACCTCAGCAATTCCACGACCCTGTGGACACGAGGCTCCTTCCCCTGGTGGCACAAGTGAGGGAAATGCTGAGCAGAACCTTCTGCCAGAGCCTGATACTGCTGGCACCGGTATCCAAACCCCAAAACCCAAAGTGAGCTCTGAGTAGGATGACCTCAGACAAAGGATCCCTTGGGATCTGCAGGGCCAGGAAGGAGCTCTGCCTACTGCAGCAGCAGGTCCCCTGTGGGGGTGCAGAACCCCCAGACCTTCTGCTCCTCACTGCAGACACCGGAGCAATCTCCCCCGTTTCCAGGACAGCTGCGCTTCTGGAACCCGGATGACCTGAATGCCTCCCCTGGCACCTCTCCGAGCCCAGACTGGATCGAGGAGAAGCTTCAGGAGGTCTGTGAGCACCTGGGGATCACCAGGGATGGCCACCTGAACAGGAAGAAGCTGGTTTCCATCTGTGAGCAGTACGGGCTGCACGCGGTGGCCGGGGAGGTGAGCGACTGTGTCCCCCCTCTGCCCCACCTGGGCTTTGGTGTGGGCCCCCAAATCCCTCCTGGACTCACCACAAGCACAGGTGGCTACTTGCAAAGGGGTTTCCAGCTCCAGCTGCTGGTCTTCCAGCGAGGTTTTTGGTCCCAAACCATCAGGCTGTGCTGTAGGAGAGGGCAGCTGGCAGCCTGAACCGTGGTGTGCGTGTCTCCTCACGCCATCACAGGGTGAGCTGGAGTTTAAAAGCATGGCTTGGATTCCAAGCATGTCTCCTTAATCCTAGGAATCTTCTAGCTAGACAGCAAATATGAGTTAAATATTCATAGGTGATGAATTTGACTTTGTGAAGGCCTGTGGGCTGTTTCTGTCCTGCAGCAAGAGTCCATGAGAAAATGAAATCTTTAACAACAACAGAAAAAAAAGGCTCTTGTCAACTTAGGATTTAGTTTTATTAAAAAAGTCAGATTTTTTGCATCTTAAGATAACATGGCTTGTATTAATTTCCTCCACAAAACATGTTCCTGAGCAGGTATTCCTTTGCAGCATCCACAATGAAATGTTTTCAGGCTATTAAGGCAGAAAATGGAAAAGATAAACTGTAGACAAAGAAATAGTGAGGGACTAATCTGAACATCTCCAGTCCTACTTTTGAAAAAGCAGCGTGCCCTGAAGCGTCAAACAGATTTATGATAACCTTGCAGTGTCTTAGGGGTTCTTTTTGCCTGGTCACTTCAAGCTGCTCAGGGTTTGGCATCTGTCTCAGTACCTCGAGCTGAATTCCTGAGGTTGCACTGCCTCAGGAGCAGAATGAAATGAGGTTTTTTTTTTCCTGCTGCCTCATTAAACAGCAGCTCCAAGATGACCAGGAGCTTTTTTTTATGGTATATATGTGCCTGCAATTTTCCACATGGAGAATATGGAAGTGTGTTAGGCTGATGTAGCAGGTAACTCTTGCTTTGCTCTTTTTGGAGCCTTGGGAATAGGATGTTTGCTCTGTGCCAGATTTTTTTTGGCCTTTTACATGATTTCTGTCTCCTTGCAGGTGCTTGAAGAGGTGCTCCATAACCTGGAGCAAGATGGGACCATGAGCATAGAGGACTTCTTTTATGGCCTGTTTAGAAATGGGAAATCTCTCACACCTTCAGCATCGACTCCATACCGGCAGCTGAAGCGGCACCTCTCCATGCAGGTGAGGAAGTGAGAGGTGAATCCTGGGCTAAAGGGAGCAGGAGAATTCCTCAACAATTCCCACCCAGCTTGTCTCCTCCTCTTCCTCAGCGTTTGTCCCTGCAGGGGCAGCAGTGAGGCAGGAGGCAGGAGGTGGTGGCAGTGAGCTGCTGCATGCCCTGCTCCAAAAGCAGATTTCAAATTCTCGCTCAGAAAAAGCTCGTTTGGGGGAGCTAAAACACAGACCCACCCTCATGGGAAAGGGGATGTGGCTCTTCTTTGATGTTTTGTGGCTTGGAGAGGGCTCTGGCAACCTGTGGAGTGCAGTAGTAGAGCCTTGTAGAATTCCAGGGCGGTTTGTGTTGGAAGGGACCTTAAAGCTTGTTCCAACCCCTGCCATGGGCAGGGGCACCTTCCACTATCCCAGGGTGCTCCAAGCTCTGTCCATCCTGGCCTGGGACACTTCCAGGATGGGGCATCCAGTATGAACTGGGTGCAGGGGGAAGCACTGCTGGGATAGGCTAGGGACATGCAGGTCCCACATCTCTACTCCAATTTTTGCTTTTTTTTCTGAGAGTTTGAAATCTGCTCCCTGTCCTTGCCTGGGAGCTGAGGGCTCTACCCAAACCACTCTACAAGTGCTCCTTGCAGCTGTTTTAGGGAAAGTGACATTCCAAACCAAAACTGAACAGTGGGAAACCCTTCTGGAGCCTTGAGGCCAGCTCTGAAAAACTGCTCTTCCTGGGATTTATTTTAAATCCCAGTGCCTGCTTGTGCCCCGGTGCCGTGAGGTCAGCAGCGATGCTCCCAATGGGGTTTTGTTTGGCAGGGAGGGAAAGCAGAGCTTAATCCTTAATCTCTGGAGCAGTGCCATTGCTAAAGCTCTGTGGGCTCTGCCTTTGCCCTGTCCCACCCTCATCCTCTCTCACAGTCCTTCGACGAGAGCGGGAGGCGCACGACCACGCCCTCGGCCATGCCCAGCACCATCGGCTTCTCCCTCTTCTCCAGCCTGGATGATGGGATGGGCTACGGCTGCGTGGAGGGGGTCCTGGACTGCTGGCACCAGGAGGGCATAGAGAACAGCCAGGAGATCCTCAAGGTAACCCCCAGGTGCATCTCACCCCTGGTTTTATGTGTATTTTCTCCTCCCTGTGTTGGATGCTGAGTTATTTTTTTCCTTTCCAAAGCCCCTGGTTTTTCCTCCTTTAAAACTTACCACAGAGAAGCTGTGGTTGTTCCATCCCTGGAGGTGTTCAAGGCCAGGTTGGACAGGGCTTGGAGCAACCTGGACTAGTGGAAGGTGTCCCTGCCCATGGCAGGGGGTGGAACTGGATGATCATTAAGATCTGTTCCAACCCGAACCATCCTATAATTCTATAAAAATTCCCAGTGCTAATGACAAGAATTCTGTGAAATTTCCAATCATTTCCATTATGGTGCGTCCCAGATAACAAGAAGCTAATGATAAAAGTACCCTGTGATTTCCAGCCTAGCTTGAAGAGGTCACCTACATTTGTTAGAAAGCAATTTAATTCCTTTCCCTCCCTGAATAGCTGCACCTGCAAACCTCTCAGCACTGGGGTGACCTGAATTACTGCTTGTGCTGAGGTGGAGGACAGCACTTGAAACCCTGCCCAGTCCTCAGTGTTCCAGTAGACAGAGTAAAAGGCTGATGGGGATGAAATCAGGTACCTGAATAAATCCATCCCTGTCCATCTCGTTAGAAGCTGTGGGTGGGAGAAGATAATTCCATGTCACCATCACTGGATTCCCAAGAGGATGACTCTGATTCTCCTGGCTTTTAAATATCCATGTGGATAGAGAGCAGCCAGGCTGGAATAACCTCTGCCGTGGCTCAGGATTTAAAACCCACTTGTCACCTTGCACTGTTTGAGAAGGTGCAGATTCACCAGATTTGCGTCCACCTTCGTTTTGTTCCTTCCCACTGGAAAATTGCTTTGTATTGGTGTCACTGGGGTGGTTTCTCCAGTGTCTGCAGTGTTTCAACCCCACCACAAGTGCTTTGCTTTGTGCTCCTGCAGGGCTAAGTTGAATCATTTAGATTGGAAAAGTCCAGCTGTCAGCTTATCCCTTGTTCACCACTAAACCCCATCCCCAGGTGCCACATCCATATGGGTTTTGAACACTTGCAGAGAAAGAAAAGACCTTTCTTCAAGGCTTAGAGCAGCCTGGGATAGTGGAAGGTGTCCCTGCCTGTGGCAGGGGGTGGGACTGAATGACCTTTAATGTCCCTTCCAACCCAAACCATTCTGGGATTTTACAAAATTCCAAGCAGCTGCTGATGATAACTTGCTTTCTTAAGAGGTGGGATCCTCACCATCGAATCCTTCCTGCAGGGCTGCTTTTCTGTTGCCTCTGTTGCAAGAGCTGGTTTAGTTTGACGGGAACATCCCCAACCACCTCCTTGCAGCAGCTGATCCATGCAAAGTCCGGCCTCGTTAGATCCTGCAGGGAATTAATGCAATTCATCAGTCCTGGCCTTAATTTCCTGTTGGCCTTGCAGCACAACCAGGACACTTCCCCTCTGCACAGCTGGCAGCAGCTCTGTTGTAGGGAGGTGGCAGAGCTGTCTGCTTTATTGCCCTTGGGGTGTTTGTGACAGATTAATTAGCCAGCAAAGATCTCTTCTGAGCCTGCTCGTTCTGTCCTGTCAATCCCTGCACAAATGTCTCCAGGCTGCTGCAGGAGCTCACCCTGCTCACAGGACTCGTTTCCACAGGCTCTGGACTTCAGCTTGAATGGGAAGGTGAGGAAGCTCACCCTGCTCACAGAACTCGTTGTTTCCACAGGCTCTGGACTTCAGCTTGGATGGGAAGGTGAACCTGACGGAGCTGACACTGGCACTGGAGAATGAGCTGCTCATCACCAAGAATGGGGTCCACCAGGCAGCCCTGGCCAGCTTCAAAACTGAGATCAGGCACTTGATGTGAGTCACAGGGATCACTGGATGTGCTGCTTCCTGCTCTGCTCAGCCAAGCAGGGGCTGAGGGAGCAGCTGAGGGATGGTGGTGCTGCCAGGGGCACTGGGAGGCTCAGTTCTCTGCTGGAGTGCTCAGAAACTTCCAGCTGTATCTTTTGCCTGGGAAAAAATACTCAAACCTCCAAGGATTGCAGAAAGATGTGGTTGAAAAGTAAAAAATGGAAGCAGCAGGCTGTTCCCAGTCTGGGAAGGGTCTGGGAGTGGTCACTGCTGTCTGCAGTGGTCACAGATGGACAAGGAATGCCCAGCTGAGGGCAAAGGCTGATGGAGTTTATCAGTACCTTTAATCCAAACTGATTCAGGCATTGCAGAGGTTCTGCCCTGTGGTAGATGTGGCGGTGAGGTACAAACCCACTGTAAATCCCAATGTTTTTCCTTTGAAAGTCAATACAGTCTGACTTTGTGCTGGACTCACTGTGCAGGTTTCTCTATTGAAAAAGAAGGGTCCAGGGAAACCTCAGAGCTTCTTCCAGTGCCTAAAAGGGCTCCAAGAGAGCTGGAGAGGGACTGGGGACAAGGGATGGAGTGACAGGACACAGGGAATGGCTTCCCACTGCCAGAGGGCAGGGATGGATGGGATATTGGGAAGGAATTCCTGGCTGGGAGGGTGGGGAGGCCCTGGCACAGGGTGCCCAGAGCAACTGTGGCTGCCTCTGAATCCCTGGAAGTGCCCAAGGCCAGGTTGGACAGGCAGCAGCCTGGGGCAGTGGAAGGTGTCCCTGCCATGGCAGAGGCTGGAATAAGAGGGTCTTGAAGGTCCCTTCCAACCCAAACCATTTCAGGATTTGAACTGTGGGGCTGGACCATAGCTGAGGGTCTCAGGTGTTGAGGTCTCAGGATCTGTGGGGACACCAAGACATGTCCAGAGCTATTTGGGTACAGGTTCAAATCCAGTGACTAAATGCAGTTGATGAGACCCTTGGAGACCCTTCCAAGCTTCTTCCCTTCAAATCCCCTTTTTGGGGGAGCAATGAGGGCTGACCTAATCCAGGCTGGCTCTGCTCTGCCCAGGGAGAGGTTTGACCAGGTGGCCAGGGAGAAGGAGAAGCTGCGCTCGGACCTGGAGAAGGCAGAGAAGCTGAAATCCCTGATGGCCTCGGAAGTGGACGATCACCACGCCGCCATCGAGCGCCGCAACGAGTACAACCTCAGGTAGGGCACCTGCACCATCCCTCCTCCCTCCTCCTCCTGGGCAGCGCTGCAGGGACTTGCTGGCCCCCCAGCTTCACCCCCAGCTGTGTTTGTCACCCTCCTTCTCTGATGAGCTGCTGTCCCCCTTGGCAGGAAGCTGGATGAGGAGTACAAGGAGCGAATCGCCGCGCTGAAGAACGAGCTGCGCAGGGAGCGGGAGCAGATCCTGCAGCAGGCCAATAAACAGAGGCTGGAGCTGGAGCAGGAGATGGAAAAGCTGAAAACAGATGAGAACTACATCCGAGACCGCCTGGCCCTGGCCCTGAAGGTGACGGGGACTGAACACAGCTGGGATTTCCCCCAAAAATACCCAGGGATGCCCTGAGACAGGGGAGTGGCTCTTGCAGTGTGGTCCATTTTGAAAGGATGAGTTATGGGCTATGTTTAGCTGGCCAAAAGTCATTTAAGCAGCAAGACAGAGGCATGTGCATGAGAATTGGTGTTTGGGGCACCTCCATGGGTTGCTCATGGATTTCAAATCTCTGCTGCCATCAAGTGCAGAGTGTGTGTGTGTGTATGGCTCTCAGATGAACTGTCAAGCCAGGAGATAAAACATCTTGATCAAATTTAAAATCCTCTTTTAAAAACAAACAGCCTGTCCAAAGCAAACTTGCTGTTAAGCCCTTAGATAATTTATCAAAAGTCCAATGTTCACACTTGCTGTGGCAGGAGTGGGTTATGTATGGATGGATTCATAATTCCTGTCATCACCTGAAACTTGGAGCAGTGTTATGCTCTGGCTTAATTGGGAGTTACCCTTATTTTGATGACAACACATTCTGATTTTTTCTTCTCCAAGTGCTGATCTGTTGTGGGGTTTTTGTTTGGTCCAGGAGAACAGCCGCCTGGAAAATGAGCTATTGGAAACGGGAGAAAAACTGGCTGAGTGTGAAAGTCTGGCAAGCAAGCTGCAGAGGAACTTGGAAAATGTCCTGGCTGAGAAGGTAAATCCTCCTTTTCCCAGTGGGGTTTCAGAATTAAATCATTTTTAAGTTGCTACATTCCAGCTGCCAGTTTAACTTTTAGCCAGAGGCTTTTGGGGTCTCTATCCAGATTATCCAGGCACAGCCTGCCTTGGTGACATGGACTGCCTTCCAACTAAGGAAAACACAGATATTCCACCTTAGCTGTAATTTTATTCTAATTAAAGCAGGGAACCTTAGATTGAAGCAATCATCCTGCAGATCTGCAGGGATTTTTTTTTCCCCCAGCACAGAGTTTTTAATAGGCCCAACTTGCAGGTCCTTTCCAGGGAAGATGATGCAGGAGGAGTGAGGTTTTACATGGCATTGCTGCTGGAATTAGGTGAAAATCGAGGTGAACAGCTGTTCATGGCTGCATTTCATTAAACTTTCAGAATATCAGCTTCTCCAAAGCTGTTTAAGTTTGTGCAGCCATAGCCTAAAGTTCATATATTGGCATTTCCAGCCTTCTTTAAAGCTTGGAATTATTTACCTATGCTGAGGTAGAAAGCTGTGATCTGGAATCAGAATGAGCATGAGAGCTGTGCTAGATGGCAGACAGGTGTTTTGGGGAAGTTACTCATTCCCTGCTAGGAGAAAAGCAGGGTTTCTTTATTTAAAATAAAAATCCAGAGTGCAGGCTGCAGGACTGCTTGGGATGGCATCCATGCTGTCCTGAGCAGGGCTGCTGGCTGGGTGGATAACTGGATGTTCCATTGCTGTGTTCCAGTTTGGTGACCTGGATCCCACCAGTGCAGAGTTCTTCCTGCAGGAGGAGAGGCTGGCCCAGATGAGGAGTGAGTACGAGCAGCAGTGCAGGGTAAGTGGAGCTGAGTGTGGCTGGTCCTGGCTCCTGTGTCCACCAGGAACATCACAGAACCATTTAGGATGGAAAATCCCTCTCAGATTGAGTCCAGCCGTTCCCCCAGCACTGCCAAACCCTGCATTAACTATGTCCCCAAGTGCCACATCCTCACTGCAAACAGCAGCACGAGGCAGGTTGGAAAGTTGATTCCCACAGAACCAACTGGCTGAGCTGAGAGAGTGAGGTTGGGGTGGGCTGGGAGAGGGTCCATGGAGCCCTGTGAATTCAGAGTTGCAGGAACTTAGAGGAGAAATAAGATATGTCCACATTCTGCTGGTTTTCAGACCAGAAATATTTTTTAAAAATTAACCTGAGAATAGAAAGTTTGCTTTCTCCTCTGTCTTGTGTACTTAAAAGACTTTAAGGTGAGCCTGCAGATTTTCTATTTACACGTCCACTTTCTGATATCTGCAGAGGTATCAGCTCATCTGTTGCTCAGAGAAGCTGTGGCTGCCCCTGGATCTCTGGAAGTGTCCAAGGCTGGGTTGGACAGGGCTTGGAGCAGCCTGGGACAGTGGAAGGTGGCAGGGGGTGGAATGGGATAATTTTTGGAATCCCTTCCAATCCATACCATTCTGTTCTGCAGGATCCTTTCCATTCAATAAAGGGCTGCCTTTGCAAAAGGCTGTTGGATTGGAAACAGCATGGCTCTCTTAGGAAGCTGCAGTTTAAAAGCAAAAATTGTCTAGAAATAGGAGTTGAATTGATACTTCTCCATCTGCAGCTGATTTTTCTACTTTTGAGGATGGCAGAAATAAATCAGTACTCAAGGTTCACTTCCTGGGCCTTTGAGACCTGCAGGATTCTGTGTTTGCACATTCAGGGAGTTGTTTTCCTCAATAACTGCTGTTCCTGGAGTGGAGTGCACAGCTCTTGGCACAAACCCTCGGGATGTTCCTCTGGCAGGCGGGAGGAAGGACCAGATGGTAAATGCAGTAATGAGGGGATCTCTCTTCTAATTTGATCTTTTGATTCTGATTTGATTTTTCAAGTAGATGGTGTTTGAGGAGGCATTTCCCAACTGTTTGGAAGTGTTACTAAAGCTGCTTTTTAATGAAAGGTCACAGGAAGAAGGAATAAAGGGAAAACTCCTGGAGCGTGTTACACCTGCACCTTTGAGAGTTGGGTGTTGTAGAATCATCAGAGAATTCCAGAATGTTTTGGGTTGGAAGGGACCTTAAAAACCATCTTGTTCCACCTCTTGCCATGGGCAGGGACACCTTCCACTGCCCCAGGGTTCTTCAAGCCCTGTCCAACCTGGCTTTGGACATTTCCAGGAATCCAGGGGCAGCCACAGCTTCTCTGGGAATTCTATTCCAGGGCTTCCCCACCCTCCCAGCTAGGAATTCCTTCCCAAAATCCCATCCATCCCTGCCCTCTGGCAGTGGGAAGCCATTCCCCCTTGTTTGCCTGTGACACTGTGGGTTACTGATAAGTCTTTCTGTGCTGTAATTCCCACCTGAATGTCCTGGGTGGGACTGGGTCAATTGCTCAGCAGCCTTGGTTCCTTTTCACTCAGCTTTTTTTGTTGCCCTCCCTCTCAGGAGCTGCAGGACCAGATTGATGAGCTGCACTCGGAGCTGCAGGTGTACCGTGCCCAAGGCAAAGTGCTCAGGCCTGCCCTGAAAAATTCCTTGTCAGAGGAATTTGACATGGACATGAAGAGTCATGGCAACAGCGGGATTGAGCCTGACCAAGGTAAAAAAATCCCTCCTGGAGGAGTGAGATCTGGGCTGCAGGTGTTGATAACATCTTGGAGGTCACTCCATGAAAACCTTGCCAGTGAGCCTTGGTCACCACCTGTAGTTTAATGTTAATTTGGACTATGACTGCTGAACCAAATTTGAAGCTGAAATTAAAGTTTGCAGTTACTTGGCTGTGTTTGTGGTGGGAATTTGAGAGCTGCCAAACAAATTTGAATTGATGAAATAATTCTGTTGAGAATTACATATATGTATTGTATAATTAATGTTTTTATAGTTATATAAATTATTACTCAATTACTATTTCTAAAGGACTCGGTTCAGAAGACTGCAACCCATTAAATATGAGCATAGAGGCAGAAATGGCCATTGAGCAGATGAAGGAGCAGCACCACAGGGATCTGCATCACCTCAAACAGGAGCTTGAAGACACAGTAAGTGTTGGAACGAGATGGTCTTTAAGGTCCCTTCCCACCCAAAGCAATTTGGGATTCTATGATCCCAGTGAGAAATAAAGCTGAGCACTTGTGCAGTCTTTCTAGGGAAATTAATACAAGATGCTGAAGTGTAAATCAAAATATTCAGTAGAATGAACATATAAAACTAGATGGAAATATTGAGGAAAACATCCCTGTAGAACATTCTGTGGAAAGTGAATGAATCTATCCTGTTTTCCCTTCTGTAGGTGAGCCATTATGAAAAGCAGCTGGATGAGGCAAAAGCCTGCTGGGAAAAGGAACAAGAGGATACGAGGCAGAAGTGTGCTGAGGAGATGAATGTCATGGAAAAGCAGATCACTGGCCTTAAAAATCAAATAGCAGAGCTGCAAGGAGAGGCAGCAGCGCTCAGAGAGCAGCAGGAGAAGCTTGACTGTAAATACAAAGAGGAGAAAAACAAATTACAGATGCACTTCGATGAGGAGAAAGCCAATCTGCAGGAACTGCTGAGGCAGGAGCATGAAGATGATGTCAGGGCCAGACTGGAGCAGGTGAATGAGAAGTTCAGGCAAGAACGAGAGGAGCTGCTCCAGAACAGTGTCTGGGTAGAAGAAAAGATGAGAGTTCTGGTGCAGACCCTGCAGCAGGAGAAGGGGGAGCTGGAATGTGGCTTTCACGAGCAGCTGAAGAGGCTGGCAGAGGTGCACGCCCTGGAGAAGGAGGAGCTCCAGGAGGAGCTGCTGAGGAAGCACGAGCAGGAGCTGGAGGAGGAAAGGTGAGTGTCACCTCTGTGGGGACAGTGCTGGAGCAGCATGGTCACTGGGGTGCACCTAGTGCAGAAACACTTCCCTGATGGGGAATTCCAGGTGTCCTGGCTGTCCAGTGCTGTTCCTGCTCTGCTCCACAGCACTGGGCTGCTCTCCAGGGTTTTTTCCTCTTCTGACCTTTCTCAAGCAGATTTAGATTCATTTTTAGCTCGCCCAGAGGCAGCAATAGTGTTAAAGCATAACCAGGTATGATTAACCTGAGCTCTGTTCAGGATCCCTGTGCTCCACAAATCCTTTGAAAACTTGTGGGTTTTCAGAGTTCTTTGCTGAAGAAGGAAAGGGGTAGCTGGGAAGTGCTTTTAGCCAACGTGGAGTGTCAGAAGAATCTGAAGTCACCCTGGGGTGATGGGGGTGAGAGCATCTGCCCCCCCC
>VWZV01003983.1:126995-148863 GCA_013397155.1 Irena cyanogastra
CCCCAAATCTGAGCACAGGAACTGAAGGGCACATGCTGCACGTGAAACCTTTTCTGAGGACTTTTTGTGAGTTGTTGCACTTTTCCAAGGCAGTTTTTCTTTTTGAAGTTTCACCAAATTGCCTCGAATTTAACTTACAGCTCCCAGAAATACCCTTCTAATAATCAGTGGGAAAAAAAAAAAAAAGAAAATTTCCAACTTGTTTATTCAGCCTAAAAAGCCACTTTAATCTCTGAGGTAGTTGAGTAATATCTTATGTTAACCATGTCTAGGAAAAAAATGGCAAGTGACTATAACAGAAGAGCATCTCATGCACAAACTCAGTTTTCTGTGGACACACAAACGCTTGTGAATAAATATGAAGAAACCCTCCAGAGTCTGGCAGGACGTTACCAGCAAGAGCTGCAGGAGCTTGCTGAGCAGCAAAGAGAGGAGAGATCCCAGTGGGAATTTGAAAGGGATGAAATTGCTCAGGAGGTTGCCGAAGCCCACGAGCAGCTGAAGCAAAGCTTGGCAAGTGAGAAGGCTGTTTCTTCTGCCCTGACCCAGGAGAAGGATCTCCTGGAGAAAAATTTCAAAGAAGAAGTGAACAAGCTGGTGTGTGAGAGGGAGCAGCTGGAGAAGGAGCTGCGAGAGCTGAGGAATGCTGCCCAGGAGCAAGAGGAAAAGATGAATGAGAAAATAAGCCAACTCCAAAATGACCATGAAAAAGAGCTAAAGGAGAAAGATGAACATATATCCACAGTGGAGCAAAATGGGAAACTGGTCAGGGAAAAGCTGGAGAGACTGGACAGTGAGTATAAGCGAGAGAAAGAAGAGCTCAATTCCAAACTTCTTGCTTTGGAGAGTTTAAACAGAGACATTTGTGAAAGAGCAGAGACAGAAAAGGCTGAGATGGGTTTGGAAGTCTCAGACCTCCGAGGGAAAATACAGAAATTGCAGTGGGAAACACGGAGTTTTTCTGCCCTGCAGAGCCATTACAGGCTCTTGGAGAGTGAGTATGCAAAAGCCAAGAGCCAAATCGCTGCTTTTCCTGGTGCAGCTCCTCTGGGAGACGATGGAGATGTTCTCCAAAACCTGCAGAAGGTGCATGAGCAGGCAGTGAAGGAGAATGTCAGGATGGCTGCCCAGATCCTGAGGCTGCAGCACCGGCTGGAAGCAGCAGAGCAGCAGCTGCAGCCTCCCAGTCCCAGCTGCTCCCAGTCTGGCTCAGAACCAGAGGAAATGGATCCCAGTTCTGAAGGGTTGCCCAGTGATTGTCAGGCAGATTTCAGTGTCCTTCCACCTCTGGAGGCTGATGCTACAGACCTGGAAGAAATGTCAGAGATGGATTGGGATTTGGAGGAGGGATGTGTGAAAGCCAGGGCTGGTGGCCACCCTGAGGCACAGGGGTGTTGGACTCAGGGAAATCAAGCAGCTCTGGATGCTGATGGCAACCAGGATTGTGACAAGAACCTTTCTTGGGTGTCTCTGCTGCCAAAAAAGAGAGATCTGGAGAAAGTTTCCAGGCCAAAAACACTGCACAACGATGTCAAACTGCAGAAGGTTCATCTGCTAAATCACAGAATAGCTCTCAAAAATAGAGGGTTTGTTTCTGATGCTTTGAAGATGCAGGTGGAGCTGGAGAGGGCTGAAGAACTGAGCGAAGCCTCTCTCCTGCTGGATCACACCCCTGGGGCAGCAAATGGTGACCTGAAGAGTGTAATAGCTCAGCTTTGGAAAAGGATGGAAGAGTTGGAAGACAGATCCATGGCACAGGCTGAACTTCTGTCACTGCAAGAAGAAATTCAGGTAGAAAACGAGGATCTGAAAGCTGAAGTGCTGCAGTTAATTGAAAAAAATGAGGTGCTGGAAGAAAACCTGCGTAGGCTGAGAAGGCTTCGTTGTGAACAAGAAGAAAGTGAGGTGGAAAGTGTCAAGCTTGAAGAGGAAAATGCCAAATTCCTTGTGGAAGATGCTAAAGAATTGGAAGATGTCCAAGAACAAGATGCTCAAGGAAACTCGGATGTGCCCAGTGACAGAAGAGGTGGGAAGCTGGAAGAATATCCCACTGCATTTATGGGCCGCCAGGACGAGAATCCCCAAAGCGACAGCGCCGCCACAGAAGTGGGGAAAGCAGGGATGAGGGAACTCAACTCCCAGGAGAAGAAGGAGAAAGCTCTGGGTCAGCCAGAGGCAGAGGAGGAGAGGAAGGCAGTGACCCAGGGCTTGCAGAGCACGTGCACTGAGCTGCAGCAGAAGGTTGACCTGCTGAGGTAACGTAACGCGGCGTTAGCCACTAACCCAGCGCTGCCTTGGCCGCTCCTTTAACCACCCTAGTTTAACTCTGGCTTAACTCTGAGTAGCAAGCAGTGCCCTGGACTCCTAACTCCTCTAATCGTGGATAAAGACCACTGGAATAAATAACTGTGTGTGACTTACTCCTCTCTGTGCCCGCCACCTAAGCAGGAGCACCTGCCAGCTGTCCTGTCTGTGGATGTCACCGTCACCGTGTGTAGCTCGTCCTCCAGCACAAACCCATTGTATTTCCATGTCCACAATCCATGGTAACACTTCCAGAGTGCTTTGTAGCTTTTACTAATATTCACTTCACTCAGTTTGTTCCCTTCTAGAGCTGAATGTTCCTTGCAAGGCTAAAATTGCTCCTGTTTTTCCTCAGTATTTCAAGGAATGCTGTAGAATTATGTTAATTTGAAATGCTAAAAGTGCTTCTATTTTTCTCAATATTTCAGTTAATATTAGAGAATTATAGGGATTTTTTTTTTCCAGTTAGGAACCCCTCAGGAGTGGGATATGGTAAATACAGTTATAAAACATATATGCATTATATTATACTCATCATAGGTTTTACTTACTTGTTTTTAACTGCTGTATTCCAGCAAGGATTTAATTTTTTTTCTGGATAAAGTGGCTACAAGTGGCTTAATTATTGTTCAGCACCAGCTTCCTGCAGGAAATTGTTCTTTCAGGTGTCCCACCATGGCTAAGTTATTTCTGTGCAGTCTCCTGAGGACAGAAGAGACACTTTCCAACTGTGCTGTTGTTCCCAGAATTCTGAATTCCATTTGGGGAAACAGCTCACCCTCCTGGCAATCTGCATATTGTGGTGTTCAGTTGTTATTTGTAGCTTAAGGACTGAAAGATATGTAGAATATTAATGTGAAATTTTAGATTTTAACTCACTTGAGCTGCTCAAAAACATACCCCAAAAGCCCAGGGTTTTTTTTTAACATTTGTTGTAAAAAACTTGGGGTTTTTCTGAACAAACTGGGGAGTGCTCCTGCTGAATTCATGTAAAATATAAATACACCATTTTTACATAAAACAAGGCAATTGTAGCTTTGTTTTTGAAGCATTACAGGTAGCTCTGACTTGGGGGGCTTTGTCCCTCTCCAGGTGTCCTACAGGAGCTGTTCTCACTTGTCTCCTATCTCTGCCACAGGTGTGAGGCCGAGAAGCTCCGCGAGGAAAACGCCGTCCTGAAGAATGAGGTGACTTTGTTGAGTGAGGAAGGGAGTGCTTCCAGCCTGAAACTGAGGGAGCTGAATGGATCCAGGGAAGAAATGAGGTGAGAATTCCATGGGGAATGCACCCTGTGATGCCTTCAGGCTGTTGTGTGGCTCAGCCGCAATGGGTTCATCCCTTCTCTCCAAGCTCCTCCGTGTGTTAGGTGCTGTACAAATCCAAATTGGGGTTATTTCATGGTGCTGTTGGAAACCCAGCAGGTTGACAGGTTATTCCTCATCCTTTTCCCTGCCCCAGCTTGTCCTGCCCATCCCCAGAGCCAGGCAGGGATTTAGCTGTAGGCATTGAGGTGACCCAGCGACACACACGAGCACAGGACCCACATAGGAGCTGACCTGATGTAATTATTTGTGCTTCAGCAGAGGCAGGGAGAGGCTCATCTGAGTTGGGTGGGTGGGTCTTAGCCAAGTGCAGAACCATCCATGATCCTGAGATTTATTCTTCCCCTCTAGGAAAGACCCACTTGGGGCACCTTGAGAGGTTGAGCACTTGCCAAGTTGATGCAGAACATGGATGCTGAGAAATAAATAAATAAATATCCACAGTTATCTGGTAGTGTTAAAAAAACCGGCTAATTTTTGGAATCATTAAGATTGGAAAAGACCTCCAAGATCATCAAGTCCAACCATTAACCCAGCACTGCCAAGGCCACCACTGACCTGTGTCCCCAAGTGCCACATCCACATGGATTTTAAATCCCTCCAGGATTTCATCTCTCCACCACTGCCCTGAGCAGTGAAGAAATCTTCCCTAATACCCAATCTAAACCTCCTGTGGCACAGCTTGAGGTGGTGTCCTCCTGTGCCATCTTGCAGTTGTGTATATTGATAATTGATTTTAGTTAATTGATAGTTAATTGCTAGTTTAGATAATTGATTAGTTAATGAGCTTTCATTGTTCCACAGGCAGAAGATAGAGGCTGTGAGGAAGGAGAAGGTGGCTGTGCAGAAGATGGTGGACAACCTGAAAAAGCAGGTGTGTGGCCTGAGCCTAGAACCTTCTCTGTAGAAATCATCACTGCATCAAAGCTGTTCCTCAGATAGTCACAAAGACAGCAGAAAACAAGCATTTTATAAATTTAAACGTTTTGATAACTGTTTAATTGCCCCTTTGGGATTGATTTGAGGCTTGTTTGACCTGCTCATAAGACAAAAGCTGTAATTGTCCAGCCTACAGGCTTGAGAGCACTTTCCCCAGTCATCTTGGAAAGTTTATTTTGTAGAAATATGAAGTTTAAATCTTTTGTTTTGTAGGTTTTGTGCAATTCCTTGCAGTAACCCATGGGAAATAGAGATGGTGGTTCAACTTCTACTTGTTTCTCAGCTGGCTTGGTCTAGGAGTGCTGCCAGTTGTATCCATGTGGCTGATACTTTTATTTTAGGGGTGGCTTGTTATAATGGATGAAATAGAAGGATTAAGTACCTTTTGCATCCATGCCATCTTGGTATTGCCCAGGAAAATACTTGCTCAGAATAATCTATTAGGATAACCTTCAAAATCCACCCCAGCATGGCAAAGTGTGCTGTGTTGGGTGGCTGATATGGTTGGTCTAATTAAGGCCAATTAGGGCAAATTATTTGTTTGGAGCCACTGTCAGAGTGAGACTTGTCAGATCTTTATTCACCTTAATAGAAAGGAAATATCCAAAATCTGATTGCTGGTGTAAAATCACTGCTGTCCCTGCTCAGGTGGCAGATCTGAAGACCAGGAACCAACAGCTGGACTCTGAAAATACAGAACTCAGCCAGAGGAACTCCAAAAACCAAGCAGATGTGCAGGATCTCAATCAACAGCTGGCAAGGATGCTCAAGCAGAAGGAAACGGAAGAGGGGAAGTGTACTCTGGAAGAATGGGAAAAGGAGAGGCTGCTGCTGAAAGAGGAACTGGAAAACTCCAAAATAGAGGTACAGGATTTGGCAGGACGGTTGGACTTCAGGGGCTTTGGAATTGGCAAATTCCCTGTCCTGGGATGTGCATGGGATTTCAAAGCTGAGCTTTGCTAAGTGCTGGCTTAAACACAGCATCAGCCAAAAGCCAGGAGGGAAAAATGTGCAGGTTTGTCTTGAAAACACAGCTTAGCGATGCCAAATATTTCCCTGCACTTTCCAGCATGGCTGTTGTTCATCCAGTGCCATCTCAGCTTTATCCAGTGGCTGCAGCATCTTCTCCTTAAACTTGGCTCTGTGAGTCTCCTAAATTGAAATCTGAGCCTTTTCTTTTTTGCAGTCATCAAATATGGTGTCATCTTTGGAGATGGATTTGTCAAAAATGAAGGTTCAAGCTCATCTACTGGAGCAGGAGAACCACATCCTCAAGCAGGAGCTGGAGAAGACAAAACAGGTTTGGCATCTCATTGCCCAGAGGAGCTGTGGGTGTCCCTGGATCCCTGGAAGTGTCCAAGGCCAGGCTGGGTGGGACTTGGAGCAACGTGGGACAGTGGAAGGTGTCCCTGCTTATTCCAGAGAGATTGGAACTTGATGACTTTTAAAGGTCCCTTCCAACCCAAACCCTTCTGGGATTCTATCTGAGTGCCACCAGATTAATTTTCACCATCTCTTAATGGATGAAAATTAAGAGGTGGAAATAGTTGATTTCTTTAAAGAAAGGTCATAAAAGTAAGGAAATGTAACTCCTCTTCAAACAGTTTCCAGGTGCAACACAATTAATTCTTCAAGTATGATTGGGTTCACTTAGACTTTGCCAAAAGATTTTTGGGAGTAGTGGATCTACAAAGAGAAGCTTTGGTCAAGATGAAGGTTTTAAAGCTCTAATTAAGGAATAGACAGGGCAAATGGGATCCACAGGAGAACATTTCCCTGTGTAACTGGAGATAACCCATTTTAGCTCCATTGAAGGAGGGAGCTGTTCCAGCATGTCCTGTCAGGGAGAATCCCTGTTGCTAAACCCATCTGGAGATATGGGAGTCTCACAATGTCTGAGGATAATTTCCTGGAGAGCTCACTTATCTCCTGGACAAGCACAGTTCAATTGGCTGTAAATATATGCTAATAAACACAGATAATGAAGGCTTCAAATGAGTCAGTTTCCTGATTAGGGCTCCACAAAGTCATTTTCTGCAGAGTGTAAAACACTCAGCTGAGGCACCCAGTGCTCAGGGTAGATAATGCTCTTAAAAAGCAAAAGCAGCTGAGGCCTATTGAGAAAGGAGTGGATTGTGGCTGGAGTGTAATTCCAGGCAGAGATGGAGTGAGGAAAGGCAGTGATGAAGCACTGGGACATTGGGAAAAGGACTGGAAGTCAGCAGTGCAGTGGTTTTCCCTCTGTGTGTTTTACACACGGTGATTTCTGTGGGACATTATGGAAAAATCCTTCCCTGTGAGGGTGGGGAGGCCCTGGCACGGGCTCCTGGATCCTTGGAAGTGTCCAAGGACAGCTTGGAGCAACCTGGGATAGTGGAAGGTGTCCCTGCTTGTTCCAGAGGGATTGGAATTCGATGACCTTTAAAGGTTCCTTCCAACCCAAACCATTTGGGCATCCCCTGATTTTCGTGCCAAATTCTGTGACAGCACAGAAATGCAACTGTGAGGGGTTTGTTTCCCACAGCTGCCCAGATGTCCTGATCTCACTGACCTTCAAAATGAAGTTTCAAGTTTAATCACTAAAAATGAAAAGCTGCAGAAAGAGAAAGAAGCCCTGAGTGAGGAGCTGAACAGATGTATTGATAAGGTAAGAAGGGACTGCAAGTCCACATCACTACGTGCTCTGAAGGGCTGTTAAAATTCCTCTATCACTATCTCTATCACCATAACCTGTAAAACTTCTCTGGATGTTTTTTTCCTTTACCCTCAAGCCCCAGATAAAGGCTTAATTGCCACTGCCTGGATTTTTTTTTCCTAGCTGGTCTTAGAGAGAAAAGCTTCAATTCTGGAGCACAGCTTTACTGTAATTTGATTATGTAGAAAATTCCAAACATTGCAAGGAAGAGAGGCCTGGATATAAATACTGCAGCAGGACAAGGAAGACAGTGTTCTTGGATTTTTATTGCATCTCTAACCTACTGTAACTCTGAACTGGAGCACAGCAGCCTGCACACTGTAAATAATAATCCCATTGTGTGGAAATTCAGGGAGCTTGGGGCTTTTTGCTTTCCTGCATTTCCCTTCCTTCCTTAGCTTTAACTCCCTCTAGGGTTAACCCCAGAAGTCAAATTGAGTGAAAAACCAATTCCTGAGTGAGGATTCCTGATGTAATCTCATTGCAGGTAGCTCAGGTCAGCTGCCTGGAGAATGCAATTGGCAGCTTGAAGCAGGAGCAGAAATCCTGGGAGCAGCAGAGTCAGGCCCTGAAAGCACAGCTCAGCCTCTCCCAGGACAAGGTATGAAACACTGATTTATGTTCTAACCCTGGATAAAAGCGTTTTTATCATCTCTTGTAGGGCTTTTTCTCATGAAAGCCACCTCCTGATGCCATGCAGCTGGGAATGGCTGCTTTGAGGGGCTTTCCAAGGGATGTCCTTAAAGGACAAAAGGAAACTTGTTACACACAAGGAGGGATTTTTCGCTCTTCAGCCAAGTTGCTTTTGCCAATTCCCTCTGCCTCATGATTCCTAACATGCAGCAGAGACTCTGCTGTTGCTCCTCTGTCCTGGTGCAGGCTCATCCTTCCCAGGCAGGGATGGGATCAAGTGGTTCCCTGCTTGGCTGAGCGTTCCTGGAGCAGGAAATTGAAGGGAAAGCTTCTTTCCAGCATATCACAGTGCATGCTCAGGGCTGGGAGGTGTTTCTGGTGAATGCAACATTGTGGCTCTAGTCAAAGTGGGAGGCTTGGAAGAGAAAGTTGGAAAATCATTTGGAATTATAGAGTTTGAAGGATAGAAAATCCCTCTAAGATAGAGTCCCACCATTCTCCCAGCACTGCCAAGGCCACCACTGACCTGTGTCCCCAAGTGCCACATCTACACATGGCTTTTAAATACCTTCAGGGATGGGGACTGCACCACTGCCCTGGGCAGCTGTGCCAATGCTCAAAAACCCTTTCCATGAGGAAATTTTCCCTAATATCCAATCTAAACCTCCTCTGATGCACTTTGAGGCTGTTTTTTCATCCTGTCCCTTGTTCCCTGGGAGCAGAGCCTGACCCCTTTCAGCTCCACCTTCCTGTCAGGGGCTTATAGAGAGCAATAAACTCAATTTAACATTTTCAAAGGGTGAAATCAGTGTTTTAACTTCACTCCTTCCATCAGAGCTCCTAAGTACCTGGGATACCTGATCCACACAGGGAGTCTTGATCCAGCAAAAGCCAAGCTGTGCTCCTGCTCTTTCCAGGTTCAGAGCCTCAATGAAACTGTGCAGAGCGCCAACCTCCAGGTGTCCCGGCTGAAATCCGACCTGCAGCTGGCACAGCAGGAGAAGGAAACTCTGGAACAAGAAGTGATGGCATTGCACAAACAGCTGCAGAACACCAGTGAAAAGGTAAAGGGCTTCAGGCATCCCAGGAGGTAGCTGTAATTATTGTATATTGGATACAATGTGCAGGTTTTAAAGTGATATTTGAAAACTGTATTTTAAGTGTTGAATGTGGACAGGCAATGATCAGTCCCTCCCCTGAGTCCCCATTCTTCCCTAAAAGAAACCTTTTGCCAATAAAACCCCCAAATCTGTGGACAATGCATTAATTTACACCTATCAACTGTAAAAATCAAACCAGTCATTGACAGAGGATCTAATTTTCAGTGCAGCTTGAGTTTGAAAGGTACAGAATTATAGCAACCTCTCAGCTAATGAGGATTTGTGGCTGAAGGAGGTTGTTGACAGCAGTCTTGGGATTGCTGTTATGAATTCAGTTACTAATTTGGCTTGTTTGCCATGTAATTAAGGAATATTTAATGTCCACGTGGAAAAGAGGCTGTTTCAGAATTGTA
Source organism: Irena cyanogastra (assembly GCA_013397155.1). NCBI lineage: Eukaryota > Metazoa > Chordata > Aves > Passeriformes > Irenidae > Irena > Irena cyanogastra. The sequence goes on from VWZV01003983.1 coordinate 136,402, forward strand.
CAACATGAGCTAAATTACAGCTATTAGGGCATAATATATAATACTGAGTTCTGTCTGGCGCTAAAGAGAGCATAAATTGCTTTTTTTGTGTTGCTGAACTCTGTGCACTCCTGGTGCTCACAGCTATTATCCACTATTTTAGTAGAGGGAAGCACTTGGGCTTTGCACATTGGATTTCTTAAGGGAAAGCAGTGAGTGGGCTGGGAGGGAGATGGGAATGCTGCAACTTTGGAGCCTGCACTTACTGAAAATCCACCTAAAACCCACCTGAACAGAGCAAATGTCTGCTTCTTTGTTGAAGGCCTAACCCTGCAATTCTGTCTGTCTTAAGAACCGGGTTCTGGAAGTGGCTGTGCCTCCCTCAGGGCTGCAGGAGCAGCGGGGGCCCTGGGACGAGCTGGAGCAGGAGCAGAGGCTGCTCAGGCAGGAGAACGAGAGGCTGCAGAGGGAAGTGCAGAGCACTAAAACAGACCTGGCTCACTCCAGGGAAAAGGTAACCTGGGCAAGCTGGCAGATCACAGGAGGGCTGGGTTGGGAGCTCAGACCACTTTGCATAGATCACAATCCAGGCAGGTTTTGAGTATCTCCAGAGAATGAGGTTCCACAACACTCTGAGATTTCTCTTCTTTAAAAGACAATTCTGGTAGTCCTTGTCCAAGATTTCAGTCCAACTTCAAGTTAACAAAAAGATTCTTAATGTTCCTAACGTTCTTCCTGTGGAATTTCTTGGCTCGCAGTGTTAAGTGGATTATGGGGAAGATGAAGGGGAAGAAGGCCAAGATATCAAAGCAAATATGTCAAAAATACCCTAGAGCTGCTCAGAGAAGCTGTGGCTGCCCCTCCATCCCTAGAAATGTCCAAGGTCAGCTTGGACAGTACTTGGAGCAGCCTGGGGTAGTGTGAGTTGTCCTTGCCCATGGCAAGGGGTGGAATGGGATGAGATTTAAGGTCCTTTCCAACCCAAATCATCCTGAGATTCTGAGAATCCAAAATCAATTGGTATTTTAGATGAAATGGAATTATCTGGAGCATCTTTTCCCATTTGTTCGTCTCTGACCCTCCTCAGATCCGGCAGCTGGAATCCACAATCCTTTCCCTGAAGCACCAAAAGCATCAAAGCCAGTCAGGGATTGTCAAAGCCATAGAGCAGGAGAAGCTGAGCTTGAAGAGAGAGTGTGAACAGCTTCAGAAGGAGTTGTCATCTGCAAACAAGAAGGTGAGTTTTGGGTGGTAAACACACAAATCAGTGCAGTAGTTTCCATCTCTCAGAAGCTCAAGGGATAAGCTGTGTTTTAACGTGGACAGGTAATGATCAGTCCCTCCCTTGAGTCTCCATTCTTCCCTAAAAGAAACCTTTTGCCAATAAAACCCCCAAATCTGTGGACAATGCATTAATTTACACCTGTCGATAAAATTAAGCCAGTAAAAATCAAACCAGTCATTGACAGAGGATCTAATTTTCAGTGTAGCTTGGGTTTGAATGGTACAGAATTATACCAACCTCTCAGCTAAGATAACTTTGTTCTTCTGCTCTGAATTTTGTGCTCTTTGCCTCTCACAAATCTGTGTCTGAAGGAGCTGACAGGGCTCTGTGCATCTGCTGTGAGACAGCTCTTGTAGCAAAGCACTTGTCCAAATACTCCTGGTTTTCAGACTTGAGTTGTCTTGGTACTCAGTGGTTCATGAGGGGGGAAAAACAGATAAAATGAGAACTTGCTGCTTTTCTAAGGGAACTTCTTGTCTCTGATAGATCAGTCAGATGAATTCTCTTGAACGTGAACTGGAAACCAGCTCAGAAAACGAAGGGCTAAGGAAAAAGCAAGTCAAGCTGGATGATCAGTTGATGGAGGTACTTTTCAATCAGTGCTGACTGTGGGCCTTTATCACTATTTTACTGAATTTCTTTTATTTTTAAACAACTTATGGGTGTGTAGCAACAGAGAAAACTAATTGACACTACAAGAATTAACCTCTCCTGATGTTTAACCTCATCTTTCGTGACCGAGTTGTGTGGCAAACATGCTGCTCTCTGAGGCATGTTTTGCTTAGTCATGATTCACACACAGCTTCAGATATAAAATCAAATAGCAAAGAAATTTGTTTCTGTACTTCAGGCCAGGCTGACACTTCCCTCTTCCTTCCTAAAACATGTCACCTCAAATTTCCTATCTAATACTTGTGTGATGCTGCTCTTAATGTAGAAACCTGTTCTTCTTTCCTCTGTGAATAATTTGCTGAATTTAAGCTTAATATTATCTAAATAGTGAAAAATTATCAATTTACAGAGCTTACTGTTAATTTAGAGGCACAAGTGAAAACTTCAGTGGAGATTCTTCCAAAAGCTGCTGTAAAAGTTCTGCTGGAAATGGATCATGCTGGATATCAAAATTTAGGAGTCCTTGGTTATAGGAATGGGCAACTTAATTGTGTTTAGTGCATCCCTTAAGGTCAGCCCAGACCTCCAAGTTCTATCTCAGTAGTCTTGGCTAAATTTGATGTCCTGGATTGGAGTTTAAAACATTGGAAAAAAAAAAACAACAACAAAACCCTACAATTTTGACTTGTTCTATAAGTCAAAGCATCGTTTAGATGAAGCTTCTGTAACACTTCATAAATGGCTTCATGTTTTTCATCCAGTGGGAGCCATTAGCCTGAAAATCTTATGTGATTAGTAATAAAACCGTAAAAACCTAATTAGGAAATACGAGATTTTTGACAAGTTAATGAAAAGACTGTTTATATTCCCTGTGAATTTATTTATATAGTCTTAATTAAGCTTTGGGAAAATGCCAAACACTTAAACCCATAAACACCAGCCTGGTATTGCCTTTTCTCCTGAAATGTGCATTTCAAACATGCAAGATTTTGTTCCTCCTGGTGACATTTTCCCAGCAGGTGTGTGCAACATTCGCTCAGTGATTTGTGACTTCTAACTCTCTCTTTTGTGCCTGTTCTCCTTTTGTCCATGGCTAACCTGGCTAGAACTCAGTGGTTGGAGCTAGCAGAGAAGGGGGCAGTTCTCTCTCTGAAATAGTGTGCGAAGGTAGAGCAATCATTTTTGATGTACCCCCATAGCATGGAGAAAACACTCCTTTATTTTTTTTCTATGGATTTATTTTCTTTTTATTCCATGCATCTCTTAAGTAAAGGAGCCACTATTCATTTCAATGTCAATTTTGGACAGCTGCACCAGGTTCTTTGTGGATAATGTGTTGGGCAGTGTGGTTCTGTATCCCGAGGAGCTGCGTGGTCCTAAGGGAAGAAATTTCTCCATGAAAATGGAGAGAAATCACCCCATTGCTTCCAAAAGAATTAAAATTGGAAGTGAGAGAATGAAAAGTGGCTTCCTGCTACCCCATTGCCTGTGAGGCTTGAAGGTGTTTGCATATTTACCTCTGGTGCCTGCATGCTTTTCCACCAGACTGTCCAATGTTTCCTTAAATTAATTAATTTCTGATCCCACTTGGCATCATCCTGATAGTTTAGCAAGCTCATGTTTGTTCCATTTTCTTCCACAGATGATTACAGCAGGGCTGTATTGTTTTCATTATTGTTTCATTAGTATTTATTTTTAAGATGCTGTTAACACTAATTAACTGTTTCCTCATTAGTTACTCATTACTTCACAACATGACAGGAACCCTGAAAGAAATTCCACCAAAAGCTCATTATTTTCACTGTTTATATCATCAGGAAAAGAACAGCTCCTTTATAGACAAAGAGAACCCCTAAATAGCTTTAAAAAGTACAAATAGTTTTATTTGGAAGTATTTATAAACCTATTTTCTCTTTACCTGGACCAGCAGAGATAGGAGCTGCACCATTGTGAAAAATATTTACAGTTAGAGATGAAGTCAATGACTGAAATATTATCCAATTGGATAATTTTGCCAGTTGTGAAAGGAAAATTAAAATCACCAAGATAATCTTACACCCCTTTCCCTAAGGGAACAGAGTAATGGTTTTAAGGCAACAGGACCTTTATGGGAAGAAATTATTAATGCTACACGAATTCCAGCTGCAAATGAGTTTGTCTGAACCATCAGGGATTTTTACTGTCCAGTTATGATCCTTTTTAGTATAATTAACTCTTCCAGCTGTGAGTTACTTACCTGGGTTTTGCTTTAGTCTGGAAAATTTCTAAATTATTTCATGTGACTGTCTTTGCTCTTAATATCTCCACAGTTAGAAGAGAATGTTAGGAAATATCTATGGGGTGTTATATACTGAATTCTGAACGTAATATCAGAGATGAATGTTCCTTTTCCATCCTAAAGACTAGAAATAATCAACACAGCTGATAATCAGCACAACTAATAATCAGCACAACTTCAGCCTTCCCCTTGAAATGGGGAAATATTGTTACTTAAAGCTCACCAACTAAACTTTGATAGGAATTCATCAAAAATTTTATAATTCAGGCCTGAAATGATGAATCAAAGCCCAGCTGCCTTTGTGTGAAACTCCATCTTTTGTCACCTTCTGTCACCGAGTCCAGGCTCGTTTCTCTCGCACACGAGAAATCTGAAATCTGAGAGCAGCCCTGGCAGAGGGAGCAGGTGCTGATGGTTGGAATTTGGCATTTTCCAGATGCTCCACTCCGGGGGGATGCGTAGCCAGAGCTCCCAGCAGCAGCAGGGCTGTGCCACGGTGCCCAGGGAACAATTCCTGCAGCTCCAGCAGCAGCTGCTCCAGGCAGAGAGGAGGAGTCAGCACCTCCAGGAAGAGCTCCAGAGCAGACCCTCGGGGACAAACATGCAGCAGGTAAGGCACCCCCACCCTGAAAGTGAAAAGTTTTTAAGTATTTGGTTTAGTTGTATTGGGGTTTTTTGGGGTTTTTAATTCTGGTGAGATCCGTTCTCTGTTTATGCCAGTTCAAAAATTAAATTTCGTGCCAGCAAGGGTATGTGCAAAAAATGCTGTTTAGTATGGTTAGCCTGAGGCAGAGCTTCATTCTGAAGTCCTCCTAATTTTTTTGGAGATCACACCACTCCCATCCACATTTAACTGGCTTTTCTCCTTCTGCTCCATGTGCAATAAGAGTTTATAGGGGCTTTTTTTTTTGGTTTCTTTACCTAATGACTGTGTCTGGAACTATTATTTTTTAAAATACACAGTGCCAGGTATGTCCAGGCATCCATCACATAAAATCCTAATTTGGGCTGCTGCTGTCACATGGAGTTGTGGCAGTTGTAGCAGAGCAGAACACAAATTAATCTTTTTTCTAAGGTCAATCTTCCTGATTTGGCCATGAGACAAGACACTGGTACTATTGTACAAAAACTCCAACATTGGCATTTGAAGCAAAACCAATTCCAAGGAAGATTAACTCATCCACTCACTTTCAGTGTTAATTTTTTTCCCTTGTGAAACTGAATTATAGGCAGTAGAAAGGTTTGCATCTGCCATATAAAAATTGCCAGATGATCCTTTTCTGCAAAAAGTAATTGGATCTCTAAATCTCTAAAGCTTTGGCTCAGGCCAAATAAGGTATTAAAATAATATTACAACTCTATCTTATGAGAAAATAAATCTCTAAGTAGCCTAAATGTATGTTTAGTGTTTTATCTATTTTCGATTTGATATTTATTTAGATTTATACTTAGATTAGATCAATAAGTTAGATAAAGTACTATTAGCTATTTGTTCATCTGGTAGCAGGAAAAAATTACTCCTCTTATATTTTAAATTTAGATTTCAGTTATACTTTAAAATAATACCTTTTAATAATAATAAGACCAAAACTTTGAAGCTTAAAAATCTCTGAAAGTGGTAATAAGTATTCCAGGAAAAAAAAAATTATGGAGAGACTATAGGCAGTAACCAGTTTTTAAAGTATGCAAAACTTGGAGTAAAAAAAAATTTAAGAAAGTCATAAAATCAAAATGTTTCATAAAGAAATAAAAGCAAATAATTTCATGTTAAGTAGAAATAAATTGATTGTAAGGTTCCTTTTCAGAAGTGCATCACCACAGGCTGATGTACTTGGTCCTGTACCATGGGGAGCAAAATGTGCAGTTTAATTTAAAAATCAATCAAGGCCATATTGCAGCAGTGGCAGCTGCAAATGAATGTGCTGGGATTACATTAGGAGTGATGAGTTTGTAATTTAGATTTTGGAACAATCTGCAAACGAGTCACATCCTGGAACTTGCAGTTCTAGTGATGAATTGCTCCTGCATTTCCTGGAAAAGCTTTGTGAATTTAAAAATACTTAGGCTTTGTAAATAGTTGCTGTCAATGCACTAATGCACTTTTAAACCTTTTAATTTTTTTCTTTTTTTCCTTAATATGAGTGGACATTCTGGTTTCCAACACCCCTTTTTACTTTCTAAATCATAACCTGCAGTTATAAACAAAGCCAGATTTATTTGTCTCCACTTTGTAAGCACCTCCTGCTTGAACCTCTTGATTTTTCTTTGCCATCGTGATTTTTTTTAGGGTTTAACATTTAGTTGAGCTCATGTTCCTTTTAATGTCCCCTTTAGCACCCTGAAAACTTCCATCCCAATCCCTCTCCATCATCCTTTCACCAGTGAGTACAAGCTCAGGTTATCTCCATGCTTTCTGTGTGAAATGAATTATTTAGTTCTGCTGCTGCTTTGGATTTTGCAGCTTTCTTAGATCCTGTGTAATGAGGTATCCAAAGTTATCCCTCTTTTTTCTTTTTTTTTTTTTTTAATGCAATTATTTTGTGTTTATCCTGCTTTGCAGTTTTCATTGCTTTTTGATCCTGATTGTCTGTGGTTTTTCATTCATTTTACAGTCAGCCCTGAGTTATTTTCATCCAAAGGCTGCTGTTACATGTTTAAATTTCACTAAATTAAATTAAATTCTGACTCCTGAGCTGTTTGTACTGTGTTCACCTGTCTGGACTCTTCTGAATTTCCAGTGACTGTTTCTGCTGTGTCCAGTGATTACCTCATATTCCTTTCTGAATAAATAATAAATTTGGGAGCCTGTAAATTACCCAGTATTTCCTGAAGATTGCCTAGCACTGATTAATATTTGAGTTGCTCAGTTCCCCCTTTGTACAGGTCTTTATTTCAAATTTCATATCACCTCTGACCAGCTGCTTGTTCACTCTGAGGGAAAACCAACAAGGTTTGAGATAGAAATGCAAAGTTTTCAAAGGAGGGTCAAGTTTGGCTACATTTTCCCCAATGCTTGGCAATATGTGAGGTTTTATGCGTATTATATAACATTTTTATGCCATAAATGAGATTTTTAGAGAGACAGAGGAGGATTTCCTCTAAAAAACTTTGCTAATTTACTCACTACCACTGACCTTTTAAAAACGATGCCTGAGAGTCCTTAGATGTAGAAAACACCCCCTCAATCTCCCAGCTGTGAAGTGCTAATATTAAATATTTACAGATATAAAATATAAGATACGCTGCATGTTTTTTTCTCTTTGTGTGTATTTTTTTTTGTCCTGTGTTGCTTGCTTTGCTTGTATTGGTGATTTTTTTTTTGCTTGAAGTGTAGATGTTTTGAAGAACCACCTGGATATCAGGGTGAAGTATTCCCACTTGCCTTCTTTCTCTAGGCCTTGCTACCGGAGCAGCGAGCAGTGCATGCAGATTCCTACAGGAGGATTGGGCACCTCTGACACCTCTGGCTGCTTTTGATCCCCTTCCTTTCCCATGATAAACACACAAAAACACAGAACTGGCATAAGCTGAGAAACTTGAGGATCAAATTCTATTTTTCTCCCCCTTTTTTTTTCTGTTTTTGTCCCAAAAAAACAACAAAAAAAAGTCTCCGCAGTGTTATTTTCTTATTTATTTGTCTAGAAGCTATTTTGTGAATGCTCAGAAGCTTCCAGAAGCTTTTTAAAATTTGTTACAAACGGGTTTTATTTATGTTATTTAAATTGTGCAGTTGTTCAGTATGGGAAAGAGCCTATTTTTCTCAAATGGTACTAATTTTATATGAGATTTGAAGAAAACCTGGGGTATTTATACTGCATTTTTGTATGAGATGTATAAACTTTTTAACAGGGAAAGATGACTTTTTTGGATGTAAATGAAAAATAAAATCTTTTTTTAAGCATAATGTCTCTTGTCTTCATAGAAATCAATAATTTCCACTTGAAAAATGAACAAGTTTTAGACAAAATATTTATATTTGATAATGAACATTGTTATATCAGGACTTCTGGGAAAGATTTCTGATGGGGATGTACTAGAGTACAGAAATTCAGCTTTTCTTTAGCAGATGTACCTGAAAATTTAAGAAAATGAGGGTTCTACTGCTGTGGGCACAAAGTAAAAAGGGGAATTTATTGTTTATAGGATGAAATTCTATAGTTTTAATGTTTATAGTTTTTCAATAGTTTTTTGTCTCAAACTACTTGATTAAATTAGAATTTTAATACTTTAATAGTTCAGCAAAACACCTCTTTAAGGCCTGTGGTTTTTCTGGTTGGAGCCATGAACAATTTCAGCTGTTTGCTTGTAAAGATCTTTTTTCTCCTATTTTCAATGATCTTAAAGCTGCTGCTTGAGCTGACTTTTCCCATTTAACATGAAATAATGTGAAGTGAGAACTTTTAAGGAAAAAAACAGAGATCACAGGTATTGAGACCTCTCTTAATTCTTCTTTTTCACATAATTACTTACTCAGGGCTCCTGCAACCAAAGGGAAGTGGAACAGTGAATTCCAGGGTTTTGAATTCCAATCAAATTCTGTTAATTCAGAAAAATATCCACTCTAGCCACACTGTAAAACTGTTTTCTATGTGATTCTAATGTAAGCTTTTTCATAAAAATGAATTATCACATCACCTCATACACAGATTTGAGTTTCTGGTGCTGCAGCAAATAAAATGTTGAGTGAGCTTAAATCACCCCCCCCCAAGGGGGTCATTTTTTGTAGGGTTTTAGATGAGGAATTCTCTACCTGAAGCAGATTTTCATTTCTCCTCCTCCACAGGTGGGATGGCTTTGGGTTTGAAAGTGTTTTATTTTGGGTTGGTGCTTTCTCAGACTTTCTCTCCTCAAATGACTGCCTAGAATTTGAGTAACAAACTAGCATTAAAATAAAGTCTCCATTTTCCTGCAGTCAGTGTCTAAAGTTCCTAAATCCAAACAAGTTCTTTGGTAATTCTTGATGTTTCCTATTTATTTGGGAAAATTTCCCTAAGGTGTAGGTGTAACAGTCTCATGGCACAGAATTATGATGCTTTTAGTTACACTGTCACCTTGCTGAAGAAAGAAGAAAAAGCAGTTGAGGGTTATGAAAACTAATCTAAAAAGATGTAAAAAATTAAGTTTGGAATCCTACTTCTTTTGGATATTACTCAGTTTCAAGGGGTCTCTGGCCTAGGAGAGTTACATTGTCAAACATGACCTTATGACTTCACCTTATTTTTATTCTAAAACTATTAAATTGGCATTTTGCTTCCCACATTCATCAGAAATTTGGCAGCACCAAAGAACAAAAAAAGGAAATCATGCAGCTCTGTTACAGACAATACAGAACTTAGAATTTTGTATAATTTTTCCTTGATTTGGTAATTTCAAGTGTAACTTGCTTGGTAAACCAGTGCAATGCTAAGAGTGTCCTTTAAGTGTTGCCATAGTATTTTGCTTCAATGAAAAGCTTATTAATTTAATTATTAACTTAATTCTTCTAAAACAGACTGAAATGTGGAGTGCCACCTCTTTTCTTGAGAGCGAACTAGAAAAACAAAATAGATTGGTGAATAGGAACTGATTTTTAAGTGATTTCTCTATAAATTTTGCTTTCCAGGGGGGCCATGAGCATCTTCTCAAAATGATGGAAGAGCGGATGATGGATGTGGAGCAGAAATTAAGGCTTGTGAAGAGGCTTCTCCAAGACAAAGTAAATCAGCTGAAAGAGCAAGTAAGTGTTCTTGGACTTCTTCAAACCTTCCCCATTCCTTCTGTAAACCCCTAAGTGGGCAAAAGCTGCCAAGCTCTTGTTCAGAATAAAGTTAAAAGTGGTTTTATTTAATACTTCTGAGCTCAGCTACAGCATATTTGCCCAAAACTGCATAAAACTCCAAATTGGGGACTGAATCCACTGCTGATTAATTTCCTAAATCAAAAAACAAAAATCAGATTTCAGATGAGGGTGCTAACTGGAAAAGTTCCTTAGAAAAGGAGGAAAAAATAATTTCCTGAGGAGAAAATGAAATATTGATTTCTTTGAGGCCTCCTGCCCCAAATTCATCCTTTGTTTGATGTGGTTTTGGGGTTTTTTGGAAGTATCTCTGTGGGATCCCTGGGCTTGTGGATTCTGTTGTGCACTAAATTTATCCTTAGTGGGTTTCAAATTAACCTTGTCAGGTGAGTTCTGCTTTACAGCATTTATCCTCTGTTATCTACCCCATCTCCTTTAAAAACTTTTCCAGCCTCAAAACTTCCACAGCATCTCTAAAGATGCCGGGTTTTTTAAGGATAGAACTGAAGTTTTACTTTTGATAATTGAGCTATAATTAACATAGTCACCTACTTCTCAGCCTCCTTTGGGGTTTTTATTTGCCATTTGCTGAGTGCCTGTGTCCCATTCCCAACGCAGCTCTCCAAGAACACCAAGGCAGACGCGATGGTCAAGGATCTCTACGTGGAGAACGCGCAGCTGCTGAAGGCTCTGGAGGTGACAGAGCAGAGGCAGAAAACTGCAGAGAGGAAGAATTATTTACTGGAAGAGAAAATTGCCAACCTTAACAGAATAGTGAAGAATTTGGCCTCCCCCTCCTTCAGCCCAGCACCGGAGATCAGGTCGTAGCAAAGCTGTTGTGTGTCACAGCCCCGTGCACTTTACTGAAATGGGAATATTTCAGCTTCTCACTGCGTGGCCTTCTTTTACTGAATGAGTTTTAGTTACAAATGCCTCCCCACAGAGCACAGAGCTGAGTCCAAACCTGGACACTACCAAAGGAGAATTTTGTTGGTTCCCTAACTGGTTTTCTGTTAAGTTTTGCCTAAAAGTTTTGCCATGATCACTATGTAAAAAAACCCAAATTACGTTTTTCTAGGTGAGCCTATTTTGATGCTTTGGCTTTCATTTAAAATCCAAATTCTGAATTTCTTGTACTGGATCATCTAGATTGAAGCAAAGGCTTAAAGTAAACTCAGATTGTTGAACTGAAAACTTAACAATATTTTCAGCTTTCTAAAATACTTCATGCTCCAAACCTAGAAATGCTGATGGGTCAGTCTTCAATGCTGTCAGCAGAAATGTTACTGAAAGCAAGACTTTGCTGGTATGGGCTGTGTCCTGTAAACTGATTCTGGTTTTTCTAAAGCAATTATTCATTAGGCTTCTGGGCTGTTCTTCATGGCTTTTCTCTGCAGAGCTCAGAAAAAAAGAGATTTATTTAAAATACAGAACTAGACTACTGCCTCCAACAAAGTGTGACAATATTTCATCTGGAGAAATTTCCCAACTAGCAAATAAAGACTGTTATTTCCTTTTTTTTTTAAGCTGTGCTGCCAGACAACTCTGAATTGTAGAGGCCTTACTGTTTTTGTATATGGAAATAAGTTAAACTGAGGAAGTGTCACTCAACAGAAGCAAAGATGGGAGTTTTGTTTATGTGATTTGTAAATTCAGTAAAGCAGTGCAGTGTATTTATTAAATGAATGAAGAGGGGCCCTTGGAAGGTTTTGTCAGTGGGATCCTGTTGTTGGAAGCCTCATGAACAGTAATGCAGCATTTGTTGTTACCTGAGGAATCATTTGGAAAAGTCTTGTCTTTTGTGTTAATCCTAGTGCAGAATCTGTCATTAGTTGTGAAGAAACACATTCAGTGTAATTATGAAGAACTCAGGGAGTAACAGCCTAAATCAGCTTCCTGCAGCTATAAAAGTGGGTATTAATGTCAGCAGAGGGAGATAAACACACCTTAGGGAAAGCAGGACAAAGCAGATGGGATTTGGGTGAGTATTTCCTTGGTGCTCCTTACCCAACATGCAAAAGGAGCACCAAGGTTTGAGATGAGGGTGGTACCTCCCCTTGGATCAGTGGAGAAATGCAGATTTTTTGGGAACATCTTCAAGACAGAGGGGTTTGCCAGAGGAACAGCTGGACAAGAGCCTGCCTGCTTCAGGGGTGTGTGTGTGTTAACCTGCCCTGCCTCCCCCAGACCAGTAAGCCACAATTAAACACTGTAAATCAAACTGGGGCCATGCTGGGATACTTGAAACTGGACCTCTCTAAATACATCTGATTGAGGAGGAGGAGGAAGAGGTGTTTTGTCTCAGAGACCACTGGCAAGCTGGTCATTCTGTCAAGAGCCAAAAGTCCTCCAGAAACTGGGGTAACACTGCCTGCAAGCTGTGGAGGAGCCTCTGGAAAATGAGTTTTTTACTGTGTACTGGTGTGGCTGAGAGGATGTTCCCTGTGTCTCTGGGGTTACTTCCCAATTTTGGAAGGTTTGTGGACTGAGCTAGACACAGGAAGTGACCTTTTCCTCCTCCTTTTTCCTCCT